>CM054057.1:723963330-724335706 GCA_028641055.1 Alopecurus myosuroides
ACACCCCCTATACTTGTGGGTCATCAAGACTATTTCTAGCGCCGTTGCCGGGGAGTGAAGCGCTATTGGTAAGTGGAATTGGTAAGAGAAACTTTTACCATGAGTGTTGTTTTTATTTCTATCTGCTGTTTTATTTCATTATAGAAATATTGTTGGGATCTTCTTGACAGTATTCAAGAGAACACTGAAGGATGGGAGAATGACAAAGGTAGAAAGTCAGGTATAAAATATGATTATGAATGCATTAAATCTTTTATGGGAACCAATGATTTCTATGATGTTAGTGCTGTTTGTGGTCTTGATTCTCAAATCTTTGCAAACTGTCTTAAAGCTTTTGCCTCCTATCTTGATATTCCCAAAAATAATTATCACAAGTACCATGCACCTTATAAAGATATTGTTCTTTCTAGTAATATAGAAGTGCATGCTGTTAATCCTGCTGTTCCAGAGCCATATGTTGAAAAAAATGCTTTTCCCGGCTAAGGTGAAAGAACACTCTATGGTGGCTAGTGTGGTTAATAAGAGTAATAAGAAATCTATTGAACCTCATGAACAAATAACTGTTAAACATGCTGTCTTTTGTGGCTAGTGTGGTGAAAGATCTTGTTTGTGGAAATGTGGAGGATGAACACATTGTCTTTTGTGAGGATGCTTCTGATATTGTTTCCCATCCTCATAGACCTAAGAAAACTAGTGATCATGTGCTTTCTGTTAAGATTGGTGATAATTGCTATTATGGTTTGTGTGATATTGGTGCTGGTTCTAGCGCTATACCTTATGAGCTTTATAGAGAAATTATGCATGAAGTTGGTTCTTGTGAGCTTGAAGATATTGATGTGGTTATTCAGCTTGCTAATAGAGAAACTGTTTTTCTGATTGGTATTGTTAGAGATGTGGAAGTTTTGTGTGGTAAAACTAAATACCCCACTGATTTTCTAGTACCTGGTAAGGCTGCTAGTAAAACTTGTCCTATTATTTTTGGTAGACCTTTCTTGAACACTTGTGGTGCTCTTATAGATTGTAAAAGAGAGAAGATTTTGACTAAATTTGATGGAAAATCTTATGAGTTCAATTTCTCCAAATCTGCTAGAGCACCTTATGAATCTAAATTGCGTGATGAGAATTTTAAAGTTGAACAAATTGCTTCTATTTCTCTTGCTCCTAGAAATGCTTTGCAGCAATATATGGAGGATCACAAGAGTGATGTATTTATGGAAGAGAGAAATGAGATTGACGATAATCTTCTTCGTCAACCAGTGATACTGAAACATAATTTACATGTGGAAGACTTGGGTACAACATTACCACCCAAGGAAGTTCCTATTTTTGATTTAAATCCTCTGCCTGATGATCTTAAATATGCTTATCTTGATGATAAGAAAATATTTCTTGTTATTGTTAGTGCTAAAAGAGGAAAGATTATTGGAAATTCTGAAGAAACATCGTGGAGCTATTGGATATACTCTTGATGATTTGAAGGGAATTTCTCCTACTATATGTCATCATGCTATTAATATTGAACCTGATGCAAAGCCATTTGTTGAACATCAACGCCGGTTAATTCCTAAGATGAAGGAAGTGGTAAGAAATGAGGTATTAAAACTTCTTGATGCTGGTATTATTTTTCCTATTGCTGATAGTAGATGGGTGAGCCCGGTGCATTGTGTCCCTAAGAAGGGATGACTGACTGTTGTGCCTAATGAAAATAATGAGCTTATTTCGCAAAGAGTCATAGTTGGTTGTAGAATGTGTATTGATTTTAGAAAGGTTAATAAAGTTACTAAGAAAGATCATTATCCTTTTCCCTTTATTGATCAAATGTTAGAAAGGTTGTCTAAGAAAACTCATTTTTGGTTTCTTGATGGTTATTCTGGGTTTTCTCAAATTGCTGTTAGGAAGCAAGATCAAGAGAAAACAACCTTTACTTTTCCTTATGGTACTTATGCTTATAGACGTATGACTTTTGGTTTGTGTAATGCTCCGGCTACTTTTCAAAGATGCATGTCTGCTATTTTCATGGTTTTTGTGAAAAATTGTGGAAGTATTCATGGACGATTTCTCCGTCAATAGAACTTCTTTTGATAATTTTTTGCACAACCTTGATAAAGTTTTGCAGAGATGTGAGGAAACTAATCTTGTTCTTAATTGGGAGAAATGCCACTTTATGGTAAATGAAGGAATTGTTCTTGCACATAAAATTTCTGAAAGAGGTATTGAAGTTGACAGAGCTAAAGTTGAAGCCATAGAGAAAATGCCCTGTTCTATGGATGTTAAAGGTATTCGTAGTGTTCTTCGTCATGCTGGTTTTTAGGAGGTTTATTAAAGATTTCTCTAAAATATCAAAGCCTCTTACTAATCTTCTTCAAAAAGATGTACCATTTGTTTTTGATGATGATTGTAAGGAAGATTTTGAACTTTAAAGAAGGCTTTAACTACTGCTCCTATTGTTCAACCACCTGATTGGAATTTACCTTTTGAAGTTATTTGTGATGCTAGTGATTTTGCTGGAGGTGCTGTTCTGGACAACGCGTAGATAAGAAGTTGAATGTTATTCATTATGCTAGTAAGACTCTTGATGCTGCTCAATAGAATTATGCTACTACTGAAAAAGAGTTCTTAGCTGTAGTTTTTGCATGTGATAAGTTTAGGCCTTACATTGTTGACTCAAAGGTTACTATTCATACTGATCATGATGCTATTAGATACCTCATGGAAAAGAAAGATGCTAAGACTAGGATTATTAGATGGGTGTTGCTTTTACAAGAGTTTGATTTGCATATTGTGGATAGGAAGGGTGCTGAAAATCCGTTCCTGATAACTTTTCTAGGTTGGAAAACATTACTTTTGACCCTATGTTAATGATAGTTTTCCAAATGAACAATTGGCTGCAATAAAGGTAAATCCCGGGATAGTCCATGGTATGTTGATTATGCTAACTTTATTGTTTCAAACTATTTGCCTCCAACATTTACAGCTCAACAAAGAAGAAAATTCTTCTATGATTTGAGGCATTATTTTTGGGATGACCCACATTTATATAAAGAAGGAGTAGATGGTGTTATAAGAAGATGTGTACCAGATCATGAACAACGTGAAATATTGAAAAAGTGCCATAGTAGTGCTTATGGAGGACATCGCTGGAGGTTGAACCGCATAGAAGGTTCTACAATCAGGTTTCTATTGGACTACCCTCTTTAAAGATGCACGTAAATTTATTTTATCTTGTGATGAATGTCAAAGAGTAGGCAATATTTCTAGACGTAATGAAATGCATCTGAGTTATTCTCTTGTTATTGAACCTTTTGATTGTTGGGGATTTGACTTTATGGGTCCTTTTCCTCCTTCGAATGGTTATACTCATATACTTGTTGTTGTTGATTATGTTACTAAGTGGGTAGAAGCTATACCTACTAAAATTGCTGACGGTGAAACCACGTTAAAAATGCTTAAAGATTTTATTTTTCCTAGGTTTGGTGTGCCTAGATATCTAATGACTGATGGAGGATCTCATTTTATTGATGGTGATTTTAGAAAAACCCTTGCTAAATATGATGTTAATCATAGAATTGACTCATCTTATCATCCTCAAACCAGTGGGAAAGTAGAATTATCAAATACAGAAATTAAATCTATCTTGCAAAAGACTATTAATAAATCTAGGAACAATTGGTCTGATAAGTTGAATGATGCATTATGGGCTTATAGAACTGCTTATAAAAATTCTATGGGTATGTCTCTTTATAAAATGGTTTATGGAAAAGCTTGTCACTTGCCTTTAGAATTAGAACACAAAGCTTATTGGGTAGTGAAAGAATTAAATAAAGATTTTGAACTTGCTAGTAAGAAAAGAATGGTTGATTTGAATCATTTAGATGAATGGAGATGTGAAACTTATGAAAATGCCAAGCTCTTTAAAGAGAAAGTTAAACAATGGCATGATAAAATAAACCTCAAAAGAGAGTTTCATGTTGGTGAGAAAGTTCTATTGTATCGTTCTCGTCTCAGATTTTTTTGCAGGAAAATGGCTCTCCCGATGGGAAGGACCTTATATTATTAAAGAAGTGTATTGTTCGGGTGCAATCAAAATTGCTTCCCTCAAAGATAACACTACACAATTGGTAAATGGGCAAAGACTCAAACATTATATTTCTGGGGATTCCTATGATGAAGATGTTGATGTTATTCAAGTAATGACTCCGAAGAAGTTTATTAGAGGGAAGATTCCAGAAGCTGCAGAGTCTGTTATGGAATAGGTAACAGTTTTGTTAAGAAAAAGTTCGCGGATGACCTTCCAAGTTATAAATTATTGATTTTTGGAAAATATAAAAATTACCGAGCCGAAGAGGAGTGGGAGAAGATGCCCGGAGGCACCACACCATGAGGGGGCGCGAGCCCACCCTTGGCCGCGCCACCGTATGGTGTGGGAGCTCCGGAGCCCCTCTCCGACTTTTTATCAACCTAGACTTTCCTTTCGTTACGCATATTTTTGCTATATAACCCCTAGACCCCCCCCCCCGAGGTCCATATATCGTTTTCTCGTCGTGTTTCTGTTTCGAGCTGTTTCTGCCAGGATCTTTTTTCAGTTTTAGAAGCATCATGGTCTCCGCCAACAACAACAAGGGGAACGAACCGAAGGATGATGATCTCCAAGACCGGGAGTCGGGCAGAGGAGATCGAGAGTGGAGCTGAAGGAGATGTAGAAGAAAACCCACGAGTGCGTCCACGCGCTACCATCGCAAGCATTGGAGTGGTTGCAAAACCTTCCGAGCAAACAACTAGGATGAGTACCGGAGGGAAGGTCCCACGTTACTGCTTAGCTTAAAGGACACCCCTTTCAGGCATAAAGAAACATGTCCATACTTTAATTCATGAGTATCAATCTAGGAGGGTACCTAAGGCAGGTTTGCATTCTTGATGGGATATGGATCGTTCTAACCGTGTAGATGAAGGAAGCTCTCAACCTAAGGAAGTGTGGGCGGAAAATATTGATGGCTGGAATTCACCGTCTGATAGGCATGCAAACCGTATTGAGCACAATACGGAGGTGATGTGTATGGTTATGTTCGCAATTGAAGATATGAAGAAATCAATTGATAAGCTCATTGACAAGGATTCACCACCACCACCGAAGAATTGATTTGTCATTGGTATTGGCATCCCCTTGGCTTGTTCCA
This sequence comes from Alopecurus myosuroides, assembly GCA_028641055.1. Classification (NCBI taxonomy): domain Eukaryota; kingdom Viridiplantae; phylum Streptophyta; class Magnoliopsida; order Poales; family Poaceae; genus Alopecurus; species Alopecurus myosuroides. The sequence continues at coordinate 723,968,505 of CM054057.1, forward strand.
AGATTGGGGGAGTGTCGCGGTATCACCTTTATCTTTCACCCTTTTACCTTTTAGTAGACTCATATCGTGAGTAGAGGAAATATCATATAGTACGGTTTGCAGTACGGAAGTGTTGCTCCTTAGTTGGTTATCGTTGTATCCCTTGGTTTGAGTTGCCGTAATGAAATAGTAATGAGAAGTTTCATCATCTACTTGTTTCACTTTATTTTAGTTTGGAGTTTTTGTTATGTGATTGATATTGTTATTAGTATTGGTATCAATCTTGAAGCTTCACGATAACCTAGTTGGTTTTGGCGAACTTAGCATTGGTCAGTAGCAACAATTCGTTGAGACTTAAGTAGAAAAGAGGGAGTTGCATGTAGATATATTATTCCATGATCTTTCTTTCTTGTTAGCCCATAAGCTTAGTATTCTCAAATAACTTTGTTTGCACCTTCAAGGAATATTGCATGATTGGCTTTATCATGTATGTTTTTGTTTGTTTTGCTTCAGTTCTTATGCTTGCTACCCAACCTTGCTAGCAAAAAACCTGTACTGAGAGGGAATTCTTCTCGTGCATCCAAACCTTGAGCCCAAAACCTTGCCATTTGTGTCCACCATACCCACATATATGTGGTATTTCACCGCCACTCCAAGTAAATTGCTTGTGTGCTACCCTTAAACCTTCAAAATTACACATGTTTTGTGCTCCTGTTTTAGCTCATGAGGACGCAAATAGAAAATATTTATATCACTTGTTGATTGGATTTGACACCCTGGACTAGTGGCTTCATCCGCTTATCCAAATGCTAGAAGAGCTGGCACCGGGGTTCCCAGCCCCAAATAATAATACAATTTCTCTTCACTCTTTTTGCCCCTGATTTACCAGTCAAAGTATAATTGTGTAAACAAAAGAGAAAGAGGGATGACCTTCTATACCAGCTGCGTACTTCTATGGGAGCCTCTCTTGTGAAGTCTAGTTGGCTTGTGACATACAGTATTTTTTGAGTTTCCCATTCGTTGACATAAACATACATCTCTCAAAATTTAGACACTCCTCCACGGTTTGTGATTGTTGGCAGGCACCCGAGGATTCAGTTAGCCATGGTTTGTGTAAGAAAGGTTGGGAGGAGTGTAAACCATTTTATACCTCTATTTTACAAAATAAAAGCTCTAGCACATGAGTGATCAATGCTTCCCTCTGCGAAGGGCCTATCTTTTACATTTATGTTGAGTTAGGAAACCTACTTGTTTCTGTCTAAGAAAGCATTTGAGTTGTGATTCATCCAGCTACATGTTGATTTACTCAATCATGTTCTTTATTCTTCCTTGTTTCTACAAATGTTTTTATCTATTTGAATACCACTTTGAAAGTTACCAATGTCTGCAAAGAGACCGTTATAGTTGAGCATGATAAACTATGAAATATAGCTCTAGTATAAAGACTCTGATCGAAATATAAGTGCACTGTTAATTGTTCTCTGACCAAGAACGATGTTTGCCCTTACCAATTGTGATTTACTTTTTGCACATTTATTGTTACTTTACTTGTTTCAAGTTTGATTATATGAGAGGAAGTTGCTGTCTAAAATGATTTGTTCTTTGTTAGATGTGATGCCTCTTGTCCGCATTTCATTTATCGACACCTCACTCAATAAACCCATGGTCATGTTTACTGAGTTCAGTTTCGCTTGGGGACAAGCGAGGTCTAAGCTTGGGGTGACTTGATACGTCCATTTTGCATCATAGTTTTATATTGCTATTTTATGTTATTCATCGATATATTTCATGTTACGATGCATCTCTTATGTTATTTTATCTTATTTTGCATGTTTCATAATTTTTGGTGGATAAACACCGGTACCAGAAATCTGATGGAAAAAGCACCGTCGGGATAACCTATTTCAGAAGATCAGAAGAAGAGGGGGGACACCGGAGATATCTTAGAAGTCCAGAAGAGGGAGCCAGCCACGAGGAGAGGCAGAGTGGGGCCACCAGGGGCCCACACCATGGGGTGGCCCGCCCCCGTTGGCCGCGCCGCCACGTGGTGTGGCCACCCTGGCCCACCTCTGGTGGATATTTTTCGGTACTTGACCCCCAGAGAACCCTAAGCCCCATACCATCATCAAAGAATTGTTCCGCCGCCGCCTCGCGGCAGAAAACACCCGAGAGAGAAAAGCTCTCTGGCAGGGAGAAATCTGCCGGGGAAATACCTCTCCGGAGAGGGAAAATCATCGCCATCGTCACCGTCATCACTCCGGGCTTCATCGGGATCATCTTCATCATCACCCTCATCACCAGCACCATCACCCTCATCATCCATCGTCATCCCGCTGTAACAATTAGGGGCCTCTATCGTTGTTTTACATTAGATCTCTCTCCCGGTGTGGATTACTTGTTAGTAGTTGATGCTTGTGAGATTTATCGGTGTTAGCACTTTATGACCAGATTGTTATCATCCATTATATCACCTCTGATTATGATCCATATGATATCTTGTGAGTACTTCGTTTAGTTCTTGAGGACATGGGAGAAGTCATGATGTTAGTAGTGTAGTTATGTTGAAGTAATATCTCGTGGTTCGGTATTTAAGTTGTGGTGCTATTCTTCTAGTGGTGTCATGTGAACGTCGACTACATATGATACTTCACCTTTATGGGCCAAGGAGGATGCATTATGTATTTGGCTAGTAATTGTGGGGTTGCCGGAGTGACAAAAACCTAAACCCCCGTTAGGAAACCAATGCACGAGGGAGCGTAGGATCCCGAAGTTTTAAGGCTGTGGTTAGTTTATCTTAATTACTTTCTTGTATTTCCCGATGCTTACGAGGGGTATAATCACAAGTATGTATTAGTCCTAGTTGGGTAGTGCATTAGCATAGGTTCACCCACACAACACCTATCAAAACAATAAATATTAATCAACTATATGAAGCGACAACACTTGACGAGATTCCCATGTGTCCTCGAGAACGTTTAGTCACCATAAGTAAAATAACTGGCTTGTCCTTTGCTCTCAAAAGGATTGGGCCACACTCGCTGCAATTATTATTACCGTTATTTATTTACTCGCATTTTATTTATCTGCTATATCCAAAACCACAAAGAACATGTTTGCTAGTATTTACAGTGAATTCTCTATCCAACCTGCTTGTCAACACCTTCTGCTCCTCGTTTGGTTTGACACTCTTATTTATCGAAAGTAATACGATACACCCCCTATACTTGTGGGCCATCAGGCGCCAACCGATGTTCCCTCTCGCCTATATAGCCCCCCGAGGCATAAACCCTAAATATCGGCCCCCTTCCACGAAAAGTTCCGTAGCTCCGCCGCTGCTGCCGACAAGTTTCGGGGGACATAAATCTCTGTTCCGGCACCCTGCCGGGACGGGGAAGTGCCCCCGCAGCCATCTCCATCGACTCCACCGCCATCTTCATCGATGTTGCTCTCCTATGATGAGGAGGGAGTAGTTCTTCCCCGGGGCTAAGGGCTCTACCGATAGCTATGTGTCTCATCTCTCTCTCCCATGGTGTGATATTTATGTGATCATGAGCGTTGTAATCTAGTTGAATAAGTGGATGTTTCTCTTCATCTAGTATGCTACTCAAGTGGTTTTATTATGAGATCTCCGTAGACACTTTGATCACAGTGTAAAGGTGATAGTGTGTGCACCATGTGGTTTAGCATGATATTTATATTTTGTGTTGGATGACCCTATGAAATTGTGGCGTTTTTTAGTACTAATTTGGGGCGCTTATAGTGACAACGTGGTGTGCCCTAGAGAGGGAATACATACTTGAGGACCGCTGTTACAGTCCTACGCATGGATTGGTGTTTGTTATCCGACCAGAGAGTGGTTCGGAGTAGTGTAGTGAAGAGAGATATTTATGCATTCAATTGTGTTATCATTGTTGAGAGTGTTCACTAGTGAAAGTATGATCCCTAGGCCTTGTTTCTAAGCATTGAAACACCGTTTACAACCAGTTCTGCTACATGTTTGCTTGCTGCCATTTTTATTTCAGATTGCTATTGTCACTTATAATCATCCACATTGCTTGTATTTTACTCTCTCTTCGCCGAACTAGTGCACCTATACAACTGACAATTGTATTAGGTGTGTTGGGGACACAAGATACTTCTTGTATCATAATTGCACGGTTGTTTGAGAGGGATACCTTTGACCTCTTCCTCCCTGAGTTAGATAAACCTTGGGTAATCCACTTAAGGGAAACTTGCTGTTGTTCTACAAACCTCTGCACTTGGAGGCCGAACACTGTCTACAAGAATAGAAGCATGCGTAGACATCAAGCTCTTTTCGGTCGCCATTGCCGGGGAGGTAAGGTAAAAGGTACTCACATCCTCGGGTGTGAGTGCTCGAAGTTATTTCCTTTAGATTCTGCAACTATATCTTTTTGTTTCTTGTTTTCACTATTTAGGCTTATTTCTACTTGTTCCTTGTTTTAATTTTTACTAGTTAGACTTAATGGAAAACAACAAAAATATGAGAGAGCTTTATAATATTTATCTTGAGTTAGGACATGAAGTGTTTGAAGAGAATTAAAAAACCTATGGAGCTTTATTTGCATGCTAGTAGCAATGTTATTAGTATGAATTCTTTAAACACCATTACTGCTAATTCTATGGAAAGATCTAAGCTTGGGGAAGCTGGTTTTGATGAATATGATATTTTTAGTCTCCCAAGTTTTGAGGAAGAAATTTTCTTTGATGATACTTTGCTTCCTATATATGATGATTACAATTATGAATATGTTATTTTCAGTCCACCTACTATTGAGGAGAAAATTAATGATGATTACAATATGCCTCCTTTATTTGATGATTATGGTGATGATAATTATAATGATAGCAATTTTGTTGAATTTTCTCCCACTACTATTAATGAGAATGAGTATGCTTATGTGGAGAGTATTAATTATTTTATGCATTTGGCCCATGATAAGAATGTTATATGTGATAGTTATATTGTTAATTTCATTCATCATGCTACTGAAAGTTATTATGAGAGAGGGAAGTATCATGCATCTCAACAATATCAAGTTTCCCCGGTTTATGTTGAAAATTTTGGAAGTTGCATTTATTTTGTCTTCCTATGCTAGCCACTTTGTGCTTTATTGACTTGTTCTCATACAAGATTATTTTTCATAGAAAGTGGGTTAGACTTAATTTTTTTTACATTTGCTTATTGATTCTCTCTTTTGTTTCAATTCATATTTCTCATGTGCGCATCTTCTCAAATTATCATGGCTAGCTAAAAGGCTTTAAAAAAGCAGTTCTTGGGAGATAACCCATGGTTTTATTTTTTCTTTGTTTTCTTTGAGTCAAGGTGTTGTTTAGTTCTGTAGCAACTCATTTGTATCTTTATTTTCATGTATTAGTTGTGCCAAGTAAAGCTTCTAGCGAAAGTTGGTGTTGGTTTTGGATTTCTATGTAGGAAACAGATTTCTGTTGTCCACTTAAAAAATGGCATAACTCACAGAAAGATCAAAATGATCTGAAAATTTGTTTGCTTATTCTGCAGCTGATTACGAAACTCTTTCGTTCTTTACGTTTTTCGATCTGAGCAATATAAGTGCCCCGAAAAAATGCGTCTTTACAGACTGTTCTGGTTTTGACAGATTCTGCCTTTTTACTTACATTCTCTCTTTTACTATGTCGAGTGGATTTCTCTGCTTCACGAAACATCAGTGGATGTAGTTAATGTTTAAAAGTATTAATAATGCTTGTGTCCATGCAGAACATGTGAATTTTTTATTGTGCACTAACCGTCTAATGCGAATTACAATGAGTGTGGTGTGAAGGAAGTTTTAAGGGTAAAGAGAAGAGGGTGATATAATGTGATCAAGAAGAGTGCACAACCAAAGCTTGGGGATGCCCCCGTGGTTCATCCCAGAAAATTCTAAGAAGACTCAAGCGTCTAAGCTTGGGGATGCCCAAGGCATCCCCTTCTTCATCAACAATTTATCAGGTCACTTCTAGTGAAACTATATTTTTATTCGGTCACATCATATGGATTTTACTTGGAGCGTCTGTTTGTTTTGTTTTGTTTTCTTTTTTTTCCTTAATGCAATAAACTTAGTTGGAACCTAGCATTCTTTTTGTGGGAGAGACACACGCTCCGCTTTTTCATATGAATACTCATTGCTCGTATTCTTAGTTTTTCTTCTAGTTGCTGCATATCCCTTTTAGCTCCTGTTTTTCATGCATATCTTATTCAGAGTTGTTAGTTCTAGTAGAGTTATGTTAGTACTCTCTTGTTTCATTTCTATATCTCTTGGATAGTTTTTGTTGTTTGGTTTTTGATGGAAATAGAAAATACAACTTGTGGTAGATGGTATAACGGAAAAGCTTGCATATTCTTGTAGATCTGTTGGGGGAATAGGTAAGGGGGAGCCTTACCGGGCTCCGACATAAACCGGGAATCACTTAATCCGATTTAAGATGAGTGATCCGGGCTATGCTGAGAAGGGCCGGGTTAAGTCAAGGAGAGCCGGGTTACGACGACTACCCGGCTGACTAAAGAACCGACCCAAGGTCCTGGGCGGAAGACAAGGAAGCCCAGGAGCCCGGAGAGCAGTTCAAAGGCTGGCCCAGAAGTAGCCGGATCATGGGAAGAGCCAGACCAAGGTGATCGAGAACCGGAGGGAGATAGGACTCCGAGGACAGGCGTAACCTGGACTCCCTTGTAACCCGGAGGTCTCGTCCACTATATAAGGCGAGACCCCAGGATGTAGAAAGACAAGTTCTAAGTCGATAGCAAAGCAACTCGAGACATCGAGAGCCGGAATCGCCCTTTGTAATCGAGACTTGTTTTCGTGATAGTAAGAAAGCAGGAGTAGGTTTTACCCTCAATCGAGGGGCCAAACCTAGGTAAACTCGCGTCTCTCGTTTCCACCTCAACCCTTTCGAAGTTTCGCTTAGTAGCAATGGCCTCGCAATCTAGTTCTCGCATGAGGACACTTGCCGTGACAAGACCACGACCGTTGGCGCCCACCGTGGGGCCTACTCGCGGAAACGTCGTCTTTTTGGAAGAAGCGCTACCTGGGATTGAGAAGCTCGCGATAGGCCGGCTCAGGAGGAGCCGGCGCGGAAACTATTGCAATCATGACACGTGGGGCCCCGAGTTCGCCTCCGTGGATTCAGGACTTCACGTTCCCTTCGGCAAGATCCATGTCTTCATCGGGTACGTTGGGACAGCAGCTTTAGAACCGGACCAACTTTCAGATTCGGTGTCTGAGAAAACCATTGCAGTGGATTCCGATGGTGAGTCCTCAGTTGGGAACAATGACGATCACGATGAAACTGGCTCGATCCACCTGCTCTTTGAAGATCGGTTAGGAGGAGACCTGAAATTGGACACACCAGGTTTTGATGAGACAACTCACCATGCCGCTGTTTATATGGCTGGTCCCACACGACCAACCGAGTCCCACGTATGACTCGGAGGGAAATCTGATTACTAACGAGGCTTCGAACTCAAACCCGGTTCTTGGAGCACAAGGTGTTACAGTCACAGCACCAACCGGGCCAACGGCTGCCCCAGGAGGACCAGAGGTGACACACTCGACAGGACATGGAACAACTAGACCAGGGGAGACAGTGATCGACTTGACCGGGCCTGCGTCGTACAACCCGAGACCTGAGCTGATGGCTGCAATGGATTCATTAAACGAGATTCTGGCAACACCGATCACCCCAGAAAACCTGGAGCAACGTAACACGTAGATAGAGAGACTCCGACAGGAAATAACTCATGCCCGTCAAGAGATTGAGAAATAAGACACTTGCATAAACAAAGCCCGGTTAGAAGTTCTGGAGGAGGCCACACGTCTAGAGAGGGTAGGAATTCACCTAACTTTCAGGCAAAGAGAGCTAGCGTCAATACGGAATAGACGTCATCATACTCGCCTGAATAACGAGTTCGGGGTAGGACTCGAGCCTACTAATCTCCATAATTTGTTTGCATCTCCGACGGGTAACCCTGCAGCTCATAACCCGGCTGGCCCAGGTTATCCCACGAACCCACCGGTTATCCCCGCTCTAGTCCATCCAGCACGTTTCCAGCCACCCGTCTAATCGCTTGGGAGTCCAAATCCAGTGCCAACCCCAGCACAGCCCGTGCAAGAAAGGTTTCATACGCCTCCGAGTCACTTCAATAATCCGATGGATAACATCTGGGCAACAACCACTAGTCTGGCGCAGATCCCAGTTGACCCTAATAACCCTATGGCAGTTGAAGCTCGAAGGGCCATTGAGATGCTACAAACAGCGGTGGTTCAGCAGTTAAATTACAGTAATCAGAACATGATACACTCAACACCCTATCATAGTAGGACAGCTCTGCCACGGAGTCATCATGGAAATTCTCCAGCCCCAGCAGGATCCAGCAATGCTAACCGACAGCCCAACCCATCCAGGCAAGCAATATCTTATGCGCCCAGAGTTTTAAATACAGGACATAGAACTGCAGAACCTGAAAACAGGAATCCAGGTCATGTTCAGAACCCGGTGCAAATCACGGTCTCAAAACCAGCTCAAGCCAGGTCTCATAGGATTGGAATCCAGTGCCTCAGTCCTGCAATTAGGAACGGGAGAATACCAGCTGATTTTAAAGGGCCTCGCAGAGTTGTGAATTATACGCCTGACATGGAGCCTGCAGACTGGATAGAGGGATATGAGATGGCCATGGAGATATTGGAAGTAAGCGACGCGGTGTGTGCATGCTACTTAAGCGTGATGTTAGAAGGGCCAGCAAAGTCTTGGTTGAAAAACTTGCCCGCCAATTCAATCAACAGCTGGCAGGAGTTGAAGGACCAGTTCATCAAGAATTTTCAGGGCACATGTAAACGACCAATGACCATCAAAGACCTGGAAAACTGCGTGCATAAAGAAGGGGAGTCTGCCCAACATTGGACCCGGCGTGTTGCAGAGATCATACACTCGTCTGTCGGACTTACCGCTCAACAAGCTGTGATAGCACTGGAAAGAAATTGCAGGTTTGACCCTTTGAAGCATAAGCTGGGACACATTAAGCGATACGTAAATAATATGAGCGAGTTGATGGATGCCATGACCAAATATGCGGAGTCTGACAAAACCAAAGATGCAGACTCAGACGACGAGAAGTCCGCCAAAGGAAAGAAAACATGAGCCAAGGGTAGCCAGAACCCGAGTCAGAGCAACAACAATCCTCAGAACCAGAACAATAACAATCGGAAAAATGGAGAGGGAATTTCAGATCTGGTGGCTAACACGAATACAGGTTACAGAAACCAATGTCAGGGCAACAACTTTAGAGGAAACCAAAATTTTAGACCAAACAGCTTTGCACAGGCTCAGTAGGCCCTGAAGGGTCCGTGCCCCCGACATAGTAAAAATGGAAAGTTAGCAAATCATTCTTGGGAAAATTGCTTCATCATGCAGGGTTTCAGACCTACTGGAAATAATAACTATGGACAAGGAAACGGTGGAGGAGACAATCCAGGAAATATGGGAGGTGGACATCCGGGGGCTGGCAGCTCGGGACCCGGAAATCATAATCCGGGTCATCACAGTCAGATTCACCAGGGAACTAACCCGGGCGGCAGTCACCAAGGCGGAAATACCGGTTTTCAAACAAACCTGAAGCAGCTAAGCTCAGGCCAATATCATGTATTCACCACCAGTTCCTGAAGAAGAGAACGCAAGGTGTAGAAGCGTGCCGTTAACACAGTCACCCCTGCTGTTCCTAGATGGCTTAACTGGTCAGAACAACCCATAACTTGGAGTCGGGCTGATCATCCCCCACGAGTCGATAATCCAGGTGGAGTGGCTCTGGTTGTGGATCCACAAGTTGGAGGATATAAGTTGGATAAGGCACTGATGGACGGAGGCAGTAGTATAAACATACTTTACTATGACACGTTCAAAAGGATGAACTTGCAAGAGAAACAGCTTCAGCAATCATCAACCGTGTTTCATGGTATCGTACCTGGTAAGTCTGCATAACCTATCGGAAAAATATTTCTTGAAGTTGCTTTTGTGGTATTTGAAAATTACATGACAGAGATGCTAGAATTTGAAGTGGTAAAGTTCAAAAGTCCGTACGATGCCCTGTTCGGACGGCCAGCTTATACCAAGTTCATGTCCAGACCTTGCTCTGTTTACCTCAAGCTAAAGATGCCAGGTCCCAATGGAAACATTACTATTAATGGAGATAGAGACATAGCTCTGGAATGTGAGGAAGGTGATGCAACTTACGCAGAGACAGCTTGCGCTGAAGAGGAGCTGAAATTGTATAAACTGCAGGTTGATCCAGAGGATATGACCTCGCTCAAAAAGCCATCAGCTGAGTCCAAGTTAAAATTTAAGTCTGCTCAAGACACCAAGCTGGTGAACTTTACCCCCGGTGACTCATCTAAGCAGTTCAGTGTGGGGGCTCATATGACAGAAAAATAGGAAAGCGCGCTCATCAAGTTCCTACGTGAGAATTGGGATATCTTCGCATGGAAACCTTCTGACATGCCAGGTGTACCAAGGAACTTGCTGAGCACAGTTTAAATGTGAATCCTGATTTGAAACCTATTCGTCAGTTCCTCCGTCGTTTCAATGATGAGAGAAGGAAAGCAATAGGAGAAGAGATTGCCAAGTTACTTGCAGCAGGGTTTATTGTAGAAGTGTTTCACCCAAAGTGGTTAGCTAATCCAGTTCTTGTTCTCAAGGAAAATGGAACCTGGAGAATGTGCATAGACTACAGAGATCTGAATAAAGCATGTCCTAAAGACCCGTTCGCGTTACCCCATATTGACCAGATTATAGACTCTACGGCCGGTTGCGAACTGTTATGTTTTCTGGACGCTTATTCAGGTTATGATCAAATCAAAATGAAGGAAGAGGATCAAGAGAAGACATTGTTCATTACTCCCTTTGGAGTGTTTTGCTATACGTCAATGCCTTTTGGTTTCAAAAATGCAGGGGCAACTTATTAAAGGTGTATGCAGAAGTGCTTGGAAAGTCAAATCGGGCGGAACGTGCACGCTTATGTGGATGACATAGTAATCAAATCACAGAAAGGTGACACTTTGATCTCAGACTTGGAAGAGACGTTCGCCAATCTGCGCAAGTACCAAATGAAACTTAATCCAACAAAGTGTGTCTTTGGCGTACCAGCTGGGAAGTTATTGGGTTTGATTATTTCCGAGAGAGGCATTGAAGCAAACCCGGAAAAAATACAGGCCATACATAACCTGAAAAAGCCGGTTTGCCTGAAAGACGTTCAGAAGCTGACAGGTTGTGTTGCTGCCCTGAGCCGGTTTATAAGCAGGCTAGGCAAAAAGGCCATACCCTTATACCGATTGTTGAAGAAAACAAACACCTTTGTGTGGAATCAGGAGGCTGATGAGGCATTGGAGGCCTTGAAAAAACAACTTTCCAATGCACCTATATTAGCTGCGCCTGAGGAAAAAGAACCCATGTTGCTATACATAGCGACAAATAACAGGGCAGTGAGTGCGGTGGTAGTTGTGGAGCGTAAGGTGGAAGATAAAGAAGGTCTTGTTCAACGGCCGGTTAACTACGTAAGCGAGGTCTTGACAGAGTCTAAACAACGTTACCCCCATTGGCAGAAGCTTGTCTTCGGAGTATTCATGGCCAGTCGAAAACTGAAACATTACTTTCAGGAACATCCTATCACTGTGGTTAGTCCAGCGCCTCTGTCTGACATTATTCAAAATAGAGAAGCAACAGGAAGAGTTGCCAAGTGGGCCATCGAGATGGGACCTTATCATATCAAATATGAGCCAAGGACTGCAATAAAATTCCAAGCTTTGATCGAGTTTATAAATGATTGGACACAGTTACAGGTTCCACCGGATAAACCTACTGGAAGGTTCAGGAGCTGGTGTGGTTTTAACATCCCCACGAGGAGATAAGTTTTTCTATGTCTTGCAAATCTCATTCAGTAATGCATCAGAGTATGAAGCCTTGCTCCATCGGCTTCGAATTGCGAAAGAAATGAGTATAACCTGGATTGGATGTCTGGGTGATTCTGATCTGGTATCTCAGCAAGTTACATGAACCTGGGATTCTAAAGACCCAGTCATGGCAGCTTATAGACGGGCAGTTACCCAGCTGGCTGGACATTTTCAAGGATATCAGGTGGATCATATCGATCGACGTCTCAACGAAGCAGCTGATGCACTGGCTCGTTTAGGTTCTCAGAAAAAGTGAGTTCCACCAAATATTTTTCTGGATGAAATCCATAGCCCGTCTGTTAAAATCCCAACAGAAGAAGACTTAGCAAATCCAGATCTAGAATCAGAATTAGTAGCTGCCCTGCACATAATCCCAGAATGGACTGGGCCATATTTGGCATACCTTACGAGAGGTGAGCTCCCGCTAGACGAGGTTATTGCTCGCCAGGTTACAAGAAGATCCAAGTCATATACAATTATAAATGGTGAGTTACACAAGAGAAGTGCGACTGGAATTTTTCAAACATGTGTTTCTCCAGAAGAAGGATGTCAAATTCTAAGAGAAATTCATTCAGGAGACTGTGACCATCATGCAAGCTCTAGATCTTTAGTTAATAAAGCTTTCAGACATGGATTTTTCTGGTTAACCGAGAATGCTGATGCAGAACATATAGTGAAAACATGTGAAGGCTATCAAAGATATGCAAGACAGGATCACGTGCCAGCTCAGGACTTGCGTATGATTCCCACAACCTGGCCTTTTGCAGTTTGGGGACTTGACATGGTAGGACCTTTCAAAAGGTCAACTGATAAAAAGACTCATCTACTGGTGGCAGTTGATAAGTTTACAAAGTGGGTGGAAGCGGAACCAATCAGTAAATGTGACGCGGTTACAACAGTCAAGTTCTTAAAAAAAGCTGATTTTTAGATTTGGCTACCCACATAGCATTATTACAGATAACGAGACGAATTTGTCAGAAGGAGCAATGCAGTAGTTTTGTGAACAGAACCATATAAGGCTAGACCTTTCTTCTGTGTCCCATCCACGGTCTAACGGACACGCAAAGAGGGCTAACCAGGAATTACTCAAAGGTATCAAACCCAGACTTCTGGTTCCATTGGAGAAAACTGCTGGTTGCTGGGTCGAAGAGTTCCCTACTGTTTTATGGAGCATACGAACTACTCCAAATAGGTCAACAAGTTATACCCCTTTCTTTTTGGTCTATGGAGCGGAGGCAGTTTTGCCAAGTGATATTCGTCACGATTCACCACGAGTGACTGCTTATGTGGAAACCAAGAATGAGTTAGCTCGTCAAGAGTCATTAGATGCCTTAGAAGAATCACGTGACCTCGCAGCATCTCGGTCAGCTATATATCAGCAGGACCTGCGTCGCTATCATAGCCGCAGAGTTAAGACTCGGAGTTTCCAAGAAGGAGATTTGGTTTTAAGACTAATTCAGAAGAAGGATGGGAGGCACAAGCTAAGTCCTCCATGGGAAGGACCCTTTGTAGTAAGTAAAAATCTACACAACGGGTCCTATTACCTCACTGATATGCGTGATGTTGATAAATCACGCACATCTGAGGAAGAAACTGGAAGACCATGGAACATAGCCCAGCTGAGACCATATTCCTCATTATAGTCCTCCTAGAATTCAAGTCTTTTCGCCGGAATCCGGGTTGGATAATCTATCAAATGCTGGTTAAGTGAATTCATGTCGGATTATCAATTCATTTGCGACAGACCTCTTAAAAATAATAATGCAATAGTTTAGGATTTGCCCGCAAACTGTTTACCGAGTCAGTTAAGTCTCTACCTGCAAAAGTAGAAAGTTCTAAGTCAGTGACGATCCCCGATCTTATCCCATTTATACAAATGAACATATTATAGTATAGGCAAGTAATCCCTATTATTAAGTAAGTCATTCACAATCCATATCATTATCCTGATATTTACTAAGTCCAATTTTAGAATACTTTTTTCTTAGGATCATTGTAATCACTATGTTATCTTTTGGCAATGAGAAGCAATGTTAGCAACATCTGAGTTATTGAAATTTATTGGCCTATCCCTATGACATGAAGCTACAACCTCTTATAGCTCCTACGCTTTCTAGAGTAATTTACCATTGCTTGGCCTATGTACTTGTAAAACGTATAGGAAACAATTGAATAGTGATATTTGATTCAGTAAATTGTATAGGAAACAATTGTTTGGCCTAAATGCATTGTAAATTTAGAGTAATGTTACATTCAGTAATATATTTCATCTAGAGTTTGTTTGTAGTAAGATTAAATTCCTACTCTTGATCATGAGTGAGTTTTTATATTAGATCCTGATGGTGAATCAATAAGAACAGTGGCTAGTGTGCAATGCAATAACACCTGCTCTATTTCTGTATGGAAATACCAACTAGTAGTGTTTCTCAGGACAGTTCGTTCATGTTAATTTTTGACACATACAAGAGTGAATGCGGAGACTCGTTATTCTTTAGGACATATCTGTCCTAAAGAATCTGGATTCCATAACCATGGTTTAGAAAGTTCCGCAGTAAGCATGCAGACATGCACCTCTAGTTTAATGCTACTTTCAAATTTTACTTGCACTGCGAAAATTTGTACCAGCTACTATACTTCATATGGATAATTTTAATTTTTGGTTGCACAGTAAAACATATGTGGTGGAATCTATTCTGCTGTTATAACCTTAAGCTATCAATTAGTAGTAAAGCATGCTACGTGTTTCATTACAAAGTTTCTTTTAGAAATGCAATCAGTTATCTGTTCTGCTCATTAGTTTTACTAAAACAGATAGCTTTGTATGTTGTTTAAGTAGGAGCTGATATTCTACGTTACTTTATTTATCTGTTTTGCACATTGGTTTGTATGATGGATATATGTTTGGTCTCTATCTAATCCATTTATTTGATTCTTCTCTCACAGAATCCGCCGTGGATCTACAATGAATGATTTTTGTTTACTCTGAATCTGTGATGCATATATTTCTACTTGTGACATATGCGAACATACTCTCTACTGCAGTTTGTTGAACGTTTGTACTGTGTTATTAGATGCTAGTGCCAATGACATTTTTGGTCATTTTATTCAGTGGCTAACCTGTGGATGGTCTATTGATATTTAGTACAGTAGTTAAATTATAGTCAAGTTCATGTGTCTCATGGAGAAACTAGGAGCATCTATATCACAAAGTTTGTTATGCCCAAATGCATGTGTTGGTAGAAATCCAGTTACTTCAACAAGTAGAGCCTCCAAATCCATGTCCGGCTTTCATACAGAAACAGGTCAAAGTAGAGCCTCCAAATGCATAAAGTCTATCAGTTTGATTTTGGTACAAACCTTGTTGGAAATGGACTTGACTGTGGTAATATGTGTGTGTGTGCTTATTTACTCAAATTCATATTACTTTACTTACACAACTGCCCTCCAGGTCATGTTTGTTTGCCTACTCCCTCCTCCCCCCCTCAGATCATGGACTGGGTTTAGATATTGGTGTACCTGATCATGCGAATTCTTGGCACTAGTTATATTTTTTCTCAAATACAAAATAACCTGCTCCTTTCGGTTATGGCATAAGGCTAGTTACTGGTTCTGTCATCCATGTTCGTTTTGCAATAATTTGATTTCACAACTTAAAAGATACATGTTTTGTCAATCTGCATAAATTATAGGCATGTTTATATGTTTCCTATGTATTGATCAGCATTACTTCGGCTTCATATCACATCATTGTCGCTATCCGCATGTGTTTTTATCCATGTTGAGTTACAAGCTAAATGTTTGTTTTATGTTTCGTTGAATTATTAGCTAAATGTTTTGAGATGGTTGTCTAATTTTTGGATGTCTGGTCATAAGTCGTATGCTAGCTGTAAATCTGTTTTCTCCTTGCTTGTAACTCTATGTTGATTAGGCTATAATTGTTTGCTGAGACTAGTAGACACGTTTGTAAACAGATGTCAATATACACAGAATATGCAGAACTTGCAGAACTTACGTTGGGCTTCCTTCAATTTACTCGAGTGTTCTTGAGACATTTAGGAATAGCAGAATATAGCTTCTAGCTTGTTTGTACTCCCTCCGATCCATATTAATAGGTGCTGAAGTGGATGTATCTAGACATGTTTTATTGCTAGATACATCCACTTCAGCACCTATTAATATGGACCGGAGGGAGTAGTAAGATTAAATTACTACTTGTGATCATGAGTGATTTTTTAAATTTGATGCTGATGGTGAATCAATATGACCAGTGGCTAATGTGCACTGCCATAAACTAAAGTTGGTCTTCCTTCATTCTACACAAAGTGTTCTTGAGACATGTTCAGATTTTTGTCAGGTCTGCTCTGATATGCTCCTATGCGCTGGTACTGCTGGGAGCGACACACAGGATGTCGAGGCGCTAGGAGAGGAGGACAAGATCTCTCAGCCCGGCTCGACAAAACGGCACCATGGAGATGGCGGAGATCAGCTGAGTAGGAGAAAGAAGGGGCCGTAGTACCGGAGTACCGCCCAGCTTCGTGTTGCCCGCCGGGGAAAGGTAAGGAAGAATCTTGCCCGATCAACCTTGTTTTTGTGTTCGTTTTGTTCTTTGCACTATGTGATTATGTGCTTTTACGGTCTGGTGAGATGCTGCTGGTACCAGGACTTGAATCAATCTTCTCTGTGTACCAGGGATCTGATGCTGCTAGTGTGCGGAGGAGAAGCTGGGCGATGGAGGTTCCGTTGCTGGCCCCAGCAGCAGCAAATGATAATCGGGATGGGTGATGGAGGTGGTGGTGCAGTTGCTGGGATCTGGATGGGCAATCTAGCATATGGGTTGTAAATAGAGTTATTCTGGGCGATGGTAGCATGCTTTGGTTGTAAATAGCTACGGGTTGTAAATATCTGACGATGGAGTTGCGCTCGTTGGGGATTCTGGGCGAAGTGTTTCCCAGTGCGGATGCATGGGTTGTAAACTGAGTTATTATGTATGTCAAACAAGTCATTTAGCAGATTTTGGCTGCATTATTCTTGGTTTATTTAAAATGTGTGAAATATAAATTTGTGCTTATAAATGTGTGAAATAATAATCGTACTAGACTTTAAAAAGCCCTCGGCCAGTAAGAAATACTCAGGAAAAAGGCCACGGCCCAGAACAGAAATCTCGAAAGAAATGCTCTACATAAAGGCCAAGGCCCAGCACAAAAAGCCTGATCGAAGTTGACTTCTAAAAGGAACTACCCTGAAAATTAAAAGGCCATGTAGACATCCAAAACTGTGAAGGAAAAAAATTAAATGGGCTAGGCCCATATAGAAGGCTGAAATGGACCGGGCTGACTCTGTGCCACGTCAGTTTTGCCACGTTGGATCCGACGTGGCTTGTTCAGAGTATGAGCGATCAAAACAATTGGTCACATAGTCCCTGACCTTCTATTTTGGCTATAGAAGGTCACATTGGTTCAATTGCGACGCCCGTAACCTGACCAACCGGTTTTGGTCACAGAAAGGTCACATTTGATCGTACGTGACCATTCGGTGACCAATATTGAGAGTCACATTATAGCATATTTCTTGTAGTGGCGCTCTCGGTGTTCCCCGGATTGGGAATACTCTGTTTACGAGAGAAGAAATATCGAGCCCAAGTGTGGATGGTTGGGTAGACGCCTAGGAAGGCTTCGCACACTACTACGTGGATAGAAAGCATGACGAGGGCGTTGGGTGGAAGATGATGTGGCTGGAGGCCGAAGTTTTTGAGGAACTCAGAGATGGGAAGGCCGAAGCCGCGCTTGAAGTGAGCGAGGAGACGACGTGCTCGCCCTCCTCGGGTTTGGGGATGATTTCGGTACCTGGCTGCCGGCAGACGACGCCGGGAGGGACGCGGCGTGTGTTGACAAGCCAGTGGCAGTCCTACGCCGTGACTTATGATCCCTCCCAGCCGGCGCGGGCTGCCGCATCGTCATCTCCGCGAGCCATGAAAGCGGAAGAGCTTGTGAGAAAATGGAGGCGGAAACAAGCAGAGGAGTTGCTCTCTGTCTCTCTTGCGGCGCGTGGAGCAGCGGCGCAGCGAGTGGTTGCGGTGGCGGAGTGCTCGACGGCGGCGGAGAGACGAGGGGGCGTGGGATTGGGATGAGCAGGAAAGAGGAAAAGGGAGCGTCGAGGGGGTATTTATCTCTCCCCCTCGAGTTGCCTTACCAGTGGATTAATCGTGGATCGATCGTGCGCAGAGATCGTGCGGCGTGGGTTGCGCAACCGTTAGAAACGCACACAGCGCATATCGCGCGCGTAACGGGCGCAGTTAATCCCACGTCGAGATCGTGGGCACTTGAGTACGGTTGAAGTGACTTAACAGGTTAGTGGGCCAGGGTTGCATTTATTGGCGCGTGGCCTACTGTATCCCAGGCACCGAGGCGTCGGGGGCACAGGGGTGTGACACGTGCCTCGTAGCGACACGGAGAGGTGGATTCGCTCCGATTCAGCGGGAGCGAGTTCGAAATTTCACTAAGTCATTTTACTTGGCATCACAGAAGAGAGATATTGCTATTCGGAGAAGCAGAGATGCAAGAAAGAATTAAAGGGCCATGTGGAGGTGCTACTCGGCCCCTTTCAGTTACAAAGACAAGGTTGTTTTAAGCTGGCAGGGCCCAGTGAACAAGTTCGCAGGACTCTACCAGCTTCGAGGACTAATGTCGGGGGGTTACCCCCGAGTAGGGGTAAGGCAAGTGCTAAAGGCAAGGTCAAAGGTGCTGTTTGACCGGGTAGATGGCTACCCGGTACCTGCTACCCGGTTGGTTTCTATCCGGCCGTACCCACCAATGGCCAAGAGGAGAAATCAAGCAAGTTATGTTCGTCCGGGTAGAGGAGTTGGTCCGAGTAGAGGGAGTGCTTTCCTACTCGGGCCAGAAGTCAATGGAGCCGCTCTGACAAGGGATCCCGCATATCCTGCGTCCGTACCGGCGTGCGGTTCAACTTACGGAGCGCGTGATTATCTACGGCGTGGCTACAGTGCGGTAGGCGCCTGTCAAGTCCTGTCACTGGCAGAGGGGACAGGACAGGGCTAGAGGCCTACCCTATCTCACTGACAAGGTGGACAGGTCCCATCTCCGAACGGCGCGAAGACTTACGGCGCCCGCGTCAGCAAGAAGCCGGAGGCGTGCTCTGTTCTGCAGTGCGTCTGTCCCATCAGTCGTACCTTTTAGTCTTATTCTATTCGGCTGGGCACTAGTATATAAGGTGCCCTGCCCCCTCCTGCGCGAGGGTCGACACTTAGCGTTGCTTCACTTCACACAGAGAGATCTAGAGAGCTAGAGTGGCTACTCGGCTGAAGGCCCGATTTGTACTGTGTCTACTCGGTTATACACATATAGAGAGAAAAGGCAGGAGTAGGGGTGTTACCTCCACACGAGGGCCCTGAACCTGGGTAAGATCGTGTTGTTTGCAGTGCTTGTGGCATCCTACACGCGGCTACTCGCCGTGTGATCCCTCCCCGATCACCTCCAGCGTCCATTGGCCCCAACACATTAGCCATCCCATGGCATCTGCCGTGATACCACCACGACAAGCCGTACTCGACACACGAGTCCGGTTCATCGATTTCGGCGATATTTCTCGACTCCGTTACTCGGTACCGCCTCGGCGACTACGGAAGTGTCATACAAATATAAGTTCCTCTCATACTAGTCACCAAATTTATCTTTTTATGTTTATAATCTGCTGTGAAGCTACACCTGACACTCGGGGGCTGCGCCCCGCAATCTATTTGAATAGTCGAGACCCGTCATGTTGCGCGTTACACTAGCGCATTTACACGCTACAACCCGAGTAGCTGATACCGCCTGACGTCGACCCTTGACTCCGACCCGGTTTGCAGCAGCAACTGACAGGTCGGCAAGGAGCATAGACAATGGCTGTCAGGCTAACAAAAAGGCACATCGTATGATGCAAAAGTGTGCGTAGGGTCAAATCATTACCTACCAACAGGTTATACTCGACTCTGCGAGTCGATAGATTATTGGTTCACAACCAAGATTAACCCGAGCAACAATTTGTTTAGTACATTTTACTAGACACAGCACTACTATTACATTATTTAACCACATCCGATTATATGGCTGCAACTGCAACACAGGAACCACAACGTTGACTGCAACTTTGACAGTCGACACATATCCTCCGCTTGGAGTCGACAATCGACACAATCCTCCGGTCGGAGTCGACAATCGACACAATCCTCCGCACGGAGTCGACACATATCCTCCGCATGGAGTCAACAGTTGACACATATCCTCTTTTCGGAGTCGACAGACAGATCCTCCGCTCGGAGTCGATAGTCGACAGACAGATCCTCCGCTCGGAGTCGACACATACCCTCCTCCGAGAATTTACGCATGTCCTCATCCGCGAGCCAACAGAAGACAAGCACACGGGGTTAGCTTCAAAACAACCTGAGCCTATGCCCGACTCTGCGAGTCGAACATAGCCTCATGGGCTACTCCCATCGGGAGCACTGCCGTGCACCCGATAAATCGAAGAAGCGACGTTAGAAGATCTTTGAGTCTATGTCCGATTACAAATAATCGAACATAGACTCGGGGGTTACTCCCATCGGGAGCACTGCCGTGCACCCGAAAAATCGAAGAAGCAACGTTAGAAGATCTTTGAGTCTATGCCCGATTACAAATAATCGCACAAAGACTCGGGGGCTACTCCCATCGGGAGCGCTGGCCGCACACCCAATGAGCGCAGGTCGCGCAACCGACGAGCACTACGAGCGCACTCGACGTACTACCGAGTCGGAAGCATCTGACATGCAGGCCGCGTACCTGAGGAGGTCTGTCGGATTTCTTCGTCCAGGTGCTTATTGTGGTCGTACACACACCGCATATTAACTCGGATGAAGAAAAGCAAAACATCAAACATGTCCGTCTCGACGAGATGCATACGACATCGGTGTGGACTCGGTCGCTGAGTGTCCGCGTCAACTACACGACTTCCACGTCATCGTGCGACTCCGCCACGTCCGCGTCAACTACACGATCTCCACCGCGTCGACGCTGTCCGCCTCGTCAACTACACGACTTCCGCGTCGACTCTGTCCGCCGTGTCGAGTACACCTCCATCTCGACGACTCCGTCGACCGTGCCAAGTACACCTCCACCGCGTCGACTCCGACATGTCTAGTCTCTGACACTTCTCGCCACATCCCATCGGGAGGAAGAACAAGTTCTCAGTGCACCATGACATCACGCGAGCATCAGTCAGCAGACGTATTTTTCTTCGGAATCTTCAAACAAAAGGGCACTCGCCACAATCATCGCCGAAAACATTGCGGCTCCACTACACAAAAAGGATTGTGAGTATGCGGCTCCCGCAGAGACCACGACTCCGCATTACGATGTACATACACATCATTCGAAACAAAAGACAACACTTGCTGGACACCCTGACACGAAATCTCTTTCGTATGGGCACATCAAGACTGTCGAGACATCGTGGTAGAATTCATAGACGGGGGTGCCATGAGACTACCGATAGAGACGTGGGGGGACGTGGTTGTGCGAAGGACAATGGCACAGAGTTTTACCCAGGTTCGGTACGGCGCAGTAATGCGACGTTCCTACTCCTGCAATCTCACTATTCAGGACTAAAGCCTGGAAATATAGAGTACAACGTGAGGTTCTATTAGCTTCTCGTCAAGGATCAACCTCTCGGCGAGTTAGCCTGTAGCTTCTTGTCTATCTATCTTATCTCCCGTCCGGCTTTATATAATAGCCGGATTAGGGCATACAGAGTAGGAAACCTAGAAGACTACGGTAACTCTTAACTTGGAAAGTAAGGAATCCGCCTTCTACTCCAAGCCAGATCACGTGGGCCGTGATCCGGGTTCTTCTAGAATCCGGCTTCTGTGCATCAGCTTACTGGGCCGCCTAATGGACCATAGCCCATTACCATTTAGGCCACCTCCGGCACTTGAGACTATCATCTGATATACCCCTAGTTGGTATATATCCGACAGTAGCCCCCAAGAAGGATTAAGACTTGGATTCGCCGTCTTTCGCCAAATGCATATTTTCCAAGAAATATCGGACTGCAGTCTTGATTCTTCTTTTTCTCCTTAGTGGATATTATAACGCAAAACTCAGAATCCAGAAAATCCGGCTTTTCTCCCACGAATCTTCGCGGAGAAGGAACTTCCTACGTCAGTGCTTTAATCTTGCTGACGTAAGGGACGTTTGGGTTACAGGCGGGAAACCCAGAAACATATCTCTGACAGATTCTCGCGGGAAACGAGGCGATAGAAATAATCACCTGTCGTTTCATTTCCCGGAATTTCCGGCGAGTGACACGCGTTGATCATCCAACGGTCAAAAGAGCCGTTAGCACGCATCGTGACGGGATTCCGGCTATAAATAGCCGTCTCCGTCCTCCGTGGAAACCTTCCGCTCTCACTTCACAACATCATTCCAGCGCCCAAGTTCTCGCAGAGCACCTCCCGAGCGCACGAACGCACCCGAGACCTCACCGGAGCAACCGAGCGCCGCCCCTCGATGGCATCTCCAAGCTCTTCCCCGGCCCGCACCATCGCAAAAGACATCGACAAGATCATCGACACGATGGATCCTCAGCTGGATTCACCGATGCACGCCTCCGGTGACGAGCCGGCGAAGGCCACAGGCGGCGCGGCGGGCGAGGAAATCCCTCTCGCTTCCGCGGATCTTGCGGGGTCTTCTTCCGCGCCTCCCCCGCCGTTCGCGCCCGAGACGGTGGAGGAGAAAATCGCTCTCGTCGGAGACGAGCTCGCGGCCGCGGAGGCCGCAGCGTCCGCCGCCGCCGGAGCCGAAGACGAGGCGGAAACTGCCGGCAACTGGAGTGCCAGCAGTATTCCGCCATCCCTCCTTCCGACAATGGAGAAGGAGGGGCTCGTGCTGAATGGGAAGTGGCGGATCCCGGAGGACGAGACCGAGCCCGCGCCAAAGGACGAGGAACGCGTCCTCCTCACTTCCCATATACTGAGAGGTATGGGTCTTCCGCCATCCGCCTTTTTTCTCCAGATCTTAGCCCACTACAACATCTAACCCCACAATCTGCCACCCAACTCCATCCTCTATCTAGCCGGATTTCAGGCCCTTTTCGAGGGATATCTAGGTATAGCTCCTAGGTTAGATTTCTGGCTTTATTGCTTTGGGTTAAGCAGAACTCTTCGGAGGGCGCACTCCCAACTTGTGGGACCATTTCCTTTACCCTGCGTAGATTCAGGGAAGACTGGTTTCCCCAAGATCAAAACATCGGAATCCGTCAAATTCTGGACAGGTTCCTTCTTTTATCATCCCGACGTTCCCTTTCCTGGGAAAACCACCGGGGTTCCACCTTTCTCGAACACCGTCGCTGTTCCCCAAGAAAATTGGGGACCTGAAGCAGTTCAAACCCTGCCGCCGGATCTTCTCAGGATCAAGCGGCGCATCGCAAAGCTCGTCGCTTCTGATCCGCCTCTAACCGGCATGGACACAGTCCTTTGCTGGCTAGAAAGGAGGATTCAGCCTTTGGCGAATAACGGCGCTCGCCTTCTCTGCGAATACTCGGGAGACGGCGATGCTATGCGGACAACCGACAAGGTTTGGTCGGCAAAAGATTTGCGGAAACACGCAAATCAATTGGTCGCATCCCGCGACCAATATGAAGAAAGCCGGCCAATCTATACAGCCGTGAATCCGGCTACCAAGGTACAATTCTTATCCCTTTGGGTTTAAATCCTTTTCGTTTACTCGGTTTTCTTGCTTTTAACTCAGCTTTTGCCTTCTTAACAGATTGCCGAACTTCCTGAGTCGGAACTTGCTTCCGATGCCGATCTGGAGGCATTGCGCGCCACCTTTGCCGGTGGACGTAAGCGCAAGAAGATTTCCGCTTCCCAGGAAATCATTGATCTTGACGGGGTCCCCGTCGTCACCTCCAGGTTCGAACATCTAGGTTGTTTTACCGTGTTGGGATTTTCTTCCTTTCTCTCGGAGTTTAACTTTCCGGCTTTTATCCTTTTTACCCTGCCTCCCTCTACTCTGAAGCCAAAAAAGCTGAAGAGGCACAAGGCTGTGGCCAGCAGAGGCCCACATCCTTCTCCTGCTACCTCTCCAAATACACCGATCGCAGCAACGGAAGAGCATGCTGCATCCCCCAAGACCGACTCCCTGCAGACCAGCCAGCCCATTGTGCCAGAAACGGACACGAGGGAAAGGGCGGTCCCTGAGGTGGGAGGTCCTTCTCGGATAATTGAGGAGGAAATTCCCACCTTCGATAAGGAATTCAAAAATATCAACGAGGGCCTTAGCACGGTTGGGACTCTTTTTGCCGACTACGCAAAGGAGTTCACTGAAAACTTGGCAGGTTTACATCGGATGAGCCAGGTATTATCTATAACCCCCAAGCAATAAGTCAAATGCATGCTTTTCACTTAATGCTTTTATCTTTATCATGCTTGTTTCTAACTTAAACGTTCTAGTTCATTTCCTTATTTCAGCAAACCGCTAAAACCATAAACATGGAAGTTTTCAACAAGCTAACTGTCAAGAATAAGGAGGTTAGAAGCCTTCTCTCTTTTCTTGAAGTTAAGTAAACAGAGTTGGCATCATCTCAGCTACAGCTAGAGGAAACAACAGGTATACTTTTAATTCTCTGAAGTTCCTTGTCCATAATTTTTTCTAAGTACTTTTCCGAGTTTTCTTATCCCGGAATTTTTTCCTTGCCTTCCAGCTGCTTTGGCGAAAGCCAAGCAAATAGCTGAAGATGCCGGCAATGCCGAGAATCTCCGCCGGGAGAACTTGGACCTTCATAAGGAACTTATGAAGGTTCAAAAAGATCTGGAGGCCAGCAATCTGGCTCTTGGGATTGCTCAATCCAAGGCCTCCCAACAAGCGGACAAGGACAAGGCCACTATCCAAGATTTGGAGAACGCCTTGACCCTGCGACTGGAGGAAGGCTCCGAGATGGACAAGATCCTTGGTAAGTTATCAACTTTTACCGGATTTTCCATGTCTTAACTTCTTTCTCTGCTTTTCCACTAACCCTTTGGTTGTTCTGTCTTGAAAAAACCAAGAGATAACCCAGATCTTACTCGGATTGCGAAAATCCGAGCTTTCGGGAAGGCATTTACTGCGATCAGAGCTGCAGGCATGCAGCTGGTCAACAAGTACCTTCCCGCAAGAACGGGGGAATTCTCGGAAGTTGAGAAACTTCCGGAAGCTATCCTGGAGGTGGCGGAATCCAAGGAATCCACCATGCGCTCCGCAGCACGGGGTGGCGCACGCATGGCCTTAGGCTTTATGCGTATGCATTACCCCATTGCCAAATCTTGGCGCGTGGCGTCCGGTATCCCTCTTGGATATTCGGAGACCCAGCGGACCACCATCTTTGATGAAATCAAGGGTCACGCTACCAAGATCGCCTCTATGGTGAATATCTCCATCACCTATCCGGAAGAAGAGATTCCAGAAGCCCCCGAGGATGACAGCAGTGAAGAAGACTCGGATGCTTGAAGAATTCTCTCTGCCCTGGATAGGAGAAATAAGAAAATAGGAGCATTACTGCACTTTACAATGTAACTTTTATTGTAATGCTTCTATTCTTTTGTATGAACAAGTACTCCGCCTTTTACAGTTTAACTTTTATGAAATCCTTTGCAATTTTTCCGGGTTTTATATTCCTTTATCTTCCAAGTTCTCTGGTTTGTGTGCTTTAACTGTCCTTAGCGTTTGAAATGGCTCAGTAGTACTTTAATCTTCAGGCCAAGTTACTGGGTAAAACCGATCAGTTTAAACTTGGAAACATGGATCATACTAAAGGCATTTTTACTTACTGACTCTAGTGACCTAGCACATAAACAATCAGATAATGCTTAGAGAAAAGTAAGGAACTTTTTGAATGAAGCTCGGGCACGCAGGCACAATCCGAGTTTCCTTTAACCTTTAGTAGGCTGAAAATCATTCAGTTTTTAAACGCCGAGCATGCAGGCACAATTCGGCTTAACATTGAGTATTTTTGCAAGATCATTGGGAAATAGATAAGACGGAATCATGTTTTGTACTATAATAAACTTGTAAAAACATGGATGTAAGAATTCCGACAACTTTATTTCATGATCTCAAAGAAGTTTACATAGAAATTGAACTAAGTATAGAAGGGACGTAACTGCTGGATACTCCAGGGCCTCTTTTTCTCTCCTAGTTCATCATCTCTCTTTCTCTTTCTTTTGCGATTCGGCTTCTCGGGATCATCTTTCGTATCGCAAATGTTACAAGATAATATGATCCATTCTTCATGGCTTTACTGATGACAAATGGTCCTTCCCATACTGGGGCCAGTTTGTGCTTTCTTTGCTGCACCAATCTTAGCACTAGGTCACCTTCTTTAAAAGAACGATGCCTGATTTTCCGACTATGATAACCTCGTAAACCTTGCTGATAGATGGTGGATCTTTGAAGCACAAGTTCTCGTTCCTCTTCTAAGAGATCGACGACATCTTATCGTGCGTTTTCGGCATCTGATTCATCGAAATCCTGCACTCTTGGGCTATCATGGATCATGTCCGTTGGAAGAATTGCTTCTGCACCATAAACTAGTAAAAACGGGGTTTGCCCAGTTGACCTGTTTGGTGTTGTTCGAATGCTCCAAAGCACGGAAGGTAGCTCTTCTACCCATGCCCCAGCTGCTCTATGAAGAGGAGATTCGAGTCTTGGGCGTATTCCTTGTAAGATTGAGCTATTCGTTCTTTCAACCTGACCATTGGATTGCGGGTGTGCCGCAGATGCGAGATCTAGGCGAATTCCCGTTTGTCGGCAATATTTTGCCAACTCTCCAATAGAGAAATTTGTCCCGTTGTCGGTTATTATGTTGTGCGGAACGTCGTATCTCATGACTATGTCAATGATGAAATTTCTGGCAGTTACACCGTCAAGTTTTTTGATGGGTTTGGATTCCACCCACTTGGTATATTTATCCACTGCAACGAGTAGATGTGTAAGTCCGCCTCTTGCAGTCTTGAATGGTCCCATCATATCTAGCCCCCAGACCGCAAACGGCCATGTAATGGGGATAGTTTTGAGTGCTTAGGCTGGCATATTTGTTCTTGGCATAATATTGACACCCTGCACATGTGTTTACTATGTGCTCAGCGTCTCTCTTGGCTGTTAGCTAGAAAAACTCTGCACGGAATGCTTTTTTGACTATGCTTTTTGATTGAGCATGATGTCCGCAATCTCCGGCATGGATTTCTTGCAGGATTTCTCGTCCTTCTTCTGGTGAAATACATCGCAGAAAAATTCCGGTAGTGCTGCGTTTATACAGGCAATTATTAGTTACCGTGTATCCTTTGCATCGACGCTGAATCTATCTTTGCAAAACGTCGTCTGCTCCATTCGGGTACTTCTGATCAACTAAGAAGTTTAAATATGGGATTGTCCAATCCGGGTTAACGAGCATGACTTCAATTGACTCGGAAGCCAGAGGATAATCAACATCTCCACCTTTTATCGATGGTTTGTACAAATGTTGGACGAATACACCCGGTGGTAGGATTTTTACCCTTTCTGACCCCATGCGAGCTAAAGCATCCGCATTCAGATTTTCCTCCCTTTTAACATGGAGCACTTCGAATCCAAAGAAGCAGATGGCAAACTCGTCCACCGTTCTCCGGTATTCGGCCATTATAGGGCTTTTGGCGTCCCAAGTTTGGTTGAGCTGGTGTGCTGTACCAAATGTGAGTCACCATAGCATAGGTTGCGCTTGACACCTATTTCCTTTGCGATATGCAAGCCGTGAAGCAGAGCTTCGTATTCTGCCACATTATTACTGGTGTTGAAGTGTATTTGTAATACATACTCCATTGTATCTCCTTTCTGGGATTTTAGGACTACACCAGCTCCAGCGTCCTCCTTCATCTTGGATCCGTCAAAGTGCATGATCCAGTACTCGGACTCCGGCATCGGTGTTTTTTCCATTGCTTCCGTCCATTCGGCAACAAAATCGGCCAGAACCTGGGATTTTAATTCCGTCCTAGGCTGGTACTTAATGTCGAATGCTGCTAGCTCGATGCCCCATTTGGCTACTCGGCCGGTCGCCTCCGCATTGTTTATTATATCCCCTAGTGGCGCTTTGCATACCACTGTTATGGAATATGCTTGAAAGTAATGGCGAAGTTTTCTAGATGCGAAAAATACGCCATATTCCAGTTTTTGGTAGTGTGGATACCTTTGTTTGGACTCGGAGAAAACTTCACTTATGAAATATACCGGATGCTGGTCTGGTATGCTTTGTTCGTCTTTCTTCCTTTCCACAACAATTACTACACTAATAACCCGATTCGTAGCCGTAAGGTACAATAACATAGGTTCTTCGTCTTTTGGGGATGCCAAAATCGGAGCTTTCATCAAAGTTTCCTTCAACTGGGTTAGCGCTGCATCTGCTTCCTCTGTCCACTCAAATTTGTCGGATTTCTTCAACAATTTGTATAGTGGAAAGGCTTTATCCCCCAGCCGGCTAATAAACCTGCTGACGGCTGCAGCGGAACCCGTCAATCTTTGCACATCTTTTACGTACGTAGGCTTGGAGATGTTTAAGATTGCTTTGATCTTTTCCGGGTTTACTTCTATTTCTCTATGAGAAACGATGAAACCCAGAAGTTTTCCTGAAGGAACCCCGAATACGCACTTTAATGGATTTAACTTCATTTTATAAGCGCGCAAATTTTCGAAGGTTTCTCGCAAATCCTCAAGGAGTGTTTCTTTTTCCTTGGTAACGACAGCAATGTCGTCCACGTAAACGTGGACATTTTTGCCAATCTGACTATGCAAACACCGTTGCATGCACCGCTGGTAGGTTGCACCTGCGTTCTTCAGGCCAAATGGCATGGTTATGTAATAGTACGTCCCATAGGGGGTTATGAACGAAGTTTTGATTTGATCTTCCTTTTTCATGCGTATTTGATGATACCCGGAATACGCATCCGAAAAGCATAAAAGCTCAGAGCCTGCAGTGGCATCTATTATTTGATCGATTCGCGGTAACGCAAACCTATCTTTTGGACACAGTTTGTTCAGACCGGTGTAATCTATACACATTCTAAGGGTAGTAGTCTCTTTCTTCGGGACTAATACTGGATTTGCTGACCATTCAGTATGTATAACTTCCCGGATAAAATCTGCTGCCAAAAGCCGGATAATCTCCCTGCCAATAGCCTTCCGTCTTCTTCCGTCAAATCGACGGAGACCTTGTTTGACGGGTTCGGATCCTGGAATCACCTTGAGTTGATGCTCAGCAAGTTCCCTGGGTACGCCTGGCATGTCCGCTGGACACCAAGCGAAAATATCCTAGTTCTCACGGAGGAACTTGATGAGCTCGCTTTCCTATTTGTCGGTCATCCCAGTTCCCACTACGACAAATTTTGTCGGATCTTTGGGATTTAGGATTACCTGTCTTGTGTTCTCGGAAGCCTTGAAGCTATCTGTTGGCTTCCGGCTTTCTTTGCCTGCCGGCATTTCTGTCGGCGATACCTCTTTGGCCAGCTCTTTCAACTCTTCCTTTGCTATGACTTTCTCAGCGCAAAGGGCGTTTTCTTTTTCCAGCTCGTTTGCCAACTTGAAGTCTCCAGATATGGTGATTACTCCTCCTTTGGGTCCTGGCATCTTCAGCTTGTTATAGATATAACATGATCTTGCCATGAATTTGGCAAAAGCTGGACGTCCGAGTATCGTGTGATACACGCTTTCGAACGTCACAACCTCGAAGGATACTTTTTCCTGCCGGAAGTGATCTTTGTCTCCAAAGGTTACATCTAGGGAAATTTCTCCTAGGGATCGTGCTTGTCTGCCAGGAACGATGCCGTGAAAACGTATGTTGCTGTGGTTGAGCTGGGTCTCGGAAATTTTCAGATGCTTCAGTGTATCCACGTACATTATGTTGATACTGGATCCTCCATCCACCAGCACTCTTTTTAGCCTAATGTTTTGAACAATAGGACTTACGATTAGAGCTTGTGTGTCGGGTTCAGGGATATTCCCGGGATGATCGGACTGATCCCAGGTAATTGGTGTATTTGAGTACTTCAAGAATTTCGGGGTTGCAGGGACAACCGCGTTTATTTCTCGAAGCGTTCTTTTTGCCACCTTTGCTGAGGGAGTTGCCAAGAAAGTTAGGTTGCATTCTCCATCAACTCTCGGAAAGTTGGGCTCGCCTTTTCGCTGTTGTTCCTGGATTTTTTCCGTCCGTGTCCGATTCACTGTCTTCTTTCTCAGCTTCTGGCTTTTGCTTGGAAAACTTCCTCTTGGAATTATTCCCTTTGTTTCCGGATCCTGCACTGCCTTTCATATGCTTGTTCAAGCGGCATTGTGCGTTAGTATGGGTGGGCTTCCCAAATTGCGAGTGGTGGACACAGTTTTCTGACTTTATTTTCTCCCACTCTTCTTTGGTGTAGTTTATCGGTTCCGTACTGCGTCCTTTCCATCTATTCCCATTTTCCCTTCTAAAGACTATGTTGACCTCTTTGGGGTTTTGTGCTACATCTGGAGTTCCTTTTTTCTCAGGGCGAGGGTTCTTTTTGGCCTGTATCAGTGTATCGATATTGCCTCCTCTTGCCCTGATGTCGTCCTCGGCTGCAGCGTGTTCGTTGGCGGTTGTAAGCATAGATCCGAGATCTTTGTGCTTTTTGGAACCAATCATGAACGGTACAAGTCCGGGTTTTAGGCCATTGACTAAAGCATGCATGGCTTGAACGTCAGTTACTCCAGAGCAACTATTCTTCATTGCCGTCCATCTTGAGATGAAATCCACGTATGGTTCGTCCTCAAATTGGGTGCAATGGTTTAGCTGGTTGATGCTATTCGGGCGTTTGTGGGTTCCCCGGAAATGCTGAGTAAACACTCGAGCCATATCATCCCAGCTGTCGACAGTTCTGGAGGGTAACCCATTGATCCAATCTCTGGCTCCATCCAGTAACATTAGGGGAAGAAACTTTACAGCTTCCAAGTCTGTCCCATTGTTGATCTGGACGGCTGTATAGTAGTCTGAGAGCCAGGTGTCCGGGTTTGTACTACCGGTATATTTTTGGTATGTTGGACCAACTTTGGCAAAGCCAGAATGTAGGGTTATCCTTCGGATCCTATCTGTGAAGCACTTAGGTCCAAAGTATAAATCGTCTCTTTCTGCTCTATCCATGTGTGCGGAGTACCTGCCGGCTGAATGGACTGAAGGGGATCTGCTCCTTTCTTTTCCATTGTGGCACGGACGCGCTTTTCCAGGATTCTCTCTGTTTCTTCCGAGATCTTGCCCCTTTGGATAAGGTGGAGTTCTACTCATGTTTCTTTCCTTATTTCTGGGGGGTGTCCGGGATCTCTCACGTCTGTGAGGTATATCCTGTCTTCCAGCTTTTTCAGCTGGGCGTCTCGGAGGCGGCATTGCTTTTCCGGCATTCCGGTGCTTTTCTTCCCGATCGCGAGGATTAAGTTCGTCTTTCGGGAGATGGGATCCGGTTCTAGACGCTTCATCCTTGTTGTCGGGATTTTTCTTGTCCTTTCTCGGATCCGCTTTCTTCTCTTTTGAATTGCTTGAATCTCAAGGTTCTTCCGGTCCAGGTGCTCCAGCGGCGCATGTAGCTGTTTTACATAGGGCTGAGTCGTCGTGCAACTTCCCTGATCGTTGCTGCCCCCGCTGTTGTTGTTGCAATGCTTTTCCTAAGAAAGCATACACCCCTTGAAGTTTTTCCCCGTTGGAGTACATATCATTGTTGAGGATGGCGAAAGCTGCTTCCGCGTTTTCTGCTGCGGTTTTGTATATTGGTTCGCCTCTGGCATATTTGCCGTTTAATTGCTTTTGCCAAGATGGGTTGTGAAACCTTTCTTTTGGCGGCAGTACTTCCGGTCTTACAATTCCGGGTAACCTTGTAGGTTTAATTCCAGATCTATTCTTTCTCTCGTATTCCTCGATTTCTTCCTTCATGAGCTTGATGTCGTCCTATGTTTTTTCGAGGTGTTCACGAGTTCTGAATAGATGTTGCTGATGC
Organism: Alopecurus myosuroides; assembly: GCA_028641055.1. NCBI lineage: Eukaryota > Viridiplantae > Streptophyta > Magnoliopsida > Poales > Poaceae > Alopecurus > Alopecurus myosuroides. Next base: position 724,000,485 of record CM054057.1, read on the forward strand.
CTCTGGAGAGCTTGTCTCCTGGCTTCTAGCACTTCAGGGGGTTCATGCAATCCCACTGGTGTTTGCAGTAACTCCTGTTCTTCTTGTTCTGTCATTGGCGGAACAAGGATTTCTTTTATTTTCTTCTCCGAAGGTTTCACTCCGCTTGCGTCTCCTACTTCCGGGCTTTCATTGGCTGGATCAGCCAATTTCTTCTTCCGGAGTTTATATTGGAGCTTTTTAGCAGTTTTGTGTTTCTTCTTGGAAGAGGGAGGTTTCCTGCAGGGTTCTTCCTCTGTCAATTCTTTGACATCGGGGAATTTTGGAGAGGTTTCTCCTTCTTCTCTCTCTTCCTCTGGCGGAGGCGTTCTAGGGCTTTCCTGACTGTCGGCATCCGTGTTTTCAGCCGGTTTTGCCATCAGTACTTCATGGAATCCCTCTTGGAAGGATTTGACCTTTCTTTCGAAACCGTCTTCGTCTTCGGTATCGAAGTGATCCGATCCGGTTTCCGACTCTAATCTCGCCTCAATGGCGGCTAATACAGAGTCTGCTTCCGAGTGCGTCGTGATGTTGACGGGTGTCGGATCTTCCACCTCTGTTGTGGGAGTGTTGTTCTCTGACTCTTGCACGGGATTACTTTCATCCGTGTTTTTGGCGATCTCGGATTGCAACATACCGACAAAGTGTGATTCACTTGTATGTCGGCGATCTGAGCAGAACCCGATATCGTAGTCATCTTCGACTGGGTATATGGCGGGTGGGATAAATTAATTCCACCGCAAAACCCCATGGACTCTGCAGTTAATCCGATAAAGATGTTTGCAGATCCAATCGGCAACACGCAGGCACTTACCAGATGATTTTGCGCCGGTATGTAAGATCCATTGTCGAGGAAGCGTCCAACGTCGTTGTCGAACTACAAGCTTCCGACAGTTATGGAACTGCCGATCCCGCCAAGTATCCCAGATCGAAACTTAACGCCTGACGTCGCTGGCCCCACGGTGGGCACCAACTGTCGAGACATCGTGGTGGAATTCATAGACGGGGGTGCCATGAGACTACTGATAGAGACGTGGGGGGACGTGGTTGTGCGAAGGACAATGACACAGAGTTTTACCCAGGTTCGGTACGGCGCAGTAATGCGACGTTCCTACTCCTGCAATCTCACTATTCAGGACTAAAGCCTGGAAATACAGAGTACAACGTGAGGTTCTATTAGCTTCTCGGCGAGTTAGCCTGTAGCTTCTTGTCTATCTATCTTGTCTCCCGTCCGGCTTTATATAATAGCCGGATTAGGGCATACAGAGTAGGAAACCTAGAAGACTACGGTAACTCTTAACTTGGAAAGTAAGGAATCCGTCTTCTACTCCAAGCCAGATCACGTGGGCCGTGATCCGGGTACTTCTAGAATCCGGCTTCTGTGCATCAGCTTACTGGGCCGCCTAATGGATCATAGCCCATTACCATTTAGGCCACCCCGGTAATCCGGCACTTGAGACTATCATCTGATATACCCCTAGTTGGTATATATCCGACGTGGGCCGACGCACAACATTTCTGAGGTCGTCCGTCATAGAAACTGGCTCGACTAGTGCATCGTGACGAGACGGCTATATTTTCCAGCAGCCTCAGGAATTTGGGGAAGCGGGGTTTTGTCGCACCCTGATTTCTAGGGGATACTCACCGTACGAACTGGATAGCAGATGCTTGGATTATGGGGCATAACTGCTCCCACGTCCCAGCTTCCTGGTAGGCCTGCGCTTATGCGCGACAACACAAGCCCTGCTATTCCATCGTCGATGTAAACTATCCACTAGAGATCAAAGGCACTTCCGTCGACGTACTTCAAACCATACACACATGGTACGTCAACGGCGTTGAACAACTGATATCACAACAGATCTCTACGACACAAAAGATTGAAATAAGTTGCAAATGGCTCTCATTAGAGCAGAGATAGCAAATACAATCATTCAGAGGGCACCTGCCCCAACAATACATCATTACAATACAGCGGAAGCATTCAACATGTCTGAGTACAGACAAGAACCAAATAGGCCTAAGAGGCCGGAAACGAAAAGACGGAGCCCATCCACGAAGTCTCGGATCCTGCCCGGGTCCGCTATCTACTCGTCAGCAGTCTCGTCATCATACTCCACGTAGTTGCCACCATGTAGATCCTCGGAAACGTCGTCTGCGTAAACCACAGCCCCAAAGGGGTCAGTACACCAACGTACTGGCAAGCAAGACTCACAGTTCACCAAAGTGTAACCCGTCAACACCAAGCACAGATGCTTTGGGTTCAACGGAAAAGAGGGGATATAAAAGATGCTGCAACTGGATGCGCTAACCAACTACAGAGAACTACAACTTCCAACTAACAGAAAGGGGATAAGATCGAGTATTGTAACCAACTGAAAGATAACTTCAAACAAACCCATCCTGGATCTCGCCCCTTTATCCAAAGAAGCAATCCGAGGATAACTCACACAGTTGAGTTAATGATGGTTCAGATTATTGTGTCAATAACCCTATTACTAGTCAAATTGTTAATCATTGGGTGTAAGATTGTTAATCATTAGGTTTAAGTTGTCCTGAGTACTTGTTAGCCAGTACTTTCACCAAGTAATCCATAACCGCGGAAAACACGGCTTCTCGAGAAGATTATCCCTGCAGGGTTGCACCAATTTGGCCGTACACGCAAGAATAACCCGCCAGATGGGAAGCTAACCCACCAAGCGGGGTACTCTACACAACCAACCATTCTTCGCATCAAGCCCAAAGCACCTTGGGCGCACGGCTAATCGAGCCCAGAAGAAAATGGACCCTCATAGCACTCTAAGAACGTGTCCCCCTATATGCCGACTACGAAAGTTCCACCCTGGCCTGGGCTCGCAAAAACATGCATGCGGCAAATGGAAAACACGAACTAAATGAGGCGATTTGGACGAGATGCGAATCAGGTCAAGTTGAGGGGGGCGCCCATACTCGCTTCCCACATGCGGTTAGTGCGCTCATCATGGATCAGTAGACAAGACCCTTTTCCTATTAGGGTCGACACTAGCAGGCCTCAAAACCACACAGGGCCTCCTGCCGGTGCCTTATCATCCAATTTATTATTAAGTAACATTAGCATGATTGATTGATTAAACATCGAGCCCCAGAACAATAATGGAATATAGTAACAGAGAGTAACGGGAACAGACTCGAGCAAAACAACCTAAGCATGCTAGTAAGACACGGGCAACAAGCAATGGCTATAGGTATGGAGGTGAGGCAATATCAGGGTTAAGGGATTCATGTGATAGGTTCGTAACAGAAACAACTAATACTAAGGCTAGCAGAAAAGAACAACGGAAAGTATCGGTAACCAATGTTGAAAGGAACACAGTGGTTCATGTGAGTGATAACTTGCCTGCAAAACCCAGTAGCCTGGTACTGAGCTAGATCCTTAGAAGGGTGTCGTAAGTATCGTCGGTCTCAACGTCGTCGTGTAGCCGAGAAGAAGCAAACAAACAATGCAGAAAGATAAACAATCAATATCATGGCATAATGCGCAAACATGGGATGATGCATGACCATTTAATTGATGCATAGAAATGACTAGTTGACAAGATAGAAACAGGATTAAATGGACCCATATGCAATTGGATTGCATATGGAAAGCCCATGATTTATGGTTGAATTAATTGTTTTACAACTAATCATCATATGAAAGTTTATTAGCATGATGCATGGATGAGGAAAACAGCAAAATAACAACAAGAGAATCAATTGGAAATAAGGTTTACCAAGTTTGGAAATTTGTTTATTAAGTTAAGAAATTTTGGTTACTTAAAGGTGTCACACAAGCATTTGTTGTTTTCACCAATTTTAAATGTTCAAAATAGATAACAAAGTTTATAATTGAAAAGGAAACAAGATTTTAGTTGGAATACATGTTTCACTTGTTGAAAAAGGATTTCAAATGATTATTGATGAATTAAACAAGTGTAAGCAAGAATTAAATGAATTTAATTCAACATGAACTTATTTGAAGTTTTATTTGTGCAAAACATTAAGTGAGATTCATATTTGAAAAGGTTATGCTTTTATGGTTTGAAAACATATTTTATATGTCCCAAAAGAATTTGTTTTGATCAAGTGATAAATTTAGCAATATTAAATGAATTAAATAAGATTTAAATTATTTAACCAAGTTTAATTATTCAAATCATGAAACAAATTTTATATTTGGAAAGAGGGTTTAATTTTGCATGGAAAACATATTTCATTTGTGGAAATTGGATTTAAAATGAGCAAGTTATTATTTTGGCAATTTTAAATGCAGTAAACAAGAAACAGTTGTTTTCAGCAATTTAAATTATTCAAAACAGCAAACAAAATTTATATTTGGAAAGTACATGAAAATTTGATTGGAAAACACATTTAGTTTGTGAAATTTGGAATTTTTATGCTCAAGTTATGAATTTTGCAAGTTTAAGTGAATTTGACAAGTTTTCAAATATTGCACCAATTTAAAATATTCAAAACAGTAAACAAATTTTATATTTGGGTAGAACATTTAATTTGGTATTGAAAACATATTAAAAATGTTGAATTTGGAGTTGGGATGAATTATTTATGCAATTTACAATATTAAGGTGTAATTCTGCCATTTAAACAATATTTAGGGACTTAGAACAATTAACAGGGACTTGGAAATAAATTACAGGGATTTAGAAATTACAGCAGGGACTTGGTTGTGATTAGATGATTGTTTTGGTTGTGGAAAATAAAATGGCAAAGACGGGGGTTAAACCGCGGGGGGTGGGATTCGAACCCACCCCCTCTACTGCGCTCGCAAGGCACCTGACCAGTGGGCTGGGGTGCGATTTGTTGACAGGGTAGAGGGGCTCGGGTGGTTATACTTCTGCAGGCGGGTGAAACTGAGGTAACTGAACCGGATCGCACGCTCTGTATCTCGACAGAGACAGCGAAGGTCGCGATCCCGGCGGCCTGCAGCCGCTGCTGCGATGGGCGTGCGTGTGCTGCGAGGAAGGAGGTGAGGGAGAGGGCACGGACGGTGGGCGCTCACCTTGGAGGAGTCGAGGAAGGCGAGGCTCTGTCGAAGAGGAAGCAGTAGCAGGGGAGGACGGTGGCTGACGGAGGAAAACCGGCGACGGAAAACGGACGGCGGCGGCGATCTGGCCCTCCTCGGGCTCCGATGTGGTGTCGAGGTTGTAGGTGGCATTAAGGCCTTTCCATTCCCGTGGGCGGCAGCTCGCGGCACCCACCTTTTCCCCGCCGCCGTGGTGGTTCCTACTTCGGCCATGGAAGCTTCAGAGGAGAGACAGAAGGTGGAGCAGTGGAAGATTGGCGGCGCTGGAAGGAGGCTAGGGTGGAGAGCTAGGGTTCTGCGATCGGAGGGAGAGGGGGATAGGTTTTTATCGGGGCAGTGGCATGTACGGCAAGCCATCGAGAGGGCATGGAGCGATCGGGTGGTGGAGGAAGCGTTCGTACCGTGCTGACGTCGCTGGGAGGAAGAAGACAACAGAGATGAAGGGGTATTGGGCTTCTAGGGGAATTGGGCTGGGGAAGAAAAGAGGGAAAGGGTTGGGCCTGCCCCTCTCTCCTTTACTTGTTTTTATTTTTTTTCTTCTGCTTTTTTTTTTGCTGAAAGGAGTTAGGAAGAAAAGACTAGGGTTTTGGCTTAGAAAAATTCTAGAAATTTTTTGGTATGGCTCAAATATATAACCACAACAATGGCAAGTTTTGTTCTACAAAATCAAATAATTAAATTATGTTGCTATTTGAATTTTGATTGAATTTGAATGAGTTTTTTATTATTAAGTGAAAATTAAAGAAAAGAACCATTTCAATTAGTTTGAACCCTCAATTTTAATTGAAACAAATTGCTTAGGATTGTTTGTAGTTTTCATAAATTTCAATTGGTTGCTGTTTTTGCAATTTGCAATTGGATTTGAATAACAATTGAATTTGTTTTGCAATTTTCATAATGTCAACATGGTTGTTGTTTGGAAGGAAAAGAAAAAAAAATCATAATTGAATTTGAAAAGGGTTTGGTTATTGGATGCATTTTTATAGAGACAAAACAACAGTTTTTGAGATCACACTTTAATCGAAACAATTGATTGTTTTGTTTTGAAATATCATTTGTAAATTGTAACATCACAAGGATGAAACAAAAGGTTTGAATTTTGGTTTGAAATTCAAATAGAAAACAAAGGAAAACAAATGAAAACAGTTGGAAAACAAAGCAAAACAGAGAATAACAAATGGAAAACAAACAAAACAATTGCAATCAACATGATGCCATGATGCAAAACATAAAATAACAGGGAGCAAACATTCTAAAGGCTATTTTTCAGACTTGGGATATTACAGGTTTATTTTCTACCGCCACAGATGTCGTCTTATTAGAGCCGGTTTTTTCTTTACAGACGGCTTATCTGCACAAACCGGCTGAGGGGTAGCGTTTCCGAGTCTGTTCTTTTTTTTCAAAGGTAAAACCCCTCTAGTAACAGTCTCTAATACTCAGTTTCTACTAGTGGTTGGTCATTACTGTTGCATTGATTACCGTTATCATGGTGGTTATGGGGTGGGGGTCACGGCCAAGGTTTAGATAGGAGTTGCATTAGTGACGTGCCACTATTTGTGTAGTTCAAAATAATTTTCACGAGGTTAAAAAAATATTCACATCTTACGTGATAAAAATGCATACGATTTTTAACAATAGAGTAATAAAAAATAATAAATAATAATAAATAAAATAAATAGAATACTTCATCCGTAACTTTATACTAAGTGAGCGACCTTTTTTTTGAATCCGAGGGAGTAAAAGAAAAGAAAAACAAAGACAAACAAACAAAAAAGGGTCAAGAAAATGAAAAGGAAGACAAAAAAGGAGGCCTTATCTGGGTCAGCTTGCCCCAGTTGTGCCACTTAGCCGCTAATGGAGGCCACGAGCGTGCCCTTTCTCCTCATATATCCACCTCTGTCTCCTCCGAATCGAGCCGACCGCCGTCCCAATCACCATCGCCGCGCTGCCGCCTCGACCTCCTCGTCCCAGCGCACCATCATGTTCAAGAAGTGAGTCCCCTCTCCCTCCAACCCTCATTGGCCTAGACTACAGGAGCCAAGTAAACTCATGGCGATGGATCCATTACAAAAGCTGCTCCTTCGAAGACTACAAAATGTATGTGATTCCTTTATAAGTAAGTGTTACTTATAAAGGGTAATCTTTCTAAGCGGTGATGGACATGAGGTAAGAAATGTATTTTCTACGAATCAGATAAACTTGTGTACCATTTGTTAATATCACATATAATTTCGCGCGATTTAATTGGAGAGTAGTTTATTTACTTTAGGTTTATCCTTCCCCAACCAATGTTATTAATATGTCTGGTAGATGGTTAAATGAATTGATAAGGACACACAATCTCGCATTGAAATGAGCGTTTGTGCTTTGCTTTGGCCAATTTAAAAGAAAACACTAATTTAGACTCCAAGAATGAAAAAATCACATATGTTGAGTTAAAACATATAGTTATAGTTAGAAAGTCTTCCGAAAGATCTGCACCGTGCTTAGCCACAACTGGCACACACATGATACATTTTATGTGTTCATAATGTCTTAGTTGAAAAATAGTTATCAATGAGGTTAAAAAAATATTTGTGTAGCTCAAAATAAGTGTTCACGAGGTTAGAAAATTAACATATTACGCGTTAAAAATGTATGATTCTTAAATATAGAATAAAGTACGATAAATAAAAAAAACAAAAAAAAAACAAAACAGAACATACAAAAAAAAAGGAAACTAAAATAAAACTTTATCTAGGCCAGCCCGGTAGCCCGCCACTGTGGTGCGCCTGAGGCGTCAGGACACTAATAGACGCAATGAGCGTCGTATAGGACAGCCCTTTCTCCTCACCTCTCTCTCCACCTCTGTCTCCTCCGCATCGAGCCGCACGCCGCCCCAATCCCCATCTCCGCGCCGCCGCCCCGACCTCCCCGTCGCCGCGCACCATCATGTTCAAGAAGTGAGTCCCCTCTCCCTCCAACCCTGGTTGGCCCGAACTGCAGGATCCAAGTAAACTCACGGCGATGGATCCATTATAAAATCTGCTCTCGTTTCATCCACAGGTTCTCTTCCGAAGACATATCCGGGCAGAATCAGGTGAAGGCCTCCGTTCAGCGAAGGATTCGGCAAAGCATCGCCGAGGAGGTCATGTCCCCTCGATCTTTCTCTTGTTTCAGCTGCAGACTCTTCTGTTCAGGCCATGCTGAAACCTCAGGTCTGTCTGTTGGCTGTTGCAGTACCCTCTCCTCGAACCTCTGCTGGAGGACATGCTCCCCAAGAAGTCGCCCATGATCGTGGTGAAATGGTTAGTAATGCATTGTTAAAGGACATGGCATCTGCCATCTGGCTGTTACTTTTTTATCCTGCTTCCTCTTTCTATCTCTCGAGTCAGAATACGTGAAGTTTCACCTAGTTATTGGCAAATTAGACAAAGACTATTTTAGCAGGATCGTGGCCTTTCCCGCGCACTAATGCAGTTGTTTTCTTTCCCTAGCCAAAACCATCTCAATCTTGTGGTGGTGAATAATGTGCCTCTGTTCTTCAACATCCGTGATGGTCCATACATGCCCACCCTGCGCCTTCTTCATCAATGTAATGTTCTTCTCTCTGCATCAGATGTGCATCACTATGTGAGAAATTTGTTTGGGCGTGCCTATCTGGCTCTGCCACTGAGTAGTATGAACTATTTGAGGAACTAGAGCACTTTCATTCTACACGTTACCTGTTCAAAAATGTCAACCAGGATGGAAATTGTACAAGTTGTAAATGCAAAAAATGTTGTAATAATTGCTGGGTATTTTTTTCTGAATAGCTCATAGTATGTCATGTTTTTGCACAAATTTTGGCAAGTGGTTATACTCTAACATGTAGAACATCAATAATTTTTTCCACCCAAAAAAATTACTTCGGGACGCATATTTTCATTATTGGGGTGCGGGTGTAACTAATCGTGAAATCCGCATTCCCCCCTCATGCTAACTTATGCTTACATTTGGTCAGATCCTAACATCATGAAGAAATTCCAAGTGGACAGAGGTGCTATCAAGTTTGTTCTCTCTGGTGCCAACATTATGTGCCCTGGACTGACATCGCCTGGTGGTGCCTTGGACAATGAAGTCGAGGTGGAAACACCAGTGGTAAAAGACTAACCTCTTAAGTTCCAGTTCATCCATTTATTAGGTACTGTAAGGCATGAATCTCGTCTACTTAAGTAGACTGTCATAGCTAGCAACATAACAGTTCTATTTTTAGCGCATTTCCATTATTTTCATGCTGAGTTAAATTTGGCTGTCTGCAGATTAGTTTACCCATGTTTATCTAGTTCATAGCATTGTAACTATTCCATATTGGTTACTTGTGCATCCCAATTCCCGATACACACTAAAATGATCGAGCATGCCAACCATCAGACTAATTCTTCATCCCTTGGAAATTATGATTGTCAGGCTATAATGGCTGAAGGCAAGCAGCACGCGTTGGCGATTGGATTTACAAAGATGTCAGCAAAAGACATGTAAGCTTCTTTTATGAATAATTAATTGCTAATGATGCTTTACCTGTCTCTAAATTATACTACTTGAGAAGATTGCACTCCTGCTTGCTTCTTCTATCTGTTTTGAGGTTTCAGTCAGGTTCCGTCCTAATGCTTCCAAATGGGTGATAGTATACGCTCGTTGTGTTATCCTTAGTATCCCGTACAATATTTTCTATTTCTAATAGTGCCTACAAATTAAATCTCAACGTAGCAGGACCTTATACAGGCCTACTTATAGACTTAAGCTTTATTGATATATTACACCCCATACATTCCTTTTTAGTATCATGTTGTTGTGCATTTGGTTGTAGGTAATTCTGGTTCTGAAATTCTGAAACTGCTGCAGAAGGGCCATCAACAAAGGAATCGGAGTTGACAACATGCACTATCTGAATGATGGCCTGTGGAAGGTACTCCGCTCTTCCCTACGTCTCCATGTCATGATCTTCTGCCTTATTAAATAAAGTAGCAATAGTTTAATCGGTGAAGCACATCGCAGTTGGCTTTGCTAGATGAAGTCGGTAAAATTCTGCTAATTAGTACTGGATGGATGGTGAATGCCGCCATCTTTTTCTATCCTTGCAATTTGGTCATTACTGCCCTAGGCAGATCCTTGGGTAGTGGGGATACAGTTGCAACAATAATATATATAGGTTGTTTTGCTCTTAACTTTGATTTGATTTTTGGCAGATGGAGCGGTTTGAGTGAGTAGAATCGCGGAGGGAAGCAGAGATCTGTGGCATGGTCATATGGAATAGCCGAATCCCAGCTTGAATTCGAAGGCGTGCAGGTCAAATCAATCGCTGCCACGTCAAGCGTATATAGGGCAGGTTCACTTTTCTGGACGGGTGGGGAGAATAATTATCAGGTAAGGAGAACTTGTTATGAGCAGACAGATTCTTTCTTAACAGCAGTAGCTAGTTGCTGAAGTTTCAGCAACAGCAAACTGCCAACAGATAGGCCTTTCTGTACGTAACCTGCAGCTCTCCAATGGCTGTCATGTCGCTGTCAAAAGCGAAGAATCAGCGCACTGCTCCTGTTTTTATGATGTCGTTGTTGTTCTAAAAATTGAGGTACATGCCATGGACAGTGAAGCTCAAAAATATTGGATTGCCTCCCCCTCCCTCGAAAACACTCATAAATGCAACATGTGAAAGAAAAGAGAAAAGACCCAAACTCGTTGGATCAGACCAGTAGCTGAGGATTTAAAGACATATTTTGTCACCAGCCTTTACTACCTCGGATTTGCTCCTCCCTCGTCGCCCAGAGTGAATATCGCCACAAATCAAGATCAACACTGTCGCCGTGAACATGGGAGGGTGGGAAGGGTTTTTACGAGAGATCCTAATCTTAAGGCCTCTCTTACTCAGTTCTCCTCAGCTGCAGCTTAGGATCAGATTGGTTCTTGTACCATTCTTACACCCGCATCAGGGTTTGAAACAAAGACGAAGAACCCTAGGTACTCTAGAATTAATTTAGCTCTTCCCGCTTACCTCTTTCTTGCACGAAAACCGACATATATAGTTCACGTTACAACGGTAAGTAATTGAGGTGATCAAACGGTACATAAATGCGAGTTTAACTAAGCAGCTACTCTTGGCTTGTCTGATTTTACCGTTTAGCATCCGACCCGTTGTCTGATCTTGACTTGTGAGCTGTTTGTCACTGTGGGCCGTCCGATAACTGCCGAAACCGTATTGGTGTTGGTGTAGTATTGGTGTCACCGACTTGAGACACTTCTGGGTTCAGAGATAGACAATACCAGAGTTGGTGCTGACAGACACATGCACTGTTCTCGACGGGATTCTCTCTTAACTTGTGATGAGCGACAGATTCTCTCTTAACAGCAGCTAGGGTGCTGATGTTTCAGGGGCACAGCAACAGCAAACAGCCAAGATGGAGTACGTAGACAGATAGGTCTTTTCTGCTACCTACAGTTCTAGATGTGGCTGTTAGGTCCCTGTCAGCAGCAATGGATCAGCGATCAGCGGTTGGTTAAGCACAGAGACGTCCATCAGCAATAATCAAACCTGTCTAGATGTTGCACAACTTTAAAAGCATGCAAGCGCAAATCCCATGCAATAAAATAGCACTACATTAGGCTACAAAGTAACAGAGTTAAATCGCACCTGAAACCTTCCACTCGTATCTGATGGTTGGTGTGATAGCACTGGCTCAACCGCGCCGCGGTACTGCCCTCTTTCTTGCTTTACCATCTTGTTGATGTGACAGACCAAATATCTACGCGTACTGAAATCCTCCCGCGTTGGTTTGTACCGCATCCATCTTTCTACACTGGGAATTTGCATCCTTTTTCTGGTGAATTCACTTCTATTCTTGCGCTGGTCTCTACTATTTTACTTACTACTCCCTCCGCCTCATATTAAATGTCGCAAAAATAGACAAAACTGGATGTATCTAACGCTAATACATGTCTAGATACATCCGTTTTTATCCACTTTTGCGACACTTACTATGAGATGGAGGGAGTACATCTTTTAACTATAGTAGAAAATCTCTCGAAAGGAACTACTAGTATAAAGGGTGGTCTTTACTAGTTTAGAAACTGGTAAATATTTACTAGAAGTCAAGCCCCTATAGTTTAGGGTTTATGTGGTACCTACCACACCTTTTCTTTCCCCAGCAAAGAAGTCGGACCAAATTATTAATCAAAGATGCATGTTCTTCTATTGTTAAGGTTGTTAATTTGCTAGCTAGTTTTACAAATTAGTGCTGCCATTATATTTCTAATGACTGACTGCTGATTGTTGTAGAGCAAGGAAACAAATAAGCCAGATAGATAGACATCATACAACGTGTCCTCTGAATATTATAACCCCCTCTACGTTAGCTTGATGATCAAGGTTTTAGCCGGTGATGCCCGTGTCCCCTTGACAACATCGCATCACGAATGTCGTTATGATGTTCTACGCTACATCACTTTGAAAAGCATGCATGCATTCTGCTTCTGTTAGATGACACGTATCTTTCCTTCCCTTTTTCCACTTTTCTTTTTTCCCCCTCCCATTAGTCTCCAATATTGTTTGCATGCCACTTTTCAACAAAGATACTCCATTGGCTATCCTCAGCTCACTTTACATACAGTTTGTTTAGTTAAAATACAGAAGATTCATTGCCTAAGTTAAGAGATACATCGAAAACCATCCTTTGAAATTGCACCCTGGAGATCCATAACTTATTCTTACTAGGTCAATTAAGCACCCTTCCAACTAATCACTTAATTGACAGATGAACCAAGGCTGGAGAGAGGTACCAGGTGGGAAAAGCCTCTCTGTAATACACACCCAACATGATTTCTGCACATTGAACTGTTCCATTCCAAAAGAATCATTAATAATCCACATTCCCGGTGCCTAACATCGTTACAAGTGGAGCAATTACCATAGGCATATAGGATCAGTGGACCAAATCAATCAATCAATAGGTGACTGTACATATCGAAGAAGCAGGTTAATTGGCTAAAGATTTGGCCCACACAATGCAATACAGCACCAGCATTTTCTCCTTGTCCATATGAAAGAGGTTAATTGGCTAAAGATTTGGTCCACACAATGCAATACAGCAGGAGCATTTTCTCCTTGTCCATATGAAGGATCCAATCCAATATATGCCACTAAACAAGCAAAAGAGAATAATTCACCCAAAAGCCAATTCCTGGCTAGTTGAAGCCAGTGCATGCAAAGCCCTAATTGCACAACTTTTTTATTCTCATTTTAATCAGGTCATGCTAAAGCTAAGATAGATAGCTCATCAGCTGTCCAAAAGGGGAGAAAGAAAGTTCAGTAATTATGTGATGCTGTTGTGTACACCGCTTTAAAAGATTCATGCCCCTTTTGTAGTGGAAAATGAAGACCAAATAAAGCATTGTTCATACTACGGTATCAAAATCTTATGCCGGACCTGTTCTCACTGATACCGTGCTGCATGCATGTCTTTACGAGAAAACAAAACAGTATGCCATTTTTATCTACTTTGTCGGTTCACATAAAATTGAAGCATGAACCCCAAATCAAAGTCATTATGTGGGCGCTTTATTTCGTATGAGAAAATAATACAACAAATTTCTTTCAAATCTTGAAAACGGCCTTATAGCTGCCACGGATGGTTTTGACTCGGATAGAGAAATGTGAAACGGCTCAGGTACAACGTACCTAGACTAAATGATTGACTTCTCTATATATAGGAGCATGGGCACCGGTATCAAATACCGTACATTTTAGGTATGTAGACATCATGAATACCTCGGGTATGTATACCTTGGGTATGTGGTATGTATATATTCCCTTAGGTATGCACATAGTTGGGTATACATATGTAAAAAGTATATATATACGTATACGTATATATACATACCTGACAGGTATGCGTACACTTGTGTATACGTATTCTAGTTATGTAAGGTATGTAGATACCTTGGGTATGCATACCCGAGTGTATATATATGTCATACAAACCCAAGGTATAGGTATTCAAGGTATACACAATGTACACCTGTACAAATTGAACAGTATTTCGTACAGGAGCATGGACACCATAGAGCATCTGTTAATTTCCACTAATCAACCAATTTGTCAACACAAAATCATCCCTAAATCCATGTTCTTGTTTATAGAAGTACCAAGCACAACACTAATGTCTAGTGCCAAATTGCCAAGAAAAATCATCCCTAGATCCATTTTCTTGTTTTTACAGAAGTTCCAAGCACGACACCAATGTCAATCATATCTTCGTCCGTTCTATTGATTAATAAAGCGTGTGTGGACGTCATATATTTTGCCTGTTTTCTTTAGAGGAAGTCAAAAGCAGTGTCATTGCACCGACTGTTCTGAATTCCATGCATGTCGCTCGACGTGGGCAGCTTAACGGCCAGCTACTGCTGCTGTTGTGTACACCGCTTTTCAAGATTCGTGCTCTTTTTGTAGTGGAAAAATGAGGAGGAAATAAAGCAGTGTTCATACTAGGGTATCAAAAATCTTCCTCCAGACCGGTTCTCACTGATACCAGTTTGGATTGGTTTCTGTACCAAATCGTATGACAGTAGTAGCACGCATGTCTTCGGGGGAGAAAACAGAACAATTCTTCCTATATATTTTGTTGGCTACACGATTTATTTCCTATGACAAAATAAGACATAACTTTTTTTTTCCTTCAAAGACCAACATGTAGCTGCCTCAGATGGTTTCAGGAGGTTTGACTCGGATAGAGAAATGTGAGGCTGCTCAGGTACGACGTGCGTGCATTGACTAAATGATTAACTACTAATGTGTATTATCTACACACACAAAACATTTTTTTCAACCCAGAATCGCCTCTAAATCTAATTTCTTGTAGTTTACAGACGTACCAAGCACGCCGCTAAATTCAATTATATCGTCTTGCCATGGCATATCAGCTATATCTAAATAAAATGAATCTCTGCGTTCTGCGGACGAATGAAGTGTGTGCTTGCGTGGATGGCATTCGACCTGCTTTAAAAAAAAAAAAAGCAAAGTCAATAGGAGTGTCAAGGAGTGGCTGCACCGAATTCCATCGACATGGGCAGCACAACGGCCAGCTGCTAGCCATGTCTGGAATCCTTGGCCATTGGCTTCTCACACTCTCCTGGTAAAAAACAAAAGGCTATCTTACTACCATTTTCCAACATATCAAGCCAGCAAGAGGTCAATCGGTCTAGTCGTGAAGGAGAAAATGACTGATAATTTCAATCATTTTATTGTCAGAAATTACTTGGAACTCCAAGAATCTTCCAAATAGGCACTTCTGTTGATCATCCGTTCCAGCCATACAGGTGCATATGCAGGTGCTGGAACAGCGTGAATTAGTCTCCCCAAGTGTGCCCAACCCGGTTCTAAATGAGGAAAGTGAAAGGCGATTGGCCGCGGACTCACGCGAGCGAGAGTTTCCGGAGTTGATCTCCCGGTGGGAGGCAACGCATTCCTCTCTTCTACGCCCGGCCACGTCGCCGGAGACGCGCCTCCCCGGCACGCTCATCCTCCGCCACGAGGCCGAGAGGCTCGTCCTCATCGACGATGGGGAGAGGGTGCTAGATGCTCGCTGTCATCGGGAGGCGGAGCACGTCGTCATCGGCGAGGAGATCGTCTTCCCGGCACATGTGGTCCAATTGCGGGCACTGCTCCCGCCGTCGGAGGCGATCATCCCGATCAGAACCGCGCCGGAAAATTCGAGGGCGAGTATGCTTGAGCCCATTGGGTTGCAGTCGGACAGTTGTGCCAGGGAGGAGGTCGCTCGTGACAGCCGAAACCCAGGCACAACAGTAAAAGGCCGCGAGTCGCAACCAAGGGGGGGTCAAAAGGGATCGGAGACGCCCTGGAATCCATTCGTCATACCTGCTCTCTTCACCCACTTCTGGAACGCATCTAGGGTTCCGCAGGAGGCGATTCCCACGGAGTCGTTCGGGTGGTGGAAGGGGAAGGCAGGCGGAGATTCGAGGTCTTTCGCCCAGATCGCGGCATCTCCTCCGCGCCGCGAGAATCCTCGAGCCCCAACCACAAGGAGCATGGGCGACCGTGGAGGACGATTCGGGGACGACGAGGTGGAGGAGGTGGTGGAAACGGGGGCGGACACAACAACAACCAGGAGCTCAATCAGGGGCGCAATCTGGTGTGGCATCGAGATCTCCCGGATGGATCAAGCGGAGGCCAATCCGGGCCCGGATCCGACCGGTGGGAAGCTGCGGCGGCGCGGGAGATGCAACCCAGGGACAAGGCCAAGCAATCGATGAAGAATCCACCACCTGCACCTGCGCGAGCTGCGGGGTCTCCTCCCACGGCCACGGCGCCGTGCCTCAACTGCAATGTAAGTGGTCACCTAGCTGCCAGATGCCCAACCATTCGGTGTGAGAGATGTGGAAAATTAGGGCATATGGCACAGATTTGTCAGGCAGTGCTTCCTTGGGAATGTGTGGCTGCGATGTGTGATTTCCAGTCTCCTGGACAGGGCTTCTTCTATTTTCCTGATGCATCCTCGGCTAGGCAGGAGAAAGAGAGATCCTCTAGCCTTGTTATCACTGTTGTGGAGGGTAATCCTTCTACTAGAGAGTTGGAGTTAGAATTTACTGAATATCTTCGATCGAGTTGGCGGTGCACTGCGAGGAGGATTAACAACACCCAGTTCACTATGAGATTTCCTAGCCCGAGAGAGGTGGAGAGAACATGCTATTTTGGTGGCCGTATGGTTATGAAAACCTATGATGCTGTTTTGCAACTTGCCCCTGGTCTACTGCTGTAGGTGCTAAGGGAGTCTTGCATAAGGCATGGGTTAGGATTAGGAATATTCCTGTTGACAAGAGGTGTGAGGCAAATGCAGCCTATGCTGGGTCGTTGGTAGGGGTAACTTTGGAGATTGATCAAGCTATGCTTCACAAACCTGGATTCTTTCGTATACTGTTGGGGTGCAGGGATATTTCTAAACTTCCTAAATCAGCAGAAGGGGTCCTGGGCGACTATTTTTATGATTTCCGATATGATGTTGAAAATGTTGTGGAGCAAGGGCCCCTGTTACTCAGAGTATGGTACATGTGAATGACTCATCTGCGTTTCCTTCCCCTAAGAGGCACAAAAATGATCATTACATGGACAATACTGCTACTTCTTCCGAGGGGCAGAACACATCTACGAGTGATGTCGGAACATGATTTGGAAAATCTTACTGCCAGCCTCTCCCTGCGGTAGCTGAGCAGGAATCTGAGGATGATAGCGAGGATGATGAAGATCTCCTCATAGACATTATCACTAAAGAAAATAGGGAAAAGATGACAGAGAAATCAGATAGGGGCCTTGATGTGCAAAATTAACCTGGGGGAGACAAATCTCCTTGCAACAACATGGTGCAGCAAATTGAGATGATGTCTCCTTGTATGGGTGTATCATTGGGTACAAAAGTGATGACTAGTTTAGCAGAACACTTGTTGTTGAAAAAGAATCGACTCCTGTGGAAGAGATAGTTCAAAATAAGGAAATGGTTTTATCCTATGCTGATGTTGTGAGGGAGGACAAGTGGCCTGTGGACCCCATCGTTATTGAGGTTGAGAGTGGTAGTCCTATTGGGGAGCAGACGACGGTTGCCTAATCTGTGCAGTCTCCCCCCTCGGTTGAAATGGGGGCTAGGGAGGACAAGAATGCACCTAAACATGATGTAGGTGGTGGGGGCAGACGTAATCATGAGGAGAAGATGGGGAATATCCTGGATAAAGCTGCCGCTACATCGAGAAAAAAGTAATTTAGACTGTGAGTCTTCTTCCTGTCCTCAAGATTCTAATTCATTTTGTGTTCTCTCTAATCTTGAAATTATGTCCCGTGCGGCTATGATGGGGGTGGACATTCCTTCTGATAATTTTGAGTCTATTTGCTTGCTTAGAGAACTTGAGAAGTCTAGAGATAATCTTGTTGAAAAGAATATTTCTATTTCTGATGTGCCATGGGTAACTGTCCATGATAATGGTATGAGGACACCCCTCTGTTTAACTTGGCTAAGTGATGGAGAGTTGGACGAGTCATTTACCATTGTAAAGTCTAAAAAAGATAAAAGAGCCGCAAAAAATCGAGTATAGCTGTTTCTCGTCCTGTTACTAGGGGACAGAAGAGAGGTGACATGGCCTCCACGACTCCTGGTAGGCATGTCAGGCAGAGGAAATTACCCAACAAGTTTAAATGATTGGGGGTTTTTGGAATAGCAGGGTGTTGGGAAAAAAAGTGTTACAACTTGCATCCTTGATACTATTAATGAAAATAAGATGGATTTTATTGGGATTTTGGAGACTATGAAGAGGAAATACACTCCTGGGTTTTTCAATAAAATTGATCCTTTTAACAAATTCTTTTGGAAGTGGATTCCTTCTGTGGGAAAGTCTGGGGGTATCCTTTGTGGCTTTAAATATGATTCCTTAGAAGTTCAGAATGTGAAGTTGGGTGATCATATTATCCTTGTCTATTTGTGGGATAAATTGAAAAAGTGTAGGTGGGCCTGTGGGGTGGTCTATGGACCTGCTCATGAAGAATTAAAAGCTAATTTCCTGGTTGAGTTAGCCTCCTTTTGTAATCTGATTGATTGTCCATTTATTCTTGGGGGGAGGGCCTTTAATATTCTGAGAAATGCCTCTGAGAAGAATAAGCCTTGCATTTTACCTCATTCTTCTCATTTGTTTAATGCAGTGATAAACTCCTTTTGTTTGAGGGAAATTGATATGATTGGAGGGAAATATACTTGGTCTAACAAACAAAAAACTCCTACACTTGAAAAATTCGATAGAATCCTCATGTCTCCTGCTTGGGAAGGTTTGTTTCCTTTGGTGTGTATGAGGAAATTGGTGAGGGACCATTATGACCACAACCTACTGCTCCTGGAGTCTGGAGATAACCCTTTTAGAAATAATTTGAGGGAGTTTAAATTTGATACTGCTTGGTTAAAAAATGAGGAGTTTCTTCCTAAAGTGGCTGCTATTTGGGAGAAACATGTTCATAGTTCTGATTCTATCGATACTATCAACATTAAGTTGAAAAGAATCAAGAAATATTTTAAGGGATGGGGGTCCAATATTTTTGGCAATTTCAAAAAAGAAGAAGAAAGAGTTGAGAGAGGAACTGGATGTGCTAGAGAAGCTGGAGGAGAATGATGAGCTGCCTCCTGATGCCTTTTGTAGAAGAGTTTTTATTCAGGCTGAGCTCCTTAGTATGAATGCCGAGGAAAAAACATACTGGTACCAAAGGGCTCATGCTAGGTGGTTGTTGCAGGGGGATCTTAACACATCCTATTTCCATAAAATAGCTAATGGTCGCAAACGAAAAAATAATGTTCACTCTCTTGAGGATAATGGGGTGGTGGTGGAAGGAACTGATAACCTCTTAGTTCTTGCTACAAACTATTATAAAACTTTGTTTGGACCAGCTCATGGGAATTTGTTTACCCTGTCTCCTTCTCTGTGGTCTGAGGAGGAAATCCTATCAGATGTGGATAATGGTGAACTTACCAAACCTTTCTCCGTGGAGGAGGTTACAAAAGCTTTATTCTCTATGGATATCAACAGGGCCCCTGGGCCAAATAATATTCCTACCGAATTTTATCAACATTGCTGGGAAGTTGTGAAAATGGATATTATGCGCTTGTTTGAACATTTTCACAGAGGTCGATTGGATGTTCAAAGGTTGAATTATGGTATAATCACTTTGCTTCCTAAAGTTGAGGAGGCTACTAAGATTCAACAATTTCGTCCAATTTGTCTCCTGAGATGTATTTACAAATTAATTACTAAAACTCTTACTTTGAGATTAGAACCTTTAGCTCCTAAGCTTTTCAGTGTACATCAGAGTGCTTTTATTAAAAATAGGAACATTATGGATGGTATCTGCTCTCTTGATGAGCTTATGCATCATACTCATGTGAAAAAACAGATGGGTATTATTTTGAAACTCGATTTTGAAAAGGCATACGACAAGGTAAATTGGGATTTCCTGTTGTATTGTCATAAAGCTAGGGGGTTCAATGAGTTATGGTGTTCTTGGATTCGTCAGATCCTTCACAATGGTACTGTGAGTGTGAAACTTAATAATCAGGTTGGCTCGTACTTCCAGAGTGCAAAAGGTGTGAGGCAAGGGGACCCCTTATCTCCCACTCTGTTTTAATATGGTAGGAGAAGTTTTAACTAAGATGGTGTTACAAGCTCATCAGAATGGGCTGTTGTGTGGTTTGGCTCCTGATCTTATTAATAAAGGGGTTGCAATTTTACAGTACGCGGATGACACTGTTTTGTGCCTATCTCATGATGAGGAAAAGGTTGTTAACCTGAAACTTTTACTTCACTTGTTCGAGCTCATGTCAGGTCTAAGAATAAATTTTGAGAAGAGTGAGGTTTACCTTATTGGGGGGATAATGGTATTGCCTCCTTTTATTCTGATATGTTTAGTTGTAAGGTGGGGCAGCTGCCTTTGAAATACCTGGGAGTACCAATTACCTTTTCCAATCTTAAAGCTATTGATTGGGAGTTTTTAGACAGTAAGATGTTGAAAAAACTGGGCACCTGGATGAGTGATTCGGCTTCCTATGGTGGTAGACTAAGAGCATCTCTAGTAGTCCCCTCAAACCCCTAAAACCCTAAAAATAACTGCTTTTTTACAGTTTTTGACCAAAAAATTGCAAATAGTAGAGCCCCTAAACCCCTAAACCCGTAAAAAAAAAAATGCAGGCCGGACCCGGGAATCCCCACCCAACCTGTAAACTTAAGGGTTGGAGGGGTCAACCCCTCCCCAACCCGTAGCACCCCACGACGCACGCGCGGGAGGGAAATTTCCCAACCGCCGCCGCCGCCGCCCCGGCCCCTCCCGCCCCGTCCCCGCCCGCCCCGGCCGCCCCGCCCGCCCCCGCCACCGGCAGCTCGCAGAACTGGAAGTCCCGCCCGAAGCCGTACTCCTCCATCCACCACTTTGCCTGGCCCTGCCCTCTGTGGCCGTGCGTCCTCGTCCGCGTCGCGCGTGCGCTGGTGCACGGCGAAGAACCACTCGCACCGGTCGTTGGTGCTCGCACGGCGTGGTGCCGGGGAGCAAGTACGTCCAAGAAAGCCTGTGGAAGCAACGGCCACCTCCGCCGTCCCGATCCGCGCGATGCACGCCGCCGACCCGCAGGCCACCCCCGGTGCCCACGCGCCGCCACCGCCGCAGCGCCTCGGTTTCGCGTCCCCCGCCCACGGTGGTGTGCTGCGCGGACGAGGCGGCGCTGTGCGCGCGCTGCGACGTGCAGATCCACGCGGCCAACAAGCTGGCCGGCAAGCACCAGCGCCTGCCGCTCGACGCGGGCGGCGCCCCGGCGGCCAAGCAGCTGCCGCGCTGCGACGTCTGCCAGGACAAGGCGGCCTTCATCTTCTGCGTCGAGGACAGGGCGCTCTTCTGCGGAGACTGCGACGAGTCCATCCACCTCCAGGGCACGCTCTCCGCCAACCACCAGCGCTACCTCGCCACCGGCATCTACAAGACAAGCGGTGCGCGCCAGAGCAAGAGGGCACGAGTGGAGCTGCCTGACGACGACGAGGACTACCTCATCATTCCTGATCTTGGATGAGATTATCTGAACTAAAACAGTTCGTAAACTTCGCTTGTGTGATGTACTAGTAACATATGTCTGTATGTATGCCGATTGCCGATTGCTTTGCTTACCGTGGAACATATGACGAATTTGATCGAATTTGATGTTAGCTGTGAGGTCCAGAGGAGGGTGATGTCACAGTGACATCATGATGATGTCATCGTCGAGGGGGAATATTCCTTTTAAGGGTTGGGTTTAAGGGTTCTAGTCTTTGTCTCTATTTTTCAACCCGTAAAAGTGCACGAAAACAACGTTTCTCAACCCTTAAAACTGCTATAAGGGTTTAAGGGTTTAAGGGGACTACTAGAGATGCTCTAACCCTGCTTGATTCCAGTTTAACCGGTATTCCTATGTACTATTTGTCGATGTTTCTGTTTAGCAAAACTTTCATTGAGAAGTTGGATAAGCATAGGAGGAGATTCTTTTGGGCTGGCAAAAGTAATAAGAAAAAATACTATATGGTAAAGTGGAATAGGATTTGTCGATCTAAGAGTAAAGGTGGCCTGGGGGTTAAGGATTTACATCGACAAAATGTTAGTCTTCTCTGTAAATGGTGGTGGAAATTAGAGAATCATGAGGGGCTTTGGCAAAAATTGTCACAGCCAAATATTTGAAAAACAAATCTGTAGCGTTGGTTAAAAAAAGAGTCTCTGATTCTGCTTGTTGGAAGGATTTGATGAAAGTAAAAGACACATATATGGCAGGGAGAAAAGTGATCTTGCATAAAGGTAACTTGGTCCGTTTCTGGAAAGACCCCTGGCTGAATGGGTGCTCCCTGTGTGTTTCTTTTCCTAGGCTCTTTGATATTAGTCAGGCCCAAGATTGGACATTTGAGAAAGTTTTAGGGTTACAGTGTGACATACCCTTTCGTCGTCGTTTGACACCTGAAATGAATGAACAATGGGGGCAGATTGTGGAGTGTGTGCTTGGAAGACCAAGGGAAGATCGAGTTGACCAGGTGGTCTGGTCCTGGAATGCCAATGGAGTTTTCCACAAAATCAGTTTATTGTTTCCTGGAAAATAATCTTTCTGGTTCTAACAATAAGTGGATTTGGAAGGCTAGAATTCCATTGAAAATAAAATTTTTCCTGTGGCAGTTATTCCGCGATGCTGTTCTTACTAGGGATAATCTGAAGAAGAGGAAGTGGCTTGGGAACCCTACCTGTTCTTTCTGTAATAATATCGAATCGTTGAATCATCTCTTTTTTGCTTGTTCTCATGCTAAGGTGGTGTGGGGGACACTTGGGTCGGTGGTGGGAGCAACTTCTTGTCCTAAGTCTCTTTGGCAGGGGTTAGCTTGGTTGCATAGATTCTTTCCGAAGGACAGAAAGTTTCAAATCCTGCTTTTGGCTGCTACCTGCTGGGCCATCTGGAATATTAGGAATGCGATAACCTTTGAGAACAAAATCGTAAAGTCTCCTTTGGTTACAGTTTACAATATGGGTGCTTTCTTGTGTTACTGGGCAGGTATGTACGAGTCAGATGATGGCGAGAAGATCAAGGAAGGTGCTACGAAGCTGATGCGCAAAGCGGCGATGATGGCAGAACAGTGCATCTCCAGGGCGCGTGAAGGAGGGAACCATGCGATGCTTCGTATCACTGATGGATCGGAGAGTTGATCAACCCAGCTTTGTTTCCTGGTGTGTTGTGGTGGTTTAGTTTGATCAGTACTGTACCCCTTTCGGGGATGTGTGGTTTGGTTGTTTGTTTGTAAGACTCATGGATATTTTTGGTAGTTTAGGCGGTAGGTTTTTTGCCCCGTAGTGCGAATCTCGAGTCGAGTTCATTTCAGCGGGTTTTCCTACCAAGTATCTACCTCCTTTCTTTTCCCTGTTATGTTTGTTGAACCCTTGTATTTCCATTAATGAAAGTTAATGGAAAGGGGGTAGTTCCCTGTTGGAAAAGGTGCATATGCAAGCCTACCAACCTGATCCACTCACCAGTGAGCTATCTGCGGTTGGTTAAGCAGAGATTTCCATCAGCATTAACAAAACTAGCTAGCTCGGCGGATGTTGCACAACTTTAAGTGCATGCAAGTGCAAATCGCATGCCCCAAATTAGCACTAGATTAGGCTACAAAATAACATATCTAAACAATTAGTTATATCACACCTGAAACCCTACGCTCGTGTCTGACGGTTGGTGTGATAGCGCCGGCTCAACCGCACCGCAGTAGTGCCCTCCTTTTCTTGCTATACCATCTTGTTGCTACGCGAGAAAAATACCTTCTTATTTTTTTCAAAAAGGAATACATACAGCCTCCCCAAATTTGGAGGTGAATTTCCGGCTATTGTTTGTACTTTATGCAGCTTTGTGTTCTTTCAACCGTATCTTAATATTGCATCTCCTTATTGTATCTTTTGAATTCTGTGAATTCAATCGTATTTTTACATTGTTATCTACCTTTTTTTACTGCATCTTCCGAATATAGTAGAAAATCCCTTCAAAGAAGCTACAGAAAAGAAGGTGTTTGCTAGTTAATAAACCGGTATAACATTTACTAGAAGTCATGGCCCTATAGTTTAGGGTTAAAGTTGTACCATGCATTTTCCGCAAATAAAAAGTGAGACGAAGCACCTTCTATTGTTAAGGTAGTTTCTAGCTAGGTTTACAAATTAGTGCCTAACATGCTTACAAGTGGAGCAACTACCCTCAGCATGTAGGATCAGTGGACCAAATCAATCCATCAACAAGGGAATGTACATAGGTTAACTGGCTAAAGATTTGGTTCACACAATGAAGTACATCACCAACATTTTCTCCTAGTCCATATGAAGGACCCAATCCAACGCCACTAAACACAATAGAGAATAAAGAGTTAAATACGCTGGAGGTCCCAATAGTTGTCTAGGATGTGTAAACTGGTCCCAATTGTTATAAACTGGGGTAAAGTGGTCCCAAAACTTGTAACAAGGTGCAAAACTAGTCCCAAAACATTCGGACAGTGACACGTGGCATCACGATTTTGTGATTACACCCTTATATATTTCCTGTATAGCACGAACACCTCACCTACTGTCTGCCTCCCTGGGTCCCACCTGTCAGCGGGGGCCGAAAATATTAAAATTGGACGACGGAACTGGGACTCGAACCTGCGCGCTGCGTGCGCGAACAAGACAGGCTATACCACCACAGCTAGTGCATGCATTTTGCTTATCAGTCAGAGCTATTAGTTTTATATATTACTATGACGCATCACATCGGCATGCACTAGAGCCATGAACCGTATGGTACATGCAAAATTCGTTTCTCACTGTGTGTTGTCAGCTGTCCGAACCCATTTATAGCGGTTTTGAATATTTTTCAGTAGCTTTACACAAGTAGATTTACGGACTTTAGAAAGCGATTGTCTTCTTTATAAACATATAAATATTTACGATATACCACATGTGTACCAATAAAAAATCATTAACTAATCATATCCATGCACAATGGTGCGGGCTAATCACGTCTAAATAAAAAGTCGTTTTGCATTCTTATAATAAAGATACTTGACATACTACATAATAGATTAGCTGTCGTTGTATATCACATAAGTACAAGAGTTGTATTGGTAGATGCATGCGTGGCGTAAGCACCAGTCGCAGGTTCGAATCCCAGCACCGTCGATTAATTTTAAAATTTTCGCCCCCCCCACTGACAGGTGGGACTCACGGTGGCAGACAGTAGGTGAGGTGTACGTGCTATACAGGAAATACATAAGGGTGTAATCACAAAATCGTGATGCCACGTGTCACTGTATGAATGATTTGGGACTAGTTTTGCACCTTGTTGCAACTTTTGGGACCATGTTACCCCAGTTTATAACAATTGGGACCAGTTTGCACATACTACACAACTATTAGGACCTCCAGTGTATTTAACTCGAGAATAAAGGTTGTTCCTGGCTAGTTGAAGCCAGTGCATGCAAAGCCCTAATTACACCACTTTTTATTCGCGCTTTTTCAGGTCATGCTAAAGCTAAGATAGATACCTCATCAATTGTCTAAAAGGGGAGAAAGAAAGTTCAGTAGTTTTATGTGCTGCTGTTGTGTACGCAGCTTTAAAAGATTCATGCCCCTTTTATAGTGGAAAATGGAGAGCAAATAAAGCATTGTTCATACCAGCTGGGTATCAAAATCTTATGATGAACATGTTCTCACTCATACTTGTTTCGCCAGGTGTTCCTATCAAATCTTATGTAGCGTGCTGCATGCATGCACTAGTAGGGAATGGCTTATAGCCACCAGCATACTGCTGGCCAACAACAATTGCTGTTGCCCAGCGCTAACAGCACTGGCGAACAGCAATATCAGTTCGCCAGCGCTATGAAGACTACCGCTGGCGAACCACCCCCCTTGTTCGCCAGCGCTATGGCCGGGCCCCATCTGCGCGCGCTACAGCCGCTGCCCAATATTAGCGCTGGCGAACAGGGCAAAGAGTTCGCCAGCGCTACGCCCACCACCGCTGGCGAACAGGTGGTGCTGTTCGCCAGCGCTAATATGTGGGCCCAGCACGCATCTTAGCGCTGGCGAACAGAACCACCTGTTCGCCAGCGGTATTCAGCAAATCTAGCCATAAGTGGCACCCCCACCCACCCACTTTCCCCTCCACTCTCTCTTCTTTACCTTGTCCCCTCTTCTCTCTCTAGCTCGAAATTATGCCAATTTCTCCACCCTCCTACTTTATTTTGAACCAACTAAATTTATTTTAGTTGGTATATATATGTTTATCTCCCTCCTAACATCATTTCTACCCCAAATTTTCCCTCCCTAGCCATCTAGATCTAGAATTACCCCCTTTCTCTCCAAAGCTCCAAATTCTCCGGATATCGTCGTGTAGCCATCTATTCATTTGAGGTGGGATGAATGATAATATATAACTAAATGAGTTTGTATATAAATTTTGTCCGGATACACGCGATATGCAATATGTGTGAAATTTCACCGGATTCAATAATGGTCGTGTGATGGAGACGATAAATGCATGTGTGCGCAATTTGTTGTGGAATGAAATTGAGTAGCCAACTATCGCTGGAATGTTGATTCATTTCCGTCTCGGCATAGTTTGGCACTCCCTAATAACCTCCTATTTGTAGGAAGGTCATGCCGAATTTTTTCGTGAATACGACATGAAGTGAAATTTTTGATATGAAAATGAGTTGCCACTTTGCCGGAATGTTGATTCATTTCCGTCTCGGCAAAGTTTGGCACTCCTCTAACCTCCAATTTGTAGGAAGGTCATGCCGATTTTTTTCGTGAATATCGAAATATATATATATATTATGTTTGGTTCTAATATTAATTATATCGGCGCGCGCTCTCGTGCAGCCGACATATAATGGTGGTCGTTAAGAGTGAACGTGTCATGAATAGTTACTTGAGACACGCGACAGAAGACATGTTACAAAATGGCCGCAAGGAGATACGATGTCCATGTCGAAAGTGCAAACTAGGGGGCTTGCTCAATCCCTTTACCGGAGACTTGCTCAGTCACCTCCTAAGGTATGGTTTCATGGATGGGTATAACAGTCAGTGGGTAAGTGATGATGAAGATGATGAAGTCCATGGGGCGGCGGCGGTAGGAAATGATGTGCAACAGGACAATAGCAACGATCGACTAGAACTACAGCAGGACCAAGATCAGCCTCATGACCCCGCACATGATCATGGAGAAGATGTTGAACAAGACGTGGAAGAAGATCACGAGGACACAGGGACACCCCTAACGGAAGTTGCGCGTGACCCTCATCTGAAAGAACTGCTTTTGAGAAAGACGACTAACTCGATATCTGCTGCTAGAGAGCAATCGAAGCTGGCGCAACTAGAGATAGACTCGAAGACACCGTTGTATGCAGGCTGCGGTCCGGGAGAGTCCCGCCTGAGAGTGGCCCTCGATGTTCTGCAGATGAAGGCGAGATACAAATGGAGCGACATAAGCGTCGATGCAAGCCTGCCATACTGGCACGATGTCCTTCCAGAGGGCAACACCTGTCCTAAAAGTTGCGACGAGGCCAAGAAAGTCGTGTGCCCCTTTGATTTACCTCGCGAAAAATACCATGTGTGCATCAACGATTGCTACATTTATCGGAAAGAGGACGCGAACAAAACCATTTGTCCAGTTTGCAGCGCCGCTCGATACAATAAAGGGAAGAAGAAAGCTCCTCGGAAAGTTGTGTGGTACTTTCCGCTCATTCCCCGTCTGCAACGGTATTTCGCGGACCGCAAGGAAGCAGAGCTCATGCGCTGGCACGCGAAAAGGAGGAATAAAGTTTTGAAAGATCCAAATCGGAGTGAAAAAGTAATTCTGACACTTCAGATGCAAGTCAATGGAAAGCAATTGACTGTGAATATCCAACGTTCGGGGCGGAGGCAAGGAACATCAGGTTGGGTGTGAGCACCGACGGACTCAATCCGTTTGGCAACCAGAGCAGCACCCATAGCACCTGGCCCGTGTTTGTATGGATGTACAACATCCCTCCCTGGTTGTGCATGAAGAGGAAGTATATTCACATGAGTATGCTAATTCAAGGGCCGAAACAACCAGGCAACGACATCAATCTATACCTGAAGCTGCTTAAAGATGAGCTGGAAACGCTATGGGCCGAGGAAGGGGTGAACACATGGGACGCCTTCGGTGAACAATATTTCCCAATGAGAGCTGTCTTACTCTGTACGGTTCACGACCTACTAGGCTACGGATATGTGGCGGGCCAGGTGTGCCACGGACATAACGGTTGCGTGAGATGCATGGATGACCCCACGTTTATGCAACTTCCGAAAGATCCTGGGTCTTCGAAAACAGTTTTCGTTGGCCATCGAAGGTGGCTAACAAAGACCCGTGGAGAAGGCGAGGAGACCTTTTTAACGGTGAGGATGAGCTCCGTGGACCTCCACGTAAGAGGTGCGGCGAAGAAATCTACAATTTGCTGAATGATTGGAAGGAATGCCCAGAGCCGGGAAAGAAGCAAAAGGCGCCAAAACCGCTTCTGGATGTATGGAAGACGAGGTCGGTGTTTTGGGACTTGCCATACTGGCCCATTCTCGATACGCCTCACTGCCTTGATCTGATGCATATCACGAAGAATGTGTTTGAAAGTTTGTTTGGCACGCTGCTCAACATGCCGGAGAGGACCAAAGACGGGGTGAAAGCAAGAAACGACCTGAAATATTTTGGTATTAGGGTAGATCTTCAGGGGGGACGCCCGGATGATGACGACGGCGATCAATCGTGTGATGAGGAGACGGATGGTCGCAAGGCCAAAAGGGTTATTAAGAGGAATGACTATTACTGCCCCCCCTCCTGCTTCACTCTTAGTCCGGACGAGATCACAAAATTGATGATGTGCCTTCTCGGAGTCAAAGTCCCTAGCGGTTACTCAGGGCTAATAAGCAGATTCCTCGACGCGCAGAAACAAAAGTTTAGCGGGATGAAGTCTCATGACTGTTACGTGATGATGACGCAGATACTTCCGGTTGCGATCCGCGGAATAATGGACAAACACGTCCGGGAAACCCTGTTTGGCCTCTGTAACTTCTTCGACGTTATATCTCGAAAGTCGATCACGGGGAAGCAGATCTCAAGGCTGCAGGAAGAGATTGTCGTGATACTATGCGAGCTTGAGATGTACTTTCCACCATCATTCTTTGACATATGTGTTCATCTGTTGGTCCATATCGTGGACGATATCATCCATCTCGGGCCGTTGTTCCTTCACAACATGATGCCGTTTGAAAGGATGAATGGGGTCATCAAAGGATATGTTCGCAACAGAGCTCGTCCGGACGGAAGCATCGTTCAGGGCTTTCTCACCGAAGAGTGCATCTCTTTCTGCACGAATCATATGGACATGGAGGACCCAGTTGGTCTGCCCAGAAACAAGCACATTGGCAAGCTCGATGGAGTAGGTCACAAAAATGGACGTAGAGAAGTGCATGTGGATCGGGCTTGTCGACGCACCGAATTTAACAGGGCAAACTTAGTAGCTCTCCAACACATTGACATGGTCGATACTTGGGTGGAAAAACACAAGAGCTCGATTATGAAAAAGTACAGTGAACAAGGCAAGTGGAGGACCGAAGGAGAAATAATCAGAGAGCATAACTCCACTTTCTTGCGTTGGTTTAAAGATGTGATCGTCGCTAATCCACCGCCAAGGGATTGTGCGAAAAATAAACTATTGTACGCCTTCGCACATGGCCCAGCTCCCAACCTAGCGACGTTTCAAGCATATGATATCAACGGGTTCACTTTCTACACAGAGGAAAAGACAAAACTTCCGATTATTAAAACTCAGGGGTAACGATGGAATCCTACACCGGTGACAAAAAGTTAAGATACTACGGAAGGATCGAGGAGATATGGGAGCTTAACTACTCTGGAGAGAAGGTGCCTATGTTCCGCGTCAGATGGGCTAGGATGTCGACCGTCAGAAAAGAAGACCAATACTTTACAACCATGGTTATTCCCGAAGCCGGAACCTCATCAAGCGCGAATGTCACAGCGCAAAATGAGCCATGGGTATTGGCTAAGCATGTGTCCCAATGCTTCTTCATAACAGACCCCGCAAGGCCTAGCCGTGTTGTCGTGAGGAGAGGGAAAAGAAATATCATCGGAATGGATGGAGTCGTTGACGAGGACGAGTTCGACACGTTCGGCGACCCAAATATTGACGATGATCAAGAAGATGATGATGATAGTCATGCAACATACACAACAAGAAGAAGCAGAACTACGCTACCTAGGCATGGTCTTCCATTCAGAAGAAGAAGTCATAATGTGGGGTTAAATTATGCAACTGCGACCAAAAAAGGCAAAAAAATCAAACACTGATGAGAAACTATGTATATATTTTTCTGCCAATTGTATGCGACGAAACATTATTATTTGTAATGGAGGATTCGAAGAGAGAAGGGCCGAACCCGTTTGACAAGATCACCGACCCGCAGGTGAGAAATTTTGTCAGGGCCCATTATAGGGAAGATCCCAAAAAGCCCGGCGATCTTGTGTTGAACGAGAAGGTCAAACTGCTCGAGAATAAGTATCTCGAGGAAGAAGAAAAAGAACGCCTATCTCAATCTGACGGGGGGTCCTCGGCGACGACGAACAAGGACCCATATGACACCCCTTTCATTAGGGCGCTTAACGCGATGAAGGGAGTGCCCCTTGACAAGAAGCCGAATCGTGGCCATGTGCATGGCCTCGGAAAGGGTCATCGGCATGCGCACTACTACCCCGACACCAAGGAAAAGCGTAAGGAGCGGAACAAGGGCCCGGAGAAGACGTCGACGAGCTTGTGAACGAGAGGCTCAATGAGCTCCTCCCTACCATCTGTTCGACCGTCGCTCAGTCCTTAGCGCCGTGGATGCTGGTGGAGGACAAGGGCCGCTCCCGCAGATAAACATAGCCCAAATGGTGCAGCCAGCGCCGCAGAACGTGGCCCCCGTCGTGGCGCCGCAGAACGTGGCCCCGTCGTGGCGCCGCAGAACGCGGCCCCCGTCGTGGAGTCTCTGCTGCGCGGAACGAGCCGGCCCCCAACCCTCAGCCGGAAGGTCGCAAAGATCCGTCGCCGCCGCCACATCTCTTCAACGCTGCCGCCGACACTTAGCGGTCCATCCCCCTTGTCCGAGCTCAATGCCCTCACGGTAATTCAACGTGCACTGCTTAATTATATATTATGACTTGATTCGTGACGACATCAGTCTCTAACAACGATCGCGCGACGTTTCGCAGGCCGACGAGACGGGATGCACATTGCTCCTTAATGTGAACGGCGAGTTAAAGGACGTCGCCAAAGGAAAAATCATCACACCTCTGAACCGCGTATCCCACGGCGTTCGTATGCCCGAGGACGTGTTCAGAGTGACATTAAGTCGGGTGCTCCCTGGTTGCGGTGCTCTCGATCCTCCGAACCAACCACCTGCAGCCGACAGCGAGTTGAACCTGGAGCAATGCTTGGTTTGGCCATTGACCTGGCCGAAATCACTAATTCGTTTGGAAAGTACTCCTGCCAACACTCCAACACCGGTCCAGGGGTCGGGGCACCCGAGCCAACACAAGGATTTCTCACCTGCAAAGTCCGTGCAGCACGACGGCGACGATGCTGAAGATGACAACCGAATGACTACCTCGTCGACGATCCTTACGAGGGGGCGCCCGGCCTGGATGATCTTGATCAACTTCTCTTGCCAGCGGAGGAAGCGGATAAATATCGATGCACAAGCGTCTTTTCTCTTCTCAAGAGCCGGCAGTCCCCGAGCAAGAAGTCATCAGCCAGGATGCCCTCAAAGAGGCGGTAGCGGATGTATTTCATAAGACTCAGCCTAAGATCAAGTATGCACGGAAAAGAACTAAGAAGAGTTCTGCCGTTGCATCGATGAGCCAACCGGTGGAGGGGACCAAGTCTAAGCCGCAGACAGGACGTGTATTGGACAGGATACCCACATACCGACTGGCATCAGATCCATGAGTTGGGGAAACCGATGCTTCCGCCGAGGTTGGTCGCCTTGCTGACAGGTGATATGCGTAGCGTCCATGACGGTGTACTATATATGGAGGAGATGCTTCTCAAAGAGAAAAATCCAACGCTGTCGGTTTTTGGTCGCAAAGGTGCCATCTACGGCGGGATTTGTCACTGAAGGCAACGCAAACAAAATCATCATTAGATTTGACGACATTTTCCGGATGTTCCACATGAAATCACTCCACGTCAATCGTCCGTCTGTTTACGCTCAGCTTGGCGCATCAGCTATCCGTAGAGAATGTCAGAAACATCGGGCTAGCAGACCCCTACTACATGCACGACATGTACTTGAACAACCCCAGGGGTAGGGCAAAAGCGACAAAGTACCTCGAACAAGTGTTGCTCACTAACCATATGAACAAGAGGATCACCCTCGTGCCCTACTTTCCTGAGTAAGTTATATTTCCCATATTTACATAAGTTTGCGCATATATAGTTAGTGAACAAGTGTGTTGCTCACTAACCATATGGACTCCCCTGTTTTGCGCAGAAACAAATACGGCACCCTCATCATGCTCTACCCGAGAGACGCGCACGCAGTATCTCGACTCCGGGAGTACGATGAAGGAGAAGAACTACACCCTCATCAAGTCTGTTCTCAATGATGCTATGGATGGCTACATCAGGGGGGAAGGATTCTGCGACAGGAAGAAACAAATTCAAGGCAAATATGTGTTCAGACACAGAACAGAGTTTCCTGCCCCAAGCAGGCGCCAGGCGGCCAAATGGAGGCATGGTACCTCATCCAACACATGACGGAGATCGTGAAGGACCAACATAGTCTGCAATACATGTCTGCTGTGGACAAATGGTCTCGCAGCATCGTGGAATGGTCTGATGCTGAGTACAGACAAAACTTTGGTCGCATCCAGCGCAAGCTCTGCACAATCATCTATAAGGATGTAGTAACTTCAGGATCTACCTTCCACTGGAACACCCCACCATCTAACAATGAGTTGCGACAATGTGTGCTAGAGCAGACTGACGAGAGACCATTCAACTCGTTAGAAGGTGCTCTTCCGTTCCCGCCGGAGAAGAAACAGAAGATCACAACATCGAGGAAGAAATGATCGACGGTATGTATTCGATTCGTTACGAATTGCTCCTAATAAGAACTTGTGATTTCCTTTGCCGGTCTAATGCTTTTATCTTGGTCTACAGAGAGATGAAGAAGTGGACGGCGCGCTGGCCCTAGCGAAAGATCGCAAGCGGAGGCGAAAGCTAAAGCGGAGGCGGACCGTATATCTACTCTTCTTTGCGATTGATCTCTATATCGCGCGTACGTTGCATAGATGTAGTAGTCATACCTTTGTAATCGTTGAACTAATTAGATGGCTATATTTTGGGTTCGAAATCTTCCGACATAAACGTGTTATTGAGATCAATGTGTTGTATTCGTACTTATGAGAATTGGATATGGATGCATATGTATAGATGTGTTAATTTCGTTATCGATGTGTTAAATTCGTTATGGATGGATGCATATGTATCTATGATTTATCGATGTGCTATCAGTGATTTATATGTGTGAAGTTTATAAATTATAGAATTTGAATGTATTTGGACCTAGGAATATACAGAATCAGAATATACAAACTGTTATACAAAAAAAAAAATACAAACCTGTGAAACTTACCACTGGCGAACCAAGTACCTACCGCTGGCGAACAGTACCACTGGCGAACAGGGTGACTACCGCTGGCGAACCAATACCGCTGGCGAACAGAGGAGCTACCGCTGGCGAACATAGCGCTGGCGAACAATGCCTTGTTCGCCAGCGGTAACATGCACTACCGCTGGCGAAGTGGTGTTCGCCAGCTGTAACCTGCTACCACTGGCGTGGTAGCGCTGGCGAACACATGTTCGCCAGCGGTAGCTGAAATTTGTTCGTCACTGGTAGCCCTTTTCCTACTAGTGATGTTTTTAGGAGAAAACAAAACACTATGCCATTTTATCTATTTTGCATGTTGGCATATGAGTGAAGCATGAGAGGCCCCAAATCGAAGTCAATATGTGCACGATTTATTTTGTATGAGAAAATAATATAGAACAACTTTCCTCTTAATCTCAAGAAAAACCTTATAGCTGCCTTGGATGGTTTTGACTCTGGATAGAGATATGTGTAAAGCGGAGATACAGATAATGTTTGTAGCCTACACAACATACGCAGACTAAATGATTTGACTTATATATCATTTTATACTAATTAAAAAATTTGTCAACACAAAATCATCCCTAAATCCTTTTTGTTGTTGTTGTTTATAGAACTACCAGGCATGATACTAATCTCAACCATATCTTCGAGCGGTTGTCACTAAAAAGTACGTACCCTTCGTTCTTTTGATTAATGAAGTGTGCTGTGTAGGCTACAAACATTATCTGTACTTGTCCGTGCGTGGAGGGCATTTCTTTAAAGGAAGTCAAAAGCAGCGTCATTTTTTGAACAAGGGGATGGGTCCGAAAGGACCCGGAAGCTTCCATTATAGCGGCGGGTACAAGTTACAAAAGAGACTCCAAGTAAAAACAAATACAAGGAGGTCCCTGAAAGTAAGCAAAAAGGACCCTGCGAAAAGATGAAAAACGCGATCAAGTCCTTCTCCATCCGCTTTGACTGAGAGCTTCGAAGCCATGGCCGCAAATCGTAGCGCCGGGGACGAACCACTTGACGCCACAAAACGCGTTGAACGCCTGGCAGAAGCTGAAAATCCTCTCGAACAGAGGACGAATCCATCGAAGAATGAACTCCGAGGGGCGGAGCGGCCCCCTAGGCCAAAGATAGCATCAACTAGACATGGTAGGTGCTTGGAGGAGTCCGCAACTGAAGCTTCTAGCACTCCCACTGAGGTAGCCCTTTGGTCCCCTCCTGCTCCTCGTCGCCACCAAGACGACCAGACCGCAGGCAAGAACACAATCCCCCAGCTTAGATGACTGGGCTTATTGAAGAAAGAGCCGGTGGCAATACCTTCAACGAGCAGCTTCCACCATGGCAGCT
Organism: Alopecurus myosuroides; assembly: GCA_028641055.1. NCBI lineage: Eukaryota > Viridiplantae > Streptophyta > Magnoliopsida > Poales > Poaceae > Alopecurus > Alopecurus myosuroides. The sequence continues at coordinate 724,035,686 of CM054057.1, forward strand.
TGGTTGAAAAGCACTCCCACCTCCATCTCGCACCGCACCCCGACGGTGAGATGAAAGGGCTCAAGAAGACGAGCGCAACCTTATTGACGGAGATCTCCACGGCCTCCTCCCCCCGCAACCGCAGATCTTGCCACCAGACCTGCAGAGCAAAGAATAGCAGCCATGGCAAACACCAGATCCGGCCGCAAGGATCTAGCGCTCTACTCCCACACGCCACATCGGGCAAAACCAAAGAAGTAAAACAACGAAGTATATACAGGGGGTGGGGGAGCCAACCACCTAACCCGTCTCGCCGCCGAGCAGCATCGCTGCCGGAAGCAGAGAGGGAGAGGGGCGGAAATGCAGGGAGCAAGACGACTCTCAACGGGGGCTATCGGGAGGGGTTTTCGCGAAAGCTAAAAGCAGCGTCATGAAGTCGTTGTTGCACCGACTGTTCTGAATTCCATGGATGTCGCACGACGTGGGCAGCTTAACGGCCAGCTAGCCAGTTCTGGAATCCATGGACGCAAATCTTATTCGGAAATGCAAGTCTTATTCGGAAGTCCACTCTCTTACCTTCTTTTACTGCCATTTTCCTATCAAGCTAGCAAGAAGGAATCTAACATAAACTATGTCTCTATTTGTGAAGACATGGCTGCCGATTTTTTCTTGTATAGCCCCCTCCCCCCACCCCCACACAGACACCCAAAAAAATAGGGCCAGTTCCAGTATGAGAAGATAATGGAACAAAAAGGGTCATTTATCGAATTGCCCACAGCGGACCACTTCTACTCAGTTTTACCCCTAGCGTCGAATCGACCTCAGTTTTTCCCCTAGTCCGTGCGTAACTACTATGGAGAGGCCGGAACGGTAAGTTTGGAGTCGAATCCGTTTCGTGAAGTGGGTCCGGAGGAGTCAGACTCCGTTTCGCGAAGTGGGTCCGGGTGGGACTGCCAAGTTCGTTGAAACCGTCCGGAGCTTACAGGTGGGACCGCGCAGTTTGTTGACTATGCTGAATAGTCCACACCCGAGCTTCCCGCCACCACCGTCGAGCGCTGCCACCCAATTTAGTTGTCCCGCCGTCGTGCGCTGCCGCTCTCGCCGCCGCCACCGCCTGCTCCACCGCCACCACCCCCTGCTGCGCCACGAGCACCTGCGGCACCACCACCACCTGCGGCGCCACCACCACCTGCTCCTCAGCCAGCACCCCACCGCCACCTGTGTCGCAGCCAGCAGCACACATTTGCGCCGCCAGCACCCCCTGCACCGCCGCGGCCGTTCCACGTGGCCACCTGCTTCACTGCCGGGGCCGTCCAGCGACGCCGCTGGTGGGGCGCTCGTTCCACCACTCTGCCCGCCACCTGCTCGACGAAATGGATAGGAATGAAATGGAGAGCGGCGGCGACCTGGGTCCGGAGACATGCCGCGTCCACGATTGGGTTCCCAGTGGGTAAGTACTGAGCTTTGAATTGTCGATTCGACATGGGATGCCATTGATTTGCAGCTGATTGCGTCTCTGTTTTCGTGGGTTAGGATGGAGTTGCGGTTTGCTTTCTTGGTGAACGTTAGAAGGGAGCGCTACATCGTCGATGCAGACGGTAAGAAGAAATACCATGGAGGTTTTAGTTATCCGGTCCCAATGGATTGTAATTGGAGTTTCAGACAATTTGGGGAGATAATTTGCAGCCCATATCCTTGGGATTTGCATGATGAAGTGGAATTTAGATACTTTGATGGGGAAAAGATTGGATCCAAATTAGGAATGATGAAGAGCTCGCTATCATGTTTGCTACGCATAAGGAGGCAGAGGATTTTTATGTGAAGCTCCAAAATGATGTGGTTGTGCCGGCAGTTGGACCTACGATGGCGGGTTCATCTTCTGTGGCAGGACCATCACGTCGTCTTGTCAAATCTAGCCAGAACAGTTCAAAACCAACTCGACGTGGTGGCTCGACAAGTTCGGCCACTGGTAGAAGGGTTAATGTTGAAGTGGAGGCTGATGTCTGCATTTCTGCGGATGATGAAGAGAGGCTATATTCTGATGTTATTCAGAATTTAAGACGGACACCTCGGGCAGAAATCCAATATGAGTCTGACAGTGACGATGAAGAGGAGGAAGACCGGACACCTGTTGAATGGAACCCTGAGAACCCTCTTATGGCAGAAGGTTGCATTTTTTCTTCCATGGCTGAGTGTAGAAATGCACTTGTGACGTACTGCATTAAGGTAGAACGTGCGTTTACAGTTGACAAGAGCGATAAAAGGCGCTACACCGTGCACTGTGCGTCTGAAGATTGTCAATGGAGGATGCACGCATCTAAAATGTGTGGTAGTGCCAATATTCAGGTAAAAGTGAACCCTTTTCCCCACACATGCCAAGAATCAACCCTTAGGATGCAAACAATCAGTAGATCCAAGTCAAGATGGGTGGCGGATGAAGTAAAAAGATGGGTGGCAGAAAACCATCAAGTGACTGTAAAGGAATTGCAGAAAAACATCAAAGACAAGTTCAAGATAGATTTATCATACATGAGGGTGTTCAGTGGTAAAAATAAAGCATTGGAATCTATCCATGGTAACTGGAATGAAAGTTTCCAATTGTTGTATTCATTCAAAGCTGAAGTGGAGAGGACAAGCCCAGGTAGTGTTGTTGAAATTGATCACCACACCATGGATTACACATTGAAGAAAGTGACAAAGACCAAGGAATGCTTTAGGAGGGTTTTTGTGTGCTTTCAAGCTTATCGATTGGGTTTTTTGGTAGGCTGCATGCCTTATTTGGCTATTGATGCTACTTTTCTCACAGGGAGGTTTAAAGGCCAGCTAGTAGCAGCTTGTGCAGTTGATGCACACAATTTTGTTTTTCCAGTTGCCTACGGTGTGCTGGAGACAGAGTCCGAGGAGAGCTGGACATGGTTTTTGCAGAATCTGCGCCAGGCTATTGGACATCCCAATGGGTTGGTAACTCACAAAGATGCATGCAAAGGTTTAGAAGTGGCCGTGGACAATGTGTTCCCAGGAGTAGAGCATAGGGAATGCATGCGTCACCTTGCTGCAAATTTTGTGAAGAAATTCAAAGGAAAGTTTTTTACCGACCATTTATGGCCAGCATCTTTGACTTGCAGTGTGAGGAAGCACAACCACCACATGAGACAGTTGTACACAAATGAGAAAGTGAAGGAATACTTGGAAACACACCACTCGAAGTTATGGGCTAGAAGCCAATTCAGTGAAGTGAGCAAAGTTGACTATGTGCACAATAATCTTGCAGAATCTTTCAACTCAACGATCCGGAAACTAAAGGATCTTTATTTGGCGGATTTGCTTGACAGGATAAGGATAGAATACGCCGAGAAATTTCATATTCGTCTTGGAATAGCTAATGCAAAATTCATGGGTCACGTTATTATCCCGGATGTGATGAAGGTGTTGAAGCAAAAAAACAGTGGGCTTGAATATGAACATGAGATTTATCTCGGATACCAAATCAGAGGTATCATTCTTTGATAAAGCTAACAAAGAATGGAGATAATCAAGTGGATTTAGAAGACAAAACTTGCAGTTGTAGGCAATGGGAGATAACTGGTTTGCCATGCATTCATGCCTTGTTTTTCATCACTTCTATCTCAGGTCCAGCAGGGGATATACATCAGTATGTGCATGATTACTACTCTGTTGCAATGTTCAGAGCCACATATGCACATGCCTTGCCTGCTCTGGAGGGAAAACAACAATGGGATAGAGTGGACCCTGGATTCAAACTTTGTGCTTGATGAGGGGATGATAACCCGGTAGGCCAATGCTAAGGTGAAACCCGGCATAAAGGGAATCGCGCAAGACCAGGCTCAAGGAGGAGGAGTCTCTAGAAGGCCCAAGAAGGAGCGTAGGCCTAGTAACCCATACCTTGGGGGTTAAGATTAGGAAACTTAGGGTTGTGTGCGGTTTCCGGGTAGGATTTCGGGTGTACCTTGAATAGGAAACCAGGGAGCCGAGTAACATATAAACTGGCTCCTAGGGTTAGAAAAGAGAGAGCTTCACCAGATATTCGAGTATCCTGTAATACGAGAGCTGATAGTAGTAACCCTAGATCGGAGACTCGGCGACATTACTGCCAGAGCTACCAGATCGATTGATAGCATGATTTCCCCTGAGCTAAACCCTCTCCCAAACACCAGAGTCGATTTGCCCCAAAGTAAGTTACCCCTGGTAACGTCTGCCGTGATTATCCCACGACAGTTGGCGCCCACCGTGGGGCCTACGTCTAAGGGTGTTTACATCACGGGAGAAGCTCGGGAAACCATGAAGAACCTCCTCATCGGCGAGATCATCACCAACCCCGAAGGAGAGAAGATGGTAGACGACCTTGGTTGGGGACCAGAGTCGGATCTGCTAGAAACCGGATCTGTCGTCACGATCGGCCGGGTCAACGTCTTCGTCGGCATGGTACGTACGTCCGGTTCAGTTCCTGATGACATTGAGTATGATTCTGTGTCAGGAGAAGCGATCTGCGTTCAGTCGGATGGAGAAGAATCGGTTGGGACAACCGATCCAGAAGAAGAGCCCACCACGAAGAGGGAACAGCCGGAGGAGCCGGCATGGACCCCGCGTGGCCGGGTCATAAGGGAAGATGACACCGAGTCTATCCTCCACCTACTTGAAGACTGGTACGAGAAAGATAGCTGTGACGAAGAGGATTACGAATCATCACCAGGCATCGCGCGCCGGGTCACGGTCTATACAGCCGCTGCAATCAATCTTAATCAGGGGGATGTGACGACGGCCGCGGCTGGAGCGGCGCGAGCACTGGCCCAACAGCAGGCACCGATTGACGGAAACCCGGTTATAGCCCGGGTCGACGGGGAGTCGGCTTCTGCCACCAGTCATACTGGAGAAAGTGAACGGCAGAGAAACATGTTTGGGTTCATGGCGAACAGAATACCAGGAGCGGGACCTTCGAATCCGCGAAATCCGGCTCTGTTCAACAATAACTTGCCTCTTAGATCCCACAGTGCTAGCAACGGTGATAACCCCAGAAAACGCGGCGGCACGTGCCCGAGATCTGGATGTGGCTCGCCGTGCACTGGATCAGCAGAGGAGAGATGTCGAAGCTGAGAAACAAGGGATGGCCGCGCGCCAGCGTGAGCTGGAAGAATTGGAGAACCGACTTCAGGTTCAGTCGACTAGGATTTACAATGAGAGGCAACAGACGAGATTACCGGCTACAGGTGGAAATTTGCAACCAGCCGCGCTGTTCATTACCCCTCAGGATCAACCGATTCTGGTTGTCAATCAGGAAACCGGATATCAAGCTGCAACCCTGGGAGGACAGCCGGCACACGTACAAGCCGGGTTACCCACATTGCAAACAGGATTCGCTGTTGGCAATACAGCACCACCACCACCACCACCACGATTTCATACCCCACCAGGTCACTTCAATAACCCTATGGACAACGTATATGCAGCAACGTTGGCACTTGACCGCATCCCCGTAGGAGAGTCACCCCATCCAGTGGAGACCCGGCGGGCGATAGACCTGTTGCACACCGCAGTGGCCCAGCAAGAAAATTACCCGGATCATAGAAGTGGCTTGCACGGGACACCGTATGTCAGCCGGCAGCCCGGGAATACCGGGTATATTCAGTCAAGTTCGGCAAGGCGGAGGGCAGAGCAGCAGCAAATGCCGCCTCCTCCCCATAGACCGGCAACACCTGTAGTATCAGCAGCACAGGCCATTGTGGACAGTTCTCGAGCCAGGCGAGCAGCAGCCGGGTCTGCGGTACGGGGACCGGTAGTGGTTGCACCCCCCCCCGTCATACCCGCTGCGGGATCACACGTTTCCCGAGTGAGGCAAGTACCGGCAAACCTCGCCGGGCCTAAGTGTTTATCGGATGCCATCATGGCTGAGCCTTACCCGGATAAATTCAAGGAACCAGGTAAAGTGGTTAATTATGAGCCGACCATGGACCCCGAGACCTGGTTGAGCAGTTATGAGATGGCTATGTCGATTCGCAACGCATCTGAGAATCTTCAAGCCAAATTTATGTACCTAATGATGTCAGAGGGAGCAGCGAAGTTATGGTTCAATAACCTACCCGAAAGATCCATCAATTCATGGAGTGAGCTGAAAACTGCCTTTATCAAGCACTTTCATGGGACGTGCAGGAAGTTATTTACGATCGATGATTTAGAGCGATGTGTCCAGAAGAAGGGAGAGTCGGCGCGCAGTTGGGTGCGCCGGGTTATGGAAATTCTCCACTCGTCCACTGATATCCAGCCAAAGGATGCATTACAAGCTATGGCGAAAACATGCAAATACATACCCTTAGTGCAAAAGCTGACACGCATGAAGTCCAGTCGGCACGCTTCAGAGGTTACAATGGGAGAGGTTATGGACGCATGCAACAAGCACGCCGCCACAGATACCACATAGGAAGATGTTGACGACAAAAAAGCAAAAGCCAACGCGAACAATAGTGGAAGACCCGGCAATGGGACTGCATCGGGTAATAATGGAGGAAGTAACGGAAACAACCAACACAAGCGCCCATATGAAGGAAACTCCGAGTTTGTTGCTAATACAGAAGCCGGGTTTGCAAGACCCAGGGCAGAGGGAAATTTCAACGGAGGAAACTTCAATGGAGGAAATTACCAAGGACCACCAAGGCCGGCTAATCATATAGAGGCCTTCAGGATGCCCTGTCCGCGTCATAGCAGGAACGGCAGGCCGGCTAATCACTCATTAGAGCAGTGCATGGATTTACAGAGATGTAAGAATAAGGAAATACAAAAGGCCCTGCGAGGCGCAGGCCGGGGAGGAGGACAGGGTCCGGGTGGAAACCCGGGCAATGGGCCACCCCCAGCTGGCAACACAGAAGGTGGTAATCCAGGTAACAATCAAGGAGGTGCTGGAGGTTTCCAAGCCAACCCAAAGTAGCTAGGGCAGTACCATGTTCATACTACAGGGACTTCCAACAAAGATAGAAAGATACTTAAAAGGGCCGTAAACTCGGTTTCTTCAGGTGTTCCGAGATATTTGAGATGGTCAGATCAAGAGGTAACATGGAGTAGAAGGGATCACCCGGAAACAATAGAACATCCGGGTGTGTTAGCTTTGGTGGTCGCACCACAGGTCAATGGTTACGAGCTGAAAAAGGTTTTGATGGATGGTGGAAGTAGCATCAATATATTATATTGGGAAACCTTCCTACGCATGGGGCTCAAGGAGTCTCAGCTGCAGAAAAGTTCCACAGTGTTTCATGAAATTGTGCCGGGTCACTCGGCATTCCCTGAAGGAAAGATAACATCAGAGGTGGCCTTTGGAGAATCCAAGGACAATTTCCGAGTGGAATGGCTCACATTCGAGGTGGTAAAATTGCGCAGTCCTTATCACGCGCTGTTCGGAAGGCCGGCTTATGCTAAGTTCATGGCCAGACCATGTTACGTGTATTTACAGCTAAAGATCCCGGGTCCCAAGCAGACCATTACCATACATGGGAACCGGGCCGTGGCAGCGGAGTGTGATGAAGGAGATGCGGCAATGGCAGAACAAGCTTGCAGGAAGGAAGAGCTCAAGTATTACCGGTCTCAAGTAGACCCGGAAGATCGAACTGCTTTGAAAAGGCCGAATACGGAGGATGAGAGAGCAAAGTTTAAGGCGGCCCAGGACACAAAGATGATGGCTTTTGTCGAAGGTGATCCCTCCAAACAATTTTCCATTGGCTCTAACCTAGACAACAAGCAGGAAGAAGCACTTATCGAGTTCATTCGTGAGAATCGGGACGCTTTTGCTTGGACGCCCAGCGATATGCCGGGTATCCCGACCGAGTTAGCTGAGCACAGTTAGCATGTTGATCCCAAGTCTCGGCCTGTGAAGCAGGGCCTGAGAAAAATGAATGAGGAACGGAGAAAGGCTATAGGAGCGGAGATAGCTCGGCTCCTTGCAGCCGGCTTTATCGTGGAAGTTTTTCACCCGGAATGGTTGGCAAATCCGGTTCTAGTGCGGAAAAAGAACAATGAGTGGAGGATGTGCATAGATTACACAAGTCTCAACAAGCATTGCCCAAAGAATCCATTTTCCCTTCCGAGAATAGACCAGATCATTGATGCAGTGGCAGGTTGTGACTTATTATGTTTCCTGGATGCTTATTCCGGGTATCATCAAATCAAGCTCAAAAGAGAGGATTGGGAGAAAACTTCGTTCATAACCCCCTTTGGTGCTTTTTGCTATAAAACTATGACCTTCGGGCTGAAAAATGCAGGCGCAACGTACCAGCGGTGCATCCAGAAGTGTTTTGAGGATCAAATTGGGTGCAATGTTCACGCCTACGTGGATGATGTGGTGATTAAAACAAGGAAAGCTGAAACCTTCATAGATGATCTAAAGGAGACCTTCAAGAACTTGAGGAGATACCAATTGAAGCTTAACCCGACTAAGTGCGTATTCGGGGTGCCTGCAGGAAAGTTACTCGGCTTTATCGTTTCTGAGAGAGGAATTGAGGCAAATCCGGACAAAATCAAAGCTATTCAAAGTCTTAAAAAGCCGGAAGGCCTGAAGCATGTTCAAAAGCTTACAGGATGTGTAGCAGCGTTAAGCCGGTTTATATCCAGACTCGGAGAAAAAGCAATACCCCTATACCGGCTCTTGAGAAAAACCGACAAATTTGTATGGGATCAAGAGGCGGACGAGGCATTCGAAGCTCTGAAAAAGCAGTTATCTAAGGCACCGATTCTGGCAGCTCCGGGCCCCAAAGAGCCCATGTTGTTATACGTTGCGGAAGGACCCCGGGCAGTCAGCGCAGTGGTTGTAGTTGAGCGCAAAGAGCATGAAAAAGATCACCCGGTACAGAGGCCGGTTTATTATGTGAGTGAAGTCCTATCGGAAGCAAAGCAGCGTTACCCACATTGGCAAAAGTTAGTTTTCAGGGTCTTCATGGCCAGCCGGAAGTTGAAGCCGTACTTTCAAGAACACCCCATAACAGTGGTTAGCTCCATACCAATGGCAGAAATTCAGACGCGACAAGTAGAATAGCCAAGTGGGCCATTGAGATGGGGGATTATCACATCAATTACGAGCCCAGGTCTGCAATCAAATCTCAGGCTTTAGCTGATTTTATCAATGATTGGACTCACACAAGCATGCCCACAATGATGCCAAGCTCCGAGTCTTGGGTGATGCACTTTGACGGTTCTAAGCAGTATGAGGGATCAGGGGCTGGTGTGGTACTCACATCACCTAAAGGAGACAAATTGAGTTACGTGTTGCAAATTCACTTTGATTGCTCCAACAATGTGGCCGAGTATGAGGAATTATTACATGGATTGAGAGTTGCAAAGGAGATGAACATCAGGCGAATACGATGCTATGGAGATTCGGATCTTGTGGTACAGCAGGTCTCAGGAACCTGGGATAGAAAGGATGCAACAATGGCAACATATCGCAGAGAGGTAGACAGGGTGGCCGGGTCTTTTTCCGGGTATGAGGTGGAACATATTGACAGGGGAAAGAACGAGGCAGCCGATGCGCTCGCAAGACTCGGCTCGCGCCGAGAGCCGGTTCCACCCAATGTTTTTCTGGACGAGTTATGGCGGCCATCTGTCAAAATCGAATCTGAAGAAGAGGTGGCAAACCAAGACCCGGATTTGGAACTCGTGGCCACGGTACGTGCTATTCCCGAGTGGACAGAGCCGTTTCTGGCCTACCTATCACGGGGCGACTTACCACCACAGGAAGTTTTAGCCAGGCAAATCCTGAGACGAGCAAAGGGCTATTCTATCATCAATGGGGAGTTGTATAAAAGAAGTGCAGCAGGAGTCTTTTTGCGTTGTGTAGCACCAGAAGAAGGCCGGCAGATTCTGAAGGAGATCCATGAAGGTGATTGTGGGCATCATGCCTCCACAAGATCCCTCATGGCTAAAGCATACCGGCACGGTTTCTTCTGTCTCACAACCTTAGCAGACGCGGAGCGCTTGGTGGCAAGGTGTGACGGATGTCAAAGGTACGCTCGCCAAATTAATGTGCCGGCTATGGAGTTGCGAACAATCCCACTGACCTGGCCGTTTGCCGTTTGGGGTATGGATATGGTAGGCCCCTTTCACATGTCACCTTGCAAAAAGACTCATCTTCTTGTGGCTATTGATAAGTTTACCAAGTGGGTTGAAGTTATGCCAGTCACCAATTGTGAAGCAATCACAGCAGTCAAATTCCTGAAAAGGATTGTCTATCGGTTTGGATACCCCCACAGCATAATAACAGACAATAGAACCAACATGTCCTTAGGATAGATGGAGAAATTCTGTGGAAACAACGGCATCCGCCTTGATATAGCCTCGGTAGCCCATCCACAAGCTAATGGACAAGTGGAGAGGGCAAACCAGGAGTTACTGCGTGGGTTGAAACCACGGCTGAGAGTCCCGTGCCTCAGAGCTGCCGGAGCATGGGTCGAAGAGTTACCATCAGCGGTTTGGGGAATTAACACTACACCTAACAGATCTACTCAGATGACCCTGTTTTTCATGGTTTATGGTGCAGAGGCAGTCCTGCCGAGTGATATTATTCACGACTCGCCCCGAGTGGCGGCTTATGTTGAGGTGGAGAATGAGAAGACCCGGCAAGATGCCGTGGACATGTTAGAGGAGCACAGGGAGCAAGATTTGGAAAGATCGGCCATATATCAACAGGATCTGAGGAGATATCATAGTCGGCGAGTCAAAACCCGGGTCTTCCAGGAAGGGGACCTGGTATTACGCTTAGTACAATCCAAGGAGGGAAAGAATAAGTTATCTCCACCATGGGAAGGCCCGTTCATCATAAGCCGGAATTTGCACAACGGATCATACTACTTAGTAGATGCAAGGGAAGAGTCGGATACTGCCAATGACACCGCCCATACCACTTCATCTATGCAAGAGAGGGAAAGACCATGGAACGTGGCTCAGCTACGCCCCTACTACACCTAGCATAGGCTAGTTTCACAAGTTGAATTACACGATGTAACAGGCAGCAGGTTTCAGACGCACTCTTTTCCTATCCAGGGTACCTAAGGGGACTGGAGGGTTTTTAATGAGGCGGCTTGCTGACCTAACCTTTCTTATATCAATAAAAAGATGGTTAAATTATGATATTGTGTGTTTCTTCCTTGTTTATTTCTGTTAAGTTTTTTATTTTTCTGTTTTTACCTTCTGTTTTTACTTTATCAGGTAAAATATTTATTGATTAGTCATGGTGCACTAGGCTTAAATTTTTTATAAATCGCACACATAGGCCTTGGGGGCTGATTGCTTGAATAGCACAGCTCTAATCTCAAGACCCGGCCACGATGCCATTAAGTTATGAGGACCGGGCCAGATGGCGACTCCTTCCCTAGGCGGCGCTCATGGCGACTCCTTGGAGATCTAGGGTTTTAGACTCCCCTCTCCGACAATTGTCACTCCGGCACTGTCGTCCTCCTCCCCTACGGCATCTGCCACTCCGGCATTGTCGTCCACCCCTTTCTCCATCATGACCAAGGCAAAGTCTCTTTTTGATCGCTCTTGTTGGTGTTGGAGGGCGATTTTCTCCACCGAGGTGGATCTCACGTTCAATCCCATTTACGTGGGTTTTGTTCTGTTAGATCCGAAAGACAAGAAGATCCAACTTGTAGATCAACCGGGCTTTGTGCTTGATCAACGTTTCCTCAAGGTACGTGAGAGCATTCATCCTGGATCTGAGATCCAATTTGCTTGTCATCGTGCCAGGGTTCAAGATCATTTGGTTCCGCGTAATGGCTCTCTTATGGATCATTCTAATGCCATCGTTCCCATATTGGATGTGGATTCTCTGGTGCCGCTATTGGATCGGAACCCTATTGATCCTTCGATGGGTTTAGTTCATGCAGCTAAGGTTTTAGACCTGGATTTTTCTAGAGGTCTAGCTCTTGCTAAGGAAGTCCGATTACTTTTCGGATCGGACGTTCATGCTACTAAGAATTATGGTGCTTTCAAAATGGTGGTATCTTTTGGCCGTGCTGCTTTCAAAATTGATGAAAATACTGTTGCTTTAGCTCTTGAAGCGGCGATTGGAGTTTATTGTGGTTCTTTAAATGTTACTTGTCTCCATGATCGAGTTTTCTCTTTTGAGGTCTCATCTAAGGAGGTTGGCTTTCATATTATGAAGATTAAATGGTTCTCTTGTTTTCATTTCAAGTGTTATTTTCATCTTTGGAGTTTCGGTGGTCCAAATTGGATTTCTGGATTAAAAAGGTGGAATCACGATCAGGCAAATGAGTGGACTTTTGTCACGAGAAATAAGAATAAGGTAAAATCTAAACGATTCAAGCCTTTTCTTAAACCTTCTGCTACTCATGCAAATGAGCCAATTGTTCCTCCCATGATTCATAATAATACCGATTCTGATATTGATCGTGAGTTGCCTGCAATTAAGTTTGGATCATTTGAACCTGGATTTCCTGCTGCTAAGTCTGTTACGGATCCTATTCATGTGGCCCCTGCTGTGGCCTCTGTGCCCATTGATGATGGCTTTGACAAATTAATAGATAAATTGGCGGCCCAGGTTTGGCCTTGCTCTAACTGTCTCTCAGCTAAACATGCAACGGTAGAGTGTACGGGCCGGATTCGGTGTTGGTCTTGTTCACGTTCGGGCCATATCCGCAGAAACTGCCCGGGAATTAATGGAACTCTGCGCTGGGTAGTTAAATCGCTGAATATTGGAACCGAGGAGTCCCCTCCCTCAGCTCTATCCCCTTCCCCTGCCACTGTTCCAGGGAAACCCTCACCGGAATCGCCTCTCGAATCGGAACCTCCATCAGCAATGGCGAACTTCCCTTGTGATCCTACTAGGTTCCTCCCGGTAGGGATGCATGTCGAGGAGCCCTGGGCGGCCGAGGAGCGGCCTGCTCGCGTCTACATCACCTCTTCCATGGCTCCTGCTCGCTGCCATGAATCTTGGGCCATTGCCCAACTAGTCCCTCGGCCACCGGTTGAAGAACTCGACGATATCTTGCAGCAGATCGTCGATTATATTTTTCAAGAACTACATCTGCAGGTCGTCTCCTTCTCGGAAAGCGCGGTTGGAGTCGGCATGTTCCGCATGGCGGATCAGGTGGCCAGAGATTGCCTGGTAAATTCTCCACCATTTGTCTTTCCAGATGGTAGGATGCTATCCTTCGTGCGGCACGATGAAGGAGAGAATGTTAGGTCAACTGTGTACACCAGGACCTGATGGATTATGATCTTAAATCTGCACATGGACTACCGTACCGACGAATTTCTTTGTGAGGTGGTTTCCAAGTTTGGCAAGCTCCGGTCCTGGTGGAGGGAGGATGCTTCCCCTGTTCGCACCCTACTCAAGGTTACTTATGGTGGAGGTCCGGATATTCCCCGGTCGATTGTAATTCGTGAGGTTCAAAGATATGGAGGTCATGTGGTCTCATGGACCTGCCCTGTTTTCATCTTGAACAGCAACGCTGCTGACGCTCTGCCGGGGGATGAGGATCTTCTCCCTCCTGATGGCAAGCCACATCCTGCTTTCGGTGGACCTGCCGCACCAGTTCATGAGGCGTGGGTTCCACCGGTTCATCCTGAACCACAGCAGGGGAGGTGGGGCAACTGGAACAATGAGGGGAGGGAGAGAATGAGGCGCAGGAGGATCCTGTCGACTAGGCCCCGGAGCCAGAGCAGGTGCAATCCTCTGTCTCCATTCAGTTCTCTGGTGCCTCAATAGATTCAATGAATGCTGTCAGAGCTGAAGGTCCTGAGCAATTTGTGGAGCTGCAGCAACAAGTGGAACAAAACCAGCTGGCTATTGTTCCATTTGTTCCACCAATCCCTGAGAATGTTGCAGTTCAGGACAACGATGTTCAGATCCTTCAAGTTCTACTGCCTGATCCTGTGTTGGAGTGGTCCAGATACTTTCTGGAACACAAAGCAAGGATTATCTTTGATAAGAGATTTGAATTTATGTCATCGTTGCTGCCTTTGGAGGAACCTGTCTCCACTGCCGCCCCTGTTCCTATGCTGCTGGAGTATAGCTCTGTAACTTCTGAACCTGCTACTCCTGAGCCTGCTACTTCAAAGAAGAGAGCTAGGAAGGTTGCTACTCCGCTAGTCCTCGAGGAGCGTCGGGTGACGAGAAGCCTTGCTAAGAATGCTGGCTTCCGGGTTTTGCCTGCTTCTGACAAGCCGGAACCAAGGAAGAAAGTGAAGTCTTCTCGCCCTCAGGCTTCTTCAGGGGGAGTGCCTCCTTTCACTCCTGTTGCTGTTCTGCGGAAGGCGGGAAAAATGCTGCAGATAGAAGATTCAGAGTTAACTGTGGAGAAGCTTGAAGCTGCTCCAAAGAAGCCCACCGGCTCTTCCAGTTCAGATGATTAGTGCGCCTTTCTCTTCTTTGGTGGGCCTGGTTGGTCCCTGGAGTTTATGTTGGTCTTTTATGCTACATTTTGTTATGATGGATGCCATATGTACAGCCCTATGGATATGGTTATTATCTTTTGGTTATCTTCTTTGCTGGTCTTTTATGATTACCAGCAGGTTCGATTACTTTTCATATCTTCCATGGATAATACGACCTATTTGAATTTGGACTGGATTGTGTTTGATTGGAATGTGAGAGGCCTAAATGATAAATCTAAAAGAGAAGCAGTCTATAATAAAATTGAGGAAAGCCAGGCTTCTGTCATTTGCCTCCAGGAAACTAAATGCCAAGATTTTGATCATTCTTTCATTAGGTCCTTCTGTCCTAAAAGGTTTGATCAATTTGCTTTTTCTCCCTCTGTTGGAGCTTCTGGAGGTTTAATTGTGCTATGGAATGGTTCCATTTTCCATTGAGAATTAATAGAAGTTCACCGTTCTGCCATTCACATTAAATTCACTTCAATTCATAACTCAGTTTCTTGGATACTAGTGAATGTTTATGGCCCTTGCAAGGGGGTGGAAAGAGAGGATTTTGTTAATTGGCTATATAATCTCTCCATTCCTATCCACCAGAACTGGATGATTCTTGGTGATTTTAACTTTATTAGATCACTGGATAATAGAAAAAACCAGGGGCTGATCTTAATGATATGTTTATCTTTAATGATGTCATTAGTCATCTGGGTTTATTGGAATTGCCTGTTAAAGGTAGGAATTTCACTTGGTCTGATATGCAAAATGATCCTCTATTGGTCCAACTGGATTGGTTTTTTACATCCTGTCAATGGACATTGGGTTTTCCAAATACTTTGGTTTTACCCATGTCCAAAATCACTTCTGACCACCTGCCATGTACTGTTAAAATTGGAACAAACATCCCAAAGGCAAAGATCTTTCGTTTTGAAAATCATTGGGTTAACCAACCTGGCTTCCTTGACCTAGTGACAAAGATTTGGAATACTCCAGTTATGGCCAAATCAATTACCTCCAGAATCACTGCTAAATTAAAGAATCTTAGATATGCTCTGAAGGATTGGGGAAGAAATCTCTCTCAGCTGAAAATTCTTATTGATATGAGTAGTAAAGTGATTCTGTTCTTGGATCAGTTGGAAGATGTGAGGAATCTGAGTGTTCCTGAGTTTAATTTCAGACTTATTGTTAAAAAGCACATCAAAAACTTGCTTGCTATGCAGTCTGATTACTGGAAGCAAAGATGTACTATTAGGTGGGCTAAGCTTTCTGGTGAAAATACTAAATATTTTCATGCCAGAGCTACTGAGAGGTTTAGGCGCAATACTATTCCATCCATCTCAGATGCTTCCGGGAACTTGTTGGTGGATCATCAGGACAAAAGCTGCTGCTTTTTGGGCCTGTTTCAAGAACAGAATGGGTGTCTCCTGCCCACCTATGATTGATTCTGATCTGTCTGATTTCTTGCATGTGGTTGAGGGATTAGAGGTCATTGCTGATCCTTTTACTGTTGAGGAAATTGAGGGTGTTGTAAAACACCTCAAACCTGCTCGTGCGCCTGGTCCAGATGGTTTTACAGGCCTATTTATTAAACACTGCTGGAGTATAATAAAAGAGGATTTCATCAAACTCTACAATGAATTTCATAGTGCTAAGATTTCTTTGGAAAGTATTAACGGTTCCTTCATTACTCTTATTCCAAAGACACATTCTCCTGAGACAGTGAATGATTGTAGGCCTATTTCTCTGACCAATACTTGTCTGAAATTTATCACTAAGATTCTGGCTAATCGTTTCCAAGATAAAATTTCTAGATGTATCCATGCTAACCAATATGGGTTCATCAAATCCAGAACTATTCAAGATTGTCTGGCCTGGTGTTTTGAATACATTTTTCAGTGTACACAATCTAAACAGAAAGTGGTGATTTTCAGGATTGATTTTGAGAAAGCTTTTGATACTATTGAGCACAGTGCTATTCTACAAATCTTGAGATATAAAGGGTTTCCTACCTTAGTGATAAAATGGGTTAAGGAAATTCTATCCTCTGGATCATCGTCGGTCCTGTTAAATGGAGTCCCTGGAAAACCTTTTGTCTGCAAAAGAGGAGTCAGGCAGGGTGATCCATTGTCACCAATTCTCTATGTGCTGGGTGGGGATCTGTTGCAGTGTATTGTTAATTTGGCTCTAAGGGAGGGACGTCTCCGTTTACCAATTCCAATTGGAGGATATTTTCCTATTGTTCAATATGCTGATGACACACTGGTCATCTTATCTGCTAACTCGGCTCAATTGTTGGTATTTAAAGATTTGCTCAACCTTTATGCTCAAATCACTGGGTTAAAGGTGAATTATAACAAGTATTCTATGATACCAATCAATCTATCACAGCAGGAAACTGTTGATTTGGCTTCTGTTCTGGATTTTACTGTGGCCTCTATGCCCTTCACATATTTAGGCTTTCCCATGGGAACCACTAAGCCAACTATCAAGGATTTTGCACCACTCATTGACAGAGTTGAGAGGAGACTTTCTGCTACAGTCTTGTTTCTTTTTTATGGGGATATCTTGGTTCTTGTTAATTCAGTTCTATCCTCTTTGCCCACTTATTACATGTGCACTTTAGTAATACCTAAGGGTTTCATTGACATAATTGACAAAGCAAGGAGGAGATGCCTTTGGAGGAAGGACAAAAATAAGCAAAGAGTGAATTCTTTGGCTGCTTGGGATATGGTCTGCATGCCCAAAAGCAAAGGAGGATTAGGGATCATTAACCTTCAGATTCAAAATAGAGCTTTACTACTGAAATTTTTGGCAAAATTCTATAATTCTATGGATATTCCTTGGGTCCATTTAGTCAAGAATGCTTATTATTTCCAGTCAGTACCACATGCTGTGACCTCCTGTGGTTCTTTTTTGTGGAGAGGTGTTATGCAATTAGCTGATACTTGGTGCTCATTCTCTTCTTGCATAATGGGGAATGGATTTACTGGGCTTTTCTAGAAAGACTCTTGGATAGGACAACCTTTGTCAATAAAATTCCCGAGATTGTTCTCCTTTGCCAAGGACCCTTTGTCCTCTGTAAGAGATTTGAAACTGATGACAGACCTCTCGGATGCTTTTCATTTGCCACTTTCAAATGAAGCCTTCCTTGAGTTTACTGACCTGCAAGTCATACTGGATAATGTTCATTTGAATGACGGTGAGGATGTTTGGACATGCAATTTCAATAAAGGGGTCTATACTTCAAGTAAATTCTATCAACTGCAGTTTGCTCAACTGCCTGCTGATGAGCCTGCAAAATGGATCTGGAAATCCAAATGCATGTAAAAGCATAAATTCTTTGCTTGGCTGATTCTAAAAGATAGAATTAATACAAAGGATATGATCAAGAGAAGGAACTGGAAGATTGAAGGCACTGATCACTGTGTTCTTTGCTGCAAACGTTATCATGAGGACCGGATCCATTTGTTCTTTCAATGTGTTTTTAGCTCACGGATTTGGAACTACTTGCAAATCAGCTGGAGTGATAACACAATTTTGCATAATCTTTCCATTGCAAAAGAGGCTTTTAAAGGACCTTGCTTCACTCAGATAGTGATCCTTGCATGTTGGAACATCTGGAAGAAAAGGAATGGAGTCATATTCAAATCGGAAAGGCATTCCTTTATGGGATGGAAAGTGGGCTTCTTGTTAGATCTTCTTATGCTTAAGCATAGGTTGAGTGCTTCTGTGGCTGCTGACTTAGCATTATGGATTAACTCCCTAAATTAGATAGCTTGGGATAGACTGCCTTAGTCTATTTCCCTTTCCTGTATATTTGTACATAACTGTAACACTCTTTTGGTTGGCAATAAAGGGCTGTGGGGGACTCCCCTGCAGTAGAAATCAAAAAAGTTATGAGGACCGATTACTTGTAATAAGTACGGTTACAATCTTATAACTGGACAATAGAGCCAAACTTTCTTGATTTCTCCTGTTTAAGCTTGATGTGACTCGCAATGATGTGGCGTGACCTGCTAACGTGTAATCACAATCAGTCATGATGCCCATTGGGACTTGCCTAACCCTGTTTTTATACAGTTATAGCAGCACTGAATATCCACGTGAAAGCCGGCTTACAACAAAGAGGACCAAAAGGGTCATCCAAACCACAAGCTTTGCGGAGTAAAAGGCTACGGCTAGAAACTCACAACGTATTAAGCATGGCTTCAAAATTTATATGGGAAGGTATATACTTTGGGCCCTGGCAAGAACATGCAGTTCTTTTTTATTAAAAACCACTAATCCCTAGACTCGGAAATTTGGGTCTTGGGGACTGGGGAATTTGAGAAAAGCAACAAACTGTTTAGCTATTGAGCTCGAAACCCAAAAAAACGAGTCTTGGGGACTTGGGGACTTGGGAATTTGAAAAAGCAATAAGTTGTTAGCCATCAAGCTTGAAACCCAAAAACCCGACTTTTAGTGATTTGGGAGCTTGGGGATTTGAAAAGCAAAAAGTTCAATCAGTCAAATATCCTGAGACCCGGAAACCGAGTCTCATGGACGGGGAAAAAGAGAAATATCAGAAAAGTGGCAAAAAAGTATAAGACTGAAAAAAATCATATCGAGGTGGATGACCAAAAGGGCCACCAAAAGCTATTAAAGTTTAAACGTATTACAAACCACGGAAGTAGTATCAAAAGTGCACAGGCGCACTATCAAAAGAATAGTTGTATCAGGCATATTACATAATGCCCATTGGCCGAATAAATGTTTTGGGGGCGAGAAACAGTAAAACTTCACTCGGCATCCATGGTCGAGTCATCAGTAGTGCCCTTGGCGGTCGGGTCTTCAGCATGCTCTTCTGTGTCCTTCCCAGCCTCCATGTCCGGGTTAGTCGCGGCAGCAGCACGAGCTGGAGGAGGAACACCCGGGGTAGATGTGGATGGCGCATTCTCGGCCTCAGCTTTCTTCTTGGCTATATCCTCCTTCCACCGGGCCAGCATGTCGAAGGGCTTGGGGAGATCAGACGGGACCGGCTTGTCATCAGCGTTGTAGGGCGGGGTGAGCTTGCTCACATCCAGATTGTCGGCTATCAAGCTTGCCGAGTGACGCACTTGAGCATGGATAGACTTGTAGTCCTTGCCAGTGAACCTTGAGCCATTGTTATTAAACTCGGGGAACCCGTTCACGAGCGTTGCCGGCTCAAGCCTAGGAAAATAGGCCTTGGCCAGAGCAAGCCCGCGGGTTACCCCAACCCGACACGCTGAACGTTTCCAATGCTCAATCCAGGCGGGGATAGTCGAGCACGCCTCGAGCATCTTGTCCGCGCCGCCACAAGCCCCAGCCCACTTCAAAGCCTCCAGGGTCCATTTGGTCCCCACAGAGAATTGCCGGATCACGGCCTTCAGTGTCTTTAACTTCTCAACATCATCTTCATCCATAGCCTCCTCACCTGGAGCTACAGGATACCAGAAAAATTAAAGCAATGAGATCCGGGTTACAAACCTTGCAGAACGGAAAATCCGGGTTATATTCAGTAAAGTTAGGATCTCTTACCAAGCAGAGAGCGGTAAGTGTCGGCAATCTGGGTCATAATTCTCTTCAGCGCGCCCTCAGCATTCTGGGATCGTTTCTTGTATTTCTTGACATCCTTGGCAAGGTCCTTCACCTCGGCTTCCAGCCCTTCTTGCAGCTTGGTCTCGGCCTGGAGGAGCTCGTTGGTTTTTGCCAACATCTCCTCAGACCGGGTCACGTGCGCCTGCGGAAGTAGACAAGGAAAAGTCAGTCGGATGCAGGGTAAAACCGGGTTTGAAAGGTTATACAGCTATGGAAGTACCGAGTAAACTTGATATAGTTAACTCGGAACTTGGGGACTGGATGGATACATAAGCAACATTGGTTAAGTTACATGGTGCTCAGCTGCTAGGGACTCAAGGATATCCCTTTCAGTGGTCTTCAGAGAGAAGAGCTCAGTTAACATTCCTTCAAAATCAAGATCGCCGAGTTTCGGCCTGGAGGAGCTGGGGTTCTGGTTACCCTGGGGCGGGGTCCTTTCCTGCTTGGGGGAGTTGATCCGGGTTTCCTGGGTGTTAGGAGTGGGGTCACCCCTCCGTGATCCCAGGAACTCGATGTCCTCGTCTCCTGGCAGGGGAAACTCGGCTTCCTGCTCAACCGGGTCTTTCAGCAAATCTTCCTGTTCTTCTTCTGCGCCGCCAGCTGCGGGTTGCACAACAACCTCCGGGTCTTCCATAGCCGGATTGTCTACGTTCATATCTTCAGGGTCACTGACCGTGACTTTGGCTCTGAGAAAAAGGAAAAGAAAACAGTTAGTAGATGATAAGCGAAAGATGTGGAAAACACTAGTATATTGAATAATAAGGAAAATAAGTTACCCGTTATTCACGACGAAATCCGATGGGAGATCGTTGCTGGACCCGGAAGATGCTGATAAAGAGTCAGAGAGTGAGACCCGGAGTTGGCCGGCTAAGGGATGGTTTGGAGATGGAAATTTCCGAGGAATATAGGATGTATGAGTTTGGGAAGTACCAGCTCGGCGAGCAGGTGATGAAGGAATACCCGGGTGAAGAGGATCGTCACCCGGGGAGTTCCGGGTTACCCTCCGTTTGATCGGGGCAGGTTCCTTCAAGTACGATGAATCGGTTAGACGCTGGTTAAGTTCGCACATACTGGCGTACGAGTATGGCTTGGAGGCAATGGAGGAGTAGGGCACCTTGAAAACGACACCCCGGGTCTTCCTCTTCGCTCCAATCTCCACCTCCGGCTCAGCCTCACTCTCGTCCGACTGGGTGTCTTCTTTGTCCTCTAGCTCTAGCGAGTAAGGAGCATTGTCGGTAAAGGGAACAAGTTGGTTTGAATTAGTTAATGAAGAAGCTATAAACAGGAGACCCGCACTTACCTTCGTCGCTCTCAGCCGGCTCCTCATCCTCCTCCGAGTTTTCTGAAGGGGGAGGGGTTACTATCTTCCAGAACGCATCATCTTCCTGTGTAAGTGATATAGAGACAAAGATTAGTATATATGCATAAGAAATATCAGTCGGATAAAGATAGTAAACCGGTTCTTACTGGAGGAGCCGGGTTAGAGCGAGTGAAGGGGTTAAACCCGGCTATGTTCTTGATAGCGTCAAGTTTCTCAGCTAAAAAGGTCTTCACGGTCTTGTTCATGTCACCAGCCGGGTAATTTTTTCCGAGTATCGGAGAGAATCGGTGACATGCCCAGAGTATTCGCACATGAGTTTGGACCGGGTGCTGTTAGGCTGGATCCGACAGCTAACCCAGGTCTTTACCAGGTTAAGCCCAATAAGGCCTTGGGCAGAAAGCACGGCGATTTTATGGAGAAAGGGCTGGATAGTTTTCCTGTCGGCTTCAGATGCAAAGGAGTTCAAATTGTCGGATAAAGTGAGAGTGTCGGCGGAGAAACCCGGCAATGGCTTCTCGCCGGGTAAGGAGGTATCTTGGCAGTAAAAGTAGGTTTTTTGCCAGTGTTTGACGTGTGTATGGAGGCTAAGAGTCGGCATCAAGGAATTTTTCCGGCTCTGGATCGAAACTCCTCCACAAACTAGGAGGGCCCCATCACCACTCTCTCGGCATGGTTTGCATTGAAAGAGTTCGATGAACAAAGCTAGGTTGGGAGGAATGCATAAATAGGCTTCACATAACACTATGAAATGGCAGATGTTAAGCATAGAATTGGGGCCGATATCGAATACCCGGAGGTTGTAGTGGTCCAGGAGCTCCCGGAAGAAAGGATGACCCGGGGGGCGGAAACCCCGGATCACGTGCTCGACGATAACCACTACCTCATCTAGGCCTGGAGAAGGTCGGGTCTCCTCTCCGGGTATCCTCTAGTGGATGTCAGACCGGGAGGGAAGGACACCCGACTCGGCCAGCTCGTCCAGCTTGGCCTTCGTGACAGTCGATTTTGCCCAGTTGGCCGAAATCGACTGACCCGGCTTTTGCTTGCCGGCCGGGTTTTTGCCCTTTGCCTTGGCGCTGGCCTTAGGAGCCATGGAGTGCAGATCTAAAAATAGGAAAAATGCAAAGTGTGAATATCGAGAGACCCGGAAAGTGCGGCTATTTGATATAATGAGAAGAAGAAAAAGCAAAATCACTAAGTACTTGTGAGATTGGGCGATTGGATCTAGTCAAGAACATGCGGTGGAAAAATACGAAATTACAAAAGGAAAAAGCGTGTTGAGAGGTGTAGGCATAGATTTGACTAAGTGCGAGGCTTTGAAGGGACATGAGGTTGAGAATTACAAAGATATATCAAGCTAGTGAAGGAATAGCGAATAGCCAGCGAGTGAGATTGGATCTAAAATATATGCGCGAAATCAAAGGAAAACATGGATCTAGATCTAAATGATAAAGGGACTTACCGGATGGGTTAAAGGAGATGCGCGGCGGCGGCTAGATCGACGGTGGCGGCGCTTCGAGATCTCCGGAGGGCCGATTGGAGGCTCGCTTGGGGGCGTTGCGGCGGTGATTGACGGCGGCGCTGCGGGCGCGGACGGTGGCGACCTGGCGGCGGCGGCGTAACTCCGGTGGCGTCCTTGCGGCGGCGGCGTAGCTCCGCTGGCGTGAGCTCGAGCTAGGGCTCGCGGGTGCGGGGTGGAGTGAAGAGAGAGAGAGAGAGAGAGAGAAGATGAGAAATGAACCGGTAGATCTAGGTTGACCCCTGGAGGCCTATTTATAGGTACGGGGGAAAAGCCCTAGGTTTAGGCGGCAAGCGCAAAATTTTCGGAGAAAAAAGATCCGGTCCGGAAATTTGGGGATAAGTACCAAATTATCCGTTGAGAGATATCCGGATGGGGATTGTGATTGATTACGAGCGTGATATTCGGATTAACTAGTAGCAACACTCGTGCCGAGTCTTGTCACTTTCCCTCGGAGTGTTGACCCGGGAGATGATGTCCTGACCCGGAAAATGCCGGGTTATTATATGGACCGCCCACGGAGCAAGGCCTAGCTGTTATCAAAGCACTCTAACCCGGTATTTTATGAACTTGAATGATTATTGTTTTGCAGGGAATAGCGTGCGCTTCATGGTTGAGCCTGAGAAGCCCAAGCTATTCTGGGCACTACTGATGAGGGGATGATAACCCGGTAGGCCAATGCTAAGGTGAAACCCGGCCCAAAGGGAATCGCGCAAGACCCGGCTCAAGGAGGAGGAGTCTCTAGAAGGCCCAAGAAGGAGCGTAGGCCTAGTAGCCCATACCTTGGGGGTTAAGATTAGGAAACTTAGGGTTGTGTGCGGTTTCTGGGTAAGATTCCGGGTGTACCTTGAATAGCAAACCAGGGAGTCGGGTAACATATAAACCGGCTCCTAGGGTTAGAAAAGAGAGAGCTTCACCAGATATTCGAGTATCCTGTAATACGGGAGCTGATAGTAGTAACACTAGATCGGAGACTCGGCGACATTACTGCCAGAGCTACCAGATCGATTGATAGCATGATTTCCCCTGAGCTAAACCCTCTCCCAAACACAAGAGTCGATTTGCCCCAAAGTAAGTTACCCCTGGTAACGTCTGCCGTGATTATCCGACGACATTGCTCCGGTTCTGAAGAGAGCTGCAGGTAGACCGAGGAAGAGTCGACACCGACGTCGCAGTGAAGGTGGAGTTGGAGCGAGGGTGCGTAAGTGCACAAGGTGTGGTGGGACTAGTCATTTCGGCAAATATTGTGATAACGCAGTAGATCCAGGGTTTGGAGAGAGTTTTCCTGATGAAAATGATGATCAGCAGCCGGATGCAGCATTTGAAAATGATGATCAGCAGCCGGATGAAACATTTGAAAATGATGATCAGCTGTCAAGTGATTCAGATGATGCTCCAGATGAAAATGATGATCAAGTACATGATCCAAATGATTATGATTATTCAAATGATGATCAAGTCCATGACATCCCAGATGCTCCAGCTGATGATCCGCTGGATGCTCCAGCTGATGATCCAACTGATGATCCGATGGATGCTCCAGATGCTCCAGCAGATGCTCCAGATGCTCCAGCTGATGATCCAGCTGATGACCTAGCTGATGATCCAGCTGGATGCTCCAGCTGATGATCCGCTGGATGCTCCATTCGATGATCCTGCCATGATCTGACCAGTTTCATTGGATGCTCCATTCGATGATTCTGCCATGATCTCACCAGTTCCATTTTCAGATGGGTATGTAAATCCTGCCATGATCTCACCAGTTTTCATTTTTCATTATTTATTTATTTATCCTGATCCTTGTACAGATCTGGTGTAGTTTCAAAGAAGAAGGCTAAGGTACCGACTACCAAGAGGAGAAGACAAGAAGCTGTGAGCAAGATGAGCACAAGGAGAAAAGGTCCACCAAAACAGCCAAGGATCACAAAGAAGTCCCGACGCTATTTAGACTAAGTTGATGTTGTATTTCTGTTGAATAATGTTGTACTTATGTTGACTGGTGATGTATCTAAGTTAGAACATAGTTTGGATGATGTTTGAATAATGTTGGATGATGTTGAACCAAGTCATTCCAAAATTTTAGGCAAATGTGCTTCAAATGAGGTCTGAAGCTAGGATAGACACCCCCGTTTGAAATTTCATGAAAAATTCGACCTTGTCAAAATTATTCAAATAAATTTGAGGAGCAACTATATCACATATAACAACATTGTGCATTGGATTCATGTAATTTTGATTTTTCTTGAATTATTTATGCTCATTTGAAACCATCGCTCTATTCTCATGAGAAATGTGCTTCAAATGAGGTGTGAAGCTAGGGTAAACACCCCCGTTTGTACTTTCATGAAAAATTCGACCTTGTCAAAATTATCCAAATAAATTTGAGGAGCAACTATATCTCATATAACAACATGGTGCGTTGGATTCATGTCATTTTGATTTTTTTTGAATTATTTATGCTCATTTGAAACCATCGCTCTATTCTCATGATAAATGTGCTTCAAATGAGGTCCGAAGCTAGGGTAAATACCCCCATTTGGGCTTCAACATTTTTTGGCATCTTGTCTAAATCAGCCAAATTAATTTCCTAGACATCTATTCTACATATAGAGTGTAAATCTGAAGTTTCATTATGTTTTGAATAATTCTTCTATTTTTTTTAATTTTTTATTTAAATAACATGGTTTAATAGAAAAATCATATGTAAAACAAATAAAAATCATCGCTCTAGTAAATATGAAGTTTCATTATGTTTTGAATAATTCTTCTATTTTTATATTTTTTTATTTAAATAACATGGTTTAATACTTAATAGAAAAGAAATCATATATATAACAGATAGAAACCATCGATCCCTGTGGCCAACGGACCAACCAATCCGAGCACAGGACGAGCGTCTCGCGGATCGCTGTGGCTGCGAGCGCATCCGTCCGATGCAAGATTCCTTCTAGAAGGCGTTGATCCAATAGCCCAGGTCGAATCTCTGGGTGTCGTTCTAGAAGCTTTTCGTCTAGTCAAACAGAGGGTTGACCAAGCTTGAAATGAGCATACATAATTAAAAAAAAATCGAAAAAATAGAAAGCCGACGCACATAGTAGTGTTATGTCATATAGTAACGAGAAAAAAAATATAAACCTGTTTTATAAAGAATGGAACGAAAAAGCCTTATGTAATATGTGATATCTTGAACAGACTAGTAGAGAGTTCAAGAAAATGAGATGAGTTTCAAACCTTTGGAACTGTAATAAGGTCAAAATCTCACCAAAGCTTCATTTTGGTGTGACTAAGAAAGATCCAAAGTTATTTTTTTCATTTTGATATTTTAAACTTGTTTTATTTACGATTTTCGATTAAAACCATTATTATTCAAAAGAAAATAAATAATACGAATATTGATCCAATAAATTTTCAGGCTTCGGGATTACATTATATAGGTCTAATACAAGTCTAGGAAAAATATAAATAGGATTTATAAACATTAGAACGAAAGCCTTCACTAAAATGTGATTCCTCGAATACAATAGTAGAGATTTCAAAGAATATGAGGCGAAAACATTGTGAATCTTCCGAAGAGGTGGGTTCTACCTTTTTGTTTTGTGTTCCTATGGGCTATCCTAGCACAACCAAGCAAATAGTTCCACATTGCTACCCCCTTTCGACGCCATTACCGCGTGTTTCCGTATAAGTCCGGTATTTCTCCATGTTGGAACGCGTAGAGATAAACAGAACTTTTTCCTACGCGGTACTTCCAAGATCTAGCCGAGGTAGAAGGCCACGAGGATTACCACTAGACGCGCGGTTGCGGATTATCGATGCAGCGCGTCGATGCAGTGCAGTCCCACGATCCGATCCAGCCGATCCAATCCCACGAACGTCGAAGTGCTGAACGTACAACACCTCTGCCGGTATCCACACGTGCGAGGAGGAACTCCGACGGCGGACTTCTAGGTCCGGTGCGACGGCTGGACTGAGTAGGGCTAGGGTTCCCAACGCATGGGGTGGAGTAACGTCCCCGCTGGGCAACCTGCGCCCCTCTTTATATAGCGAATGGTAGTGGGCTTCACAACACTTGTGGCCCATTCCCTCTGCGAGTCCGACTCACAAACTCATTCCATTTCCGGTTCGGGTCCAACCCGACCAATACATTTGCTCCCGCTCTTAAGTGTGTGACCCTGCAGGCTCATGGCGACTTGGACACGATTGGAGTCCGACTCTCAATCGATCAATCGGTAGCGGCTCGTAGCAGAACGTGCCGACTCCCAAGTCCCATTGAGTCATGACGACATACCTTTCAATGTGACACTCATCTTAGTCCCTTTTGCCTCACGATATACCTTGTCAAACTATAGGCGATTTATCGTCATCCCTTAATAGCTCAACTCTCTTCTCGGTCCGTGATATATGATTCATCTGACTAACTCTTAGTCAACAGACTCAGTTAACACTTAACCGAGTTGCGCATGGCCATGCTTCCGGAATCATATCACTCGAGAGGGCCCAGAGAATATCTCTCCATTCGGAGGGGCAAAATCCCATCTTGATTATCCACATCATGCAACTTGCTTCTCATTCGACCCGAACTCTGCCTTTATAACTGCCTTGTCACGGAACAACGTTCGACAGAACCTAAGTCGGTGATCCACAACTCGGATTGTGCGACAATCTCATGTCTAAGGATTACATTGATTGAGACATGAAAATGACGACATACTCGTTGCATCTCAATATGGGTCAGTCCGACTTGCTAAACTCTTTAGCCAAGTCTGTGAACGTTGGAATGGCATCACCATGCCCATGACAAGTGGAACCGTGTCATCAGCCAACACTCACATTAGTCTAGGGTGTGTGTCCAGCACAACCTTTAATGACCAAGGACAATTTAGCATGAACAACATGAATACATAGTTCCACAATCGAATCACATATTCAATGACATATATCAGATGTTCAAAACAAGGACAACTTAATAACTTTATGAATACATTGGGAATACATCATACATGATTGCCTCTAGGGCATATTCCCAACACTCCGGCGGGTAGGGTTTCACCGGGAGGGGGGCTACAGAGCGTATGGATCCCAACACAAGCTAGGGGTGCCATACCATGTTAGTATAGGTGTGTTGTGTGCTTTGGATGTCAAAGATTTCTCTCCGGGGTGTGACCCGCTTCACCGGCATCCACTTCTCTCTCGTGAGCGCTTATAGGGTGAAACTCCTGTATCGGACCAAACATCGTGAATCTTCCGAAGAGGTGGGTTCTACCTTTTTGTTTTGTGTTCCTATGGGCTATCCTAGCACAACCAAGCAAATAGTTCCAAATTGCTACCCCCTTTCGACGCCGTTACCGCGTGTTTCCGTATAAGTCCGGTATTTCTCCAGCAAGTAGGGTTTCACCGGGAGGGGGCTACAGAGCGTATGGATCCCAACACAAACTAGGGGGTGTCATACCATGTTAGTATAGGTGTGTTGTGTGCTTTGGATGTCAAAGATTTCTCTCCGGGGTGTGACCCGCTTCACCGGCATCCGCTTCTCTCTCGTGAGCGCTTATAGGGTGAAACTCCTGTATCGGACCAAACATCGTGAATCTTCCGAAGAGGTGGGTTCTACCTTTTTGTTTTGTGTTCCTATGGGCTATCCTAGCACAACCAAGCAAATAGTTCCACATTGCTACCCCCTTTCGACGCAGTTACCGCGTGTTTTCGTATAAGTCCGGTATTTCTCCAGCGGGTAGGGTTTCACCGGGAGGGGGGCTATAGAGCGTATGGATCCCAACACAAGCTAGGGGGTGCCATACCATGTTAGTATAGGTGTGTTGTGTGATTTGGATGTCAAAGATTTCTCTCCGGGGTGTGACCCGCTTCACCGGCATCCACTTCTCTCTCGTGAGCGCTTATAGGGTGAAACTCCTGTATCGGACCAAACATCGTGAATCTTCCAAAGAGGTGGGTTCTACCTTTTTGTTTTGTGCTCCTATAGGTTATCCTAGCACAACCAAGCAAATAGTTCCACATTGCTACCCCCTTTCGACGCAGTTACCGCTTGTTTCCGTATAAGTCAGGTATTTCTCCAGCGGGTCTAGGGTTTCACCGGGAGTGGGGCTACGGAGCGTCTGGATCCCAACACAAGCTAGGGGGTGCCATACCATGTTAGTATAGGTGTGTTGTGTTCTTTGGATGTCAAAGATTTCTCTCCGGGGTGTGACCCGCTTCACCGGCATCCACTTCTCCTCGTGAGCGC
Source organism: Alopecurus myosuroides (assembly GCA_028641055.1). Classification (NCBI taxonomy): domain Eukaryota; kingdom Viridiplantae; phylum Streptophyta; class Magnoliopsida; order Poales; family Poaceae; genus Alopecurus; species Alopecurus myosuroides. The sequence goes on from CM054057.1 coordinate 724,064,720, forward strand.
TTATAGGGTGAAACTCCTGTATCGGACCAAACATCGTGAATCTTCCGAAGAGGTGGGTTATACCTTTTTGTTTTGTGTTCCTATGGGCTATACTAGCAGAACCAAGCAAATAATTCCACATTGCTACCCCCTTTCGACGCAGTTATCGCGTGTTTCCGTATAAGTCACGTATTTCTCCAGCGGGTCTAGGGTTTCACCGGGAGGGGGCTGCGGAGCGTCTGGATCCCAACACAATCTAGGGGGTGCCATACCATGTTAGTATAGGTGTGTTGTGTGCTTTGGATGTCAAAGATTTCTCTCCGGGGTGTGACCCGCTTCACCGGCATCCACTTCTCTCTCGTGAGCGCTTATAGGGTGAAACTCCTGTATCGGACCAAACATCGTGAATCTTCCGAAGAGGTGGGTTCTACCTTTTTGTTTTGGGTTCTACCGGGTGTTTCCGTATAAGTCAGGTATTTCTCCAGCGGGTCTAGGGTTTCACCGGGAGGGGGCCTACGGAGCGTGTGGATCCCAACACAAGCTAGGGGGTCACCGCACTGTACCAACTATCTCTAAAAATGTCTAGAAATGACATGGCCAAGTAGTGCAGACAGCACCCGTCTATACTATTGTACATGCCCTAAAAATAGAGGGAACCAGATCCTCTTACTTTGCCCACCTTACGTTTTCTGACTTTCTCCCATGACACTTGGGTCAGGTGTGTGATGGGCTCCATTTGTCAGTGACCTAAAGTCAGAATATCGCGTTCCCACACAGAGAAGCGCTCATCTCGGCGTCTACAGGCCGTTGCCGCCGTAGTTTGCATGCATGGACTCGATCTGCACCGTTCCTTACGATCAAACGATTGAAAATGACGCGGTGCATGGACTGTGTGTTTTGTCTCAATGTAACTGCATGCAACAACGGACACTGTCTAGTGGCCCCCCGTTCACCAGCACGTTGCATGCACGCCTCGTTTTTTCAGAGTAAACAACGTGGCAGAAAAAGAAAAGAGTAAACGTCGCGTCGCATTTGCAGCCCTGCACGCTTCGTTTCAGAAACACGAGTCGCGTCGCATTTGCAGCGAAGCAGCCCTCCACGCCTCGTTTTCAGAAGATATGCATCAATACATATGCAGTGAGGCAGGATTTGGCGTAAGACTTAGGATTTCTTCACTTCACCTCTTTAATACACGCATGCAACGTCGTATCACTAGCCGTCCTACGCCTACGCCTGTTCTACACCGCTTTGACCATGCATCAATTGTTTTACACTGCATCCTATGTTTTCACACAGTTTGCTTCATCTACCCCAATTAATTCACGTCTCATCGTGTCTTTAAATAGCCCGTTTCACTCGTCCTCCATCTTCTCATGCTCTCCAGCCTCTTTGCCTTCTCTTCCTTCAAGCCCCGAACACCATGTCTTCCTACTCTCTCCCTTCAAGCCCCGAGTCTGTCTCCGACGAGGACAACCACCCCAAGGCTCGGCCTTGGTACGAGCCCGACTGGACGCCGGAGGAGACGGGCCTCGTGCCCGTCGAATCTCCCGAACGGGAGCGATCGCCGTCGTCCGACCCCGACAGCGTCGAGCGCGCCGAGAACCTCTCCCCCAAGACGAAGAACCGGCTCCTCAAGAAAGAGGATCGGCTGGAGAAGAAGGAGCTCGAGAAGGAGGAGCATGCTCTCTGGGCCCGCATCAAGAGGGCCCGTGAGAATGACGAGGAGAGGATGCGGGAGGAGAACCGCCGCGCTCGGATCAAAGATGAGATCGAGACCAGGGCGGCGGAGTGGAAGAAGTAGGCCAACCGCCGCCGGTTGGCCGGACGGCGGGAAGGGCGCCCGCATGCATTCCGCGGGCGGTTAGGGTCTAGGGCTAGGGCTCCTTTTTTGTTTAATAGATGTAATGTCCGACCGGCCCCACTAAATATATGTAAAGTGCGGCCAATGATTATCCATATATATATATGTCCACTGTTTAATTATGTTTGCCAATGAAGTTATGTTTAATTCTATTTGCCAAATGAACTCAATGTTTAAATTATATTTGTCCGAATGTTAGTCCGATGTTTAAATTATATTTGTCCGAATGTTTAAATTATATTTGTCCAAAATTTTAAATTTATTTTGTCCAAATATTTAAATTATATTTGTCCAATGTTTAAATTATTTTTGTCCACTGTTTGTCCGTGCTAGTATACATTGGGTCTCATTTAACATTGGGGTTGTCTTGATTTTAGATGGACCTGCCTTTTTATCCTGAACTGAAACTGAACTGAACTGAACCTGAACTGAACTGAACACTGAGCCTGTACATACGAACACTGAAAACTGAACTAACTACATTATTGCAAGTCTTAGCCATACACAAATCAGGGCTGAATTTCTGACGCATTTATTCCAAATCTTAGCCATACATAAATTGACCATGTCAAACTAACTACAACACTAACTACATTATTTTTGACTAATGATCTGCAAATACACAATTCCAAGAACAATTGCACATAAATAAAAAATTGCAGCCAGCATATTTCTCTGCTTGTTTAGATCGACAAGTGTCTCCAACTGTTTGGCCATCTTCTTCAACTCGTCCTTCTGCACCCTATTGTGCACCGTAGCAGATCCCAATTGCTCCACCGCCGGTAGCAAATTGGGCACCTTTTTTTTGTCCTCCTTTTGAATCCTCTTTATGTAATCCTCAAGCCGCACGAAATGGTCACATGGAAGAAGATCCTGCAAATACGAAAACGCAAATCGGATAAAAACCCAAATCGGCTTAAAATTGAGGAAAAAAAACGAATTTGACAGGGGGAACACAGATCTCACCTCCCAAGGTGTTCTTTGCTCTCGCATTTCACATACTCGCGCCCACGGTTGCCGTTTTTGTCGCTCCCGGTGACCCGCCGCTACAGGGGCGCCGTCCGTGGGAAGTCAGGGCATCTTCCCAGCGGAACTGGCCCGAAGCGCGGCCATTTAGAGTGGGATTCGAAAGCAGAGGTCGACGACATGCCGCCGGAGAAAAATGGGACGCGCTGCCGGAGAAGAAGCGGAGCTGGGTTGATTTTTCTGCTCACCGCCGCGAGCTCCGCCGCTTTTAAACCGCCGGCCGCAAGCAACGGTCAACAGCTGGGACCCACAAACCGCGACAACGGTCAACAGCTGGGGCACACAAGCCGCGCCAACGCTCAACAGCTGGGGCCCACATGCCGCGCCAACGGTTCTATGATGGGTCCCACAGGTCAGCATCCTAACGGGGGCAGAAAGTTACGGTGGGAGCAGCGAAACGAGTCCTTGCGCACAGAATAGGGGCAAAACTGAGGTCGATTCGGCGCTAGGGGCAAAACTGAGGTCGTGGTACCAACTGAGGGCACCATGTTAAATAACCCGAACAAAAAACCCAACCAGTCTGGTAACATCCAGTTTGTGAAAGTAGAACAAAAATATACTCGGACATGAATGCCGGGTTCTCCACGATTTTCCAGTGTTCAATTTGGATCATAACTCGTATATATACCTTTAGTGTTGATGTTTGGCCATGGATATAGGTAAACACATCAGCATTTTCCTCCTTGGCCAAAGGACCCTATCTAAAAGCATTTCCACCGGCACCACACAAAGCACTCTCAAATATGGCCAAGCGGGAGGGGCGCCGAACAGATTTCGTAGGGAGTCGGTGGAGATGCTCTAAGTAAACAAGTAAGAGAGATTATTCAGCCAAAAGAAAGATTCCTAGCAAGTTGAAGCCAGTGCATGCAAAGCCCTAACTGCACCACTTTTTATTCGCATTTTTTTCAGGCCATGCAAAAGCTAAGATAGATGGCTCACCAGTTGTCCAAAAGGAAAGAAAGAAAGTTCAGTAATTATGTGCTGCTGTTGTGTACACACCGCCTTTAAAGACTCGTGCCCTTTTTGTACTAGTGGAAAATGAAGAGGAAATAAAGCATTGTTCATATATACAAGGGGTACTAGGGTATCAAAGTCTCACCTATGCGAGTTTCGACAGTTTTTCCTATCAAATCGCATATGGCAGTATAGTAGCACACACGTCTTCAGGGAGAAAAGAAAACAATTTTCTCAACGCCATTATATCTATTCCCACGATTTGTTTCCTATGCGAATCTAAGGAAACACCTTTTCTTTTCATCAAAGAATAGCGCATGCAGCTGGCTAGCTCGGATGGTTTCAGAAGGGATAGAGAAATGTGAGGCTGCTGAGGTACGATGTACATCGACCAAATGATTAGCTACTAATTAAGGCGTATTATCTATACCGAAACCAAACTTGTCAACTCAAAATGGCATCTACATCTAGTTTAATTTCTTGTAGTTTAAAGAAGTAACAAGCACCACACTAACTTCAATTATATCTTCCCGCGATGGCTTAACTGCTCTACATAAAATAAATATCTGCGTTCTGCGGAGTAATATATGAAGTGTTCCTGCTTTTTGGAAAGCAAAGTCAGAAGGACTGTCAAGGAGTCAGTCGAACCGACAGTTCTGAGTTCCATGCATGTAGCTCGACATGAGCAGCACGACGGCCAGGCTTCTTGTTGCCACGTCTGGAATCCATGGCTTTTGGCCACTCGATCGACTCTGACGACTCTCCCCATATACAAACAAAAGGCTCTATTAGTACCATTTTCCAATCGATCAAGCCAGCAAGAGGTCAATGGGATATAGGGTCTGTTTGTTTGTGCTGCTGCTGTTGAGAAGCAGCTGTAGATGTTGAGCTGGTAGAAAGCAGCTGTAGGAAGCAGCTGTTAGAATCAGAGATTTGATGTTTGGCAGGAGTGTTGTCGATGGCTGCTGCTGCTGGTTTGAAGGATGAAATGTCTGAAATACCCTGAATGCCTAAAAGTTGTATAAATACTTATTTGAAATAAATTAGCTAATTCTGACTCCCTTTAAGCAATGTTGCCATGCTTAAAAGCTGGATTATCTCAATTTTACATTTTAGTGATAAAATAATTGTAAATATGGTAGTTAATTTTTTTTTGCTTTTGGCTTATGGCTTTTGGCATGTAAGTCGATATTATCGCGGTAGTTATATTACCAAACTTCTCCATATTATGTGAAACAAAAAAGTTTACAATACGGAAAGTTGTGTAAAATCGCGAGATCGATCTATTCGATAAAGAAAATTTCGAATGGGCGATTGAGTACGACGAATTTGACAAAATTCTTCTAAAAATAATGCGAAGCTCGGTCCAAAATTCAACAACAAAACTCGAAACCAATCACGGGAATGAAATCTACTCGTCGAGGAGCATATATTATGTGTACAGTTTATTTCGAATTAAAATATATTTATATGAGATAGAGTATTTTTTTATTGAAACTGCTTTGCCTAGGATCCTTACTGTCCGATTCCCATACAATTTCGTCACACGCATGGGTCCAGCTTGATTATTTGCATACCATTGATAGATTTGACCTATACTGTACACACCACGAAACTACACTGGTCTAGCTCGCATGCAAGCAAAAGTACACTAGTACACCTTGTCAAAAAAAAGAAAGTACACGGGTACAGCTCAGCATGCAATGGAAAATAGACAGCTCTGGTTCACGGTGGCAGTGAGCTCGTAATTTGAAGCAACTCAATGGGTACTAAGGAAAAACGTTTCGGTACTTGAGCTGAAAAGCTGCGGGAAGCCGCTCCCACCTCGCTTCCGCAAGGGCAGCCACAGTGTGGCCCAATGCCAAATTGTCCACGTAATATTTAGTGGCATCGACAACAAACTTGGCGATTACTTACAGTGTGGTAGAAGCCAAATATGCATGCAGCCAGGCCCCGTTGCTTGACTCTAGGTAGAGTAAAGAATAATTCTTTTCCAATCTGGTTGCTCTATGCATGCATGCAGTCACCGAATCTCCCTCACTCTCCATTCCTTTATTCTTTTGCTAGCTTTTGGCATCGAGCGCAGGTAGAAGCATCGGTTCCATCTTTTTCAGTTTTGGCATCTCTATTTGGCACCTCTACAGTGTATGAAATCAATGCCAAAAGCCAAATTTACTATTTGGCATCCCTATTTGGCACACACTATGGATGCCCTTACGGTGCATTTTTGGACAGCGATTGTGGGCAACACTTTTCAATTTTATGTTGTTTGTTTGGGGTTCCTTTTTGTAGCCTAAAAGCAGAAGTAGAAGGCCAAACAAACACGGCCATAGTCTTCAAAAATCCATAATTAATGAGCTTCTTAAAATGATTGACATTTAGTAGTGTTTCATATTAACTAGTCTTGGAAAATATATACTATGTCTAGGTTTGAGAAGACATAGGTGCTGACTTGCCCACAAGTTTTCATTGTTTACTTGGATCAGCTCAGCATCAGTGCGTTGGTGCTCGTCGTGCCCTTGTCGGCAGCGGGCCAAATCTCCCACGTTGTCACACGTGGCATGCAGCTAGGTAGGATCCTGCCCCTTGCGCTTCTACTCCCAGAGGTGAGGTGAAAGCAAAGCTACGGCTGTGTCGTTTACTGACAGGTGTAGCTAAGTGAAACCCATCTCTTCATCCTATGCGCTTTTGTGCCCGACCGACCTGAATCCGGATGCCTCGGAATGGGAGATCGTCTCGTCGCTGGTGATGTGTACCGCGGCCAAATTTTTAACCTGGCTTCGGGGAGCTTTGTCCACCCCGTGCACAGTGTGGCTTCGTGCGACACGATAACCGGATACGGACAAGTCCATTCCCTTCTTGCATAAATCAAAGATAAGCTCAAAGCTCAGATATCCGAAATTGAAGGGTCAAGTGTCAAACTAAATCATTTTTTTCTATTGGCTCGAAACTATTGCATCAAGGCTACACAAATATAAATAGTTCAACATCGGCCTCTCCGACTCTTCGTATCAAGCCATCCCATGAAAATTAATACCCCCAAGAAAATTAAAAGGGATGGAGCCTCCACCTTATTCTGGTCTGACCATTGGTTGCCTGGTGGCCGGATTAGAGACTTTGCGCCTAACCTTTTCCGGATGGTCGCCCGCGGAGCGGCCAAGAGCCGCACTGTGCGAGAGGGCCTAGCCGGGGGCTGGCTCGAGGACGTCTCCCCTGACATGCCAGCCACGGCCCTGGCCGAGTTCCTGAGCCTCTTGAACCACATCGCGCCAGTAGAGCTCAGGCCTGGGATGGAGGACTCCTTCAGATGGATCTAGGACGCCAGCGGTTCCTACTCCTCGCAATCGTGCTACGCGGCCTTGTTTGCAGGATTGGAGATGATGCCAGGCGCCCAACAGATCTAGGGTTCTAGGGCCCCGTTGAGGTGTCGTGTGTTCCTCTGGCTCGCTCTCCGGGACCGCTGTTGGACTGCCGACCGGTTGGCTAGGCGCGGGCTGCCACGCCCGGCTTCGTGCCCCTTCTGTGACCAACATGATGAATCCATTGATCACCTTCTGTTGGGCTGTATGTTTGCACAGGCAGTGTGGGTTGACTGCCTCCGTGGCTGGGGCAAGGAAGGGTGGATCCCTGATCTTACCATGACGTTGGCCGAGTGGGTGGGCTCGAGGCGGGGAAGCCGCCAGGACCGGAGGGATATTTGGTCGGCTGTGATACTCGTCTGTTGGACCCTTTGGTGCCACCGGAACGACATCGTCTTCAATAGCGCCACACCCTCTCCGTCTGTGGTGCTTCGAGCCATCTGTGCGGAGGCCGAGTCCTGGCGGGCGGCTCGACTGTTTAGGGGTTGCCTTTTAGAGGCGGAGCGGTGGAGGTTTCGCGAGTAATAGGTGTTGTGTTGTAGCTGCTAGGCAGCGTGGGTGCGCGCTCGGCGTCTGTGCCAGCCCGCAATGTAACCTTGGCCGGTTGGTCTTTCTTCTATGTTTCTGATATGCCTCCCAGGGCATATCCTTGAAAAAAAAATTAATAAAGCAAATTTCACAGACCCAAGATTGTTGGGGCTAGCGTTTTACCTTTAAAAAAAGAACTACAACTTCTATCCAAGTTGTTTAAAAGAACACACATGATTTGATTTAGTCCATTTCACATGCATCTTGACAACCCGGTCCCACGAGTTAGGTCCAGATGGAAAGGTGGCCGGTTAACTCGTGGTTTTCTGGTAGAAAAAACCAATATTAAAAGGAATTGTTTGGAAGTTTTCACCCTTTTTATACATTTTTGGCCAAATTTAGCTCGAAAATTCATAAGGGAACCATAAGTGAAATTGGATTTAGCTACTGTGTTCTTAATATTTGTATGAAAACTTTTATTTTAAAATTGATTTTTGGTCGAAAATACGAAAATGCACAAACAATTTAAATCAGCTGAACAAATGAGATGGAATATTCTCAATTTATTCACTATATGTAGTTTGCACTACTAAATTTTCAGAACTTATATTGATTCGGAAATTTGAACAAAATTTAGCTGAAAATTACACACAATGCCATATAATCTAAGGGCGGAATAGCTCAAACTTTTTCAAATTTTACCACTACATGTAGTTGAAATTAATAGAATTTTTAGATTTTTATTTTGATATACATGAATTAATTTTGTTCATTTTTTTTGAAAAGCTTCCACACTGGTTGGTTAGCATGAAAAAACCTTGAAGAATTGCCTCTTATGCCACTGGAACCTAGCTGGCAGGCCTAGATTGTCATAAACAGTGTCAAGCTAAATAATCGTGAGATTTGGGTTTTGAAAAACATCCGACTACAAAACGTTGTTGGTTACTATGAGAAAAAGAAGAAGTTTCGGTTGTGGTTTTATCAAAGCCTAAATACAATAGTTGTGAATTTGTTTAATTTACTCCTTTTCATAATCATTTGGAACTAAGCGATTTGTTATTTCATCGAGCTTCCGTTATTGAGTTCACACGAATCCGGGATAATTTTTTCAAAAGGAAAACACATTTCCTAGGGCGGCCTACAGTTAGGTCGCTGCTCAAGGCGCGCGAGGGCAGCCCATTTTGGGCCGGTCCGTGGACTATTTCAGGCCCAATTAGCAAGCATTTGATTTTTTTTGGCCCAGTTTTCGTGAGAGACTATTTTTTCAACAACCCAATATAATAACTACCTGCAGACATATTTAGGCTAAGTTTTTTGCCATTTCGACCAATGTTGCATACGTCTTCAAATTCTGTAACAAGTTCACACATATTTTGTTGAGAAAGCACAAGCGAGATGTTGCAATATTTTTCTGGATGATGTTTTAGAAATTGCGTATATGTTCTTAGAATTCATTTGGAATTATATGTTTTATGCGCACCTTCACATGTCGTAAACATGTGATTTTATTGTTACTATCGATTTATTTTATTGTTGAAATATGAGATAATTTTTGTTGCAACGTGAATGGCGATAAATTATTTTGTTGCTTACAAACTTTTTAATTGATGCAAATATTTTTATTTGTTGCTATAGGTTGTGATTTTTGTTGAATTGTTCGAACTTTTTTGTTGCAACTTAATAAACATATTGTTTAATTATTCTTTGTAACATTACTTATTTTTAGAATATTTTTGGAATAATTTGTTGCAATGCTTTTTTTTTACACGAAGCAATAATTTTTGTTGCGATACGAGTGAATTTGTTGCAATGGCAGTTTTGCTGTAATTATCAAGATGACCGGGGGCAACACAATATGCCTCTTCGTTTAAGTGGGGTTGCTGTGGAGTGCGGGTTCTATATTTGAAAAACAGGGGGCTAAAATGCAAAAAATGTAATGTGCTGATTTTTAGCCATTGGATGAAAATCGGAGGGCTCACGAGGGGAGATAGATTTGCTAATCCTAAACCTGACCTGCGCTAGCGCTGGCCTTTTCAAAACATAGCTTCACCATCAACCGATTTGTTGAGGGTCCACAACCATTTGCCCAAAATCCAGCAGTTTGCAAAGAGCCCGCCTGGCACTCGACAAGAAGTTATATGCCGAATTTGGTAATTGGCAAACAATGCACTCAATCGAGAAGATATTTGAGCAGATTGGGGGAGGAATGCTTCAAGATTGGAAATGACATGTGGCATGATTTAAATGAGGTCCATCCTAATCTGGAGATAGACCTGTTCTCATAGGATTATTTTCCGTCAACGGAAGAACGAAGGTAAGATGGTCATTTAATGGCGCCGAGTCGTTTGCTGAGTGTTTGAGAACTCGCCATAGAGCAAGTTACGCTCAGGCTCAGCAAAGGTCCACCATATGAGTTCACTACGTGTCACGTGTATGTCGAGTTTACACTTGGCCTACTTTGAAGTTGTACGTAAATGTGAGCACCACGTAATTTGGATCCAGTTTGATAGCGGCATAATTTTTCTGAAGAACCGGTCGGGACTCGGGAACACCAACTCGAACCCTACCAAAAACATCAAATTAGCAGGGAATGAGATGGTATTATCCGTTTTCTCACTATATATATAGTTTATATTATTCTTTCAAAAAAAAATCCGAAAAGAAAATTGAACAAATTGTGGCCGAAAGTTAACAGAATGTCAAATTTTCTAAAGGCAAAACGGGCTTCAAAATTTATTGATTTTACCACTGCGCGTAGTTTGACTTACTGGAACTTTGAAGGTTAAAAATAGAATATTTGTACTACTTTTGCTAGAAAGTAGAAAATAAAAAGTGAAAACTTGCGACCAGCCTCGTTGCGCCCCCCCAGGGCCCAAAACGCCGCCGTTTTGGGGCCGCCGTGGCGCTAAGCGGCGCTATTCTGGAACCTGGGGGGGGGTAGGCTTCCCAGTCGCTCCCCGAGCCCATGATTCGGCCCAAACAAAACGCAATTTGAAAGTAGACGATTTTTATTGAATTTGGCGAAGTGCGTACATATTCGGCGCGAATTTAAAAAACTAGTACTGAAATTTAAACTAAACTAGCCTAGAAAATCTAAAGAAAGCCGAGGCTGGCGGCGATGGCCTGGCTGTAGTCGCCGCCGTCGTCGTCGTCCTTGGGGCCGTCGGGGCGCTTGCTGGTCCCCTGACCGGCGTCGCCGCAGCCGCCCCACCTGCTCGCCGCGAGGGCTTGCTGGATCTCGTCGTCCTCGTCGGTGTCGGGGTCGAGGACGATGTAGACGTTCTCCTTCTGCGGCGGCGGGGGCGGGACGCGGTGGCGGGCCGCGTTGGCGGCGGCCTCTCTGTCGCGCGCCTCCTTGCGCTTCTCGGCCTCCGCTAGGAGGTGGCGCTGGAGCTCCAGCTCCGCCGCGGTGCTCTCCTGGAGGCTCCACGTCGCCGCGGCGTCGGCGTCGAGCGGCTGGAGCGTGCCCAGGGACAGCTGCTCCGCGACCTTCTGGTCGGGCCACTCGTCCTCGTCGTCGCCGGCGTCCTCGGTCTTCGGGCGAACCACGCGTTCGAAGCGTGGCTCGCCGATGCGGAGGGCGCCGCCGCTACGCCTGCGGGCAGGCGCCCCAGTGTTCAGAAAAGGGGGGGAGGTAGTGAAGGGGAACGTAGCATAGAAAACAAAAATTTTCCTACGCGAGAGACACCCGAAAGGCCAAGATCTAATCTAGGAGACGAATTGCAACGGGCAATGAGAGGGTTAAGGAGAACACATACCCTCGAAGACTCAAAGTGGTACGAGATCAAATCTCGTTGTTGGCGTAGTCGTACTCACACCGATCCCGATAGCGAGAAGATGAGCACCGCAATCCGGCGGTGCATCCGTGATTGGTCACACGTACGGTTGATGACGACCTCCGTTCCCTCGTTCCAGCGGGGCGCGGAAGTAGAGGATCCCTCGGAACTCCAGCAGCACGACGACGTGGTGGTGGTGAAGAATCTCACGGTCAGGACTTCGCCAAGCCGGAGACCATGAAATGGAGCAGCGGGTGGAGGGAAATGGAAGTGGCCAAGTGTGTGTAGGCGGGAGAGCTCTCACCCTCCTTTTATAGGAGAAGGGGAGGCAGCCCAAGGGGGGTGCGGCCAGCCCCATGGTGTGCCCCCACCTCTTCCCTCATGATGTGAGTGGACACTCCACTCACACCCACTCATTTTCCTTTAAACCCCACTTAGAAAATCCAAGAGTTTTTTCTTTAATAAATCAATAAAACATTTTTATTTCTTTATTTCAACATTTGTTAATTCTATTAACAAACATTTGCATAAAGCACCTCGAATCATTTGTTAATTCTATTAACAACCATTCGAAAAACCCCTTGAACTATTTCAATTTTCCCCGAAACAATTTCGGTGCTGTCCAAAATATTCTTCGATATTCCGTATCCTCTCAAACGCGTCATCGAACCTTAAGTGTGTCACCCTACGGTTCGCGAATAAGATAGACATGATCGAGACTCCTCTCCGATCAATAATCAACAGCGGGATCTGGAGATCCGTGATGACTCCTATATATTCAACGATGACTCTCGTGATCGTGTGAACCAACAACGCCGTGAACTATTCCCTTTGTCTCGCGATATTTTACTTGCCCGAGATTCGATCATTGGTATCAACCATACCTTGTTCAATCTCGTTACCGACAAGTACTCTTTTCTCGTTCCCGTGATATAACATCCTTGTGATCATATCACGTGCTTGCAAGCGGTTTCGATGTGATATCACCGAGAGGGCCCAGAGTATATCTCTCTGTCATTTGGATGGACAAATCCCACTCTTGATCCATGATCCTCAACTAATACTTTCCGAATACTTAACGACACCTTTATAGTCACCCTGTTACGGTGTGACGTTTGATGCCATCAAAGCACTCTTCCGGTATCAGTGATTGACATGATCTCAAGGTCTAAGGAATAAGTTACTTCGTATGTTTGATATAACAATGTAAACTAAATGACTTGATCGCATTGCTATATTCTCTTTGGGTATATGTTCATCGCATCATTCTTCTAATGACATGACCCCGTTATTAATAACATCCAATGTTCATGATCAGGAAACCTTGATCATCTATTAATCAACGAGCTAGTTAAAAGAGAGGCTTTACTAGGAACCATTGTTTGTTTATTAAGCACACATGTATCAACGTTTCCGGTTAATACAATTCTAGCATGAGAAATAAACATTCATCATAAACAAGGAATAAGATAATAACCATTTTATTATTGCCTCTCGGGCATATTCCCTTCAGTCTCCCACTTGCACTAGAGTCAATAATCTAGTCTGTAAGCACTTTAACACATATGGCGTACCAGTGTTATTACCATGCTTCGCATGCGGTAAACATCATCAAAAAGATCTGAACTGTTCAGGTCATATTGTATTTGCATGTTCTTTACGTCTCCACGCATCACTCATTCTCTAATGAGATGGCTTTGTATATATATATGGTCAATTGATGAAAACTTAATTCCTCAGCTTAAACTGATGTCACTAACATTGTGAAAATGTAGCTTCATAGTGTTAGCATTCTTGGAAACTCACCAAGTTCCGGTGATACCTTAATTCCTCAGCTTAAACTGATGTTACTAACATTGTGAAAATGTAGCTTCATAGTTTCAGCATTCTTGGAAATTCACCAAGTTCAATAAAGAACTCCTTGACACAAAATACGCTTATAATCAGTTGTTAACACAACGATATACTTTAGCCTTTGTTGTAGTATCTGTCACAATATTTTAATTTTGAAACTCTTTCAAATCCAGCATGGAACTTTCTTCCATCCTATTGTGCTACCCTTCATCACATATTTTAATTGAGATAAAATTACTTGAATAAATGACAAGACTATTAGTGTAACATATTACAACTAATATTTTGTCATTACTATATAGGAAAACATATCCTTAGCATTTCTAAAATGACACAAGGATCTCTCCCACTGTTGTCTAATCATCATATGAATTATCCTACTATAACATTTTATAGCATAGGACTCATCTGGTTGTGTACATAGCATGGAAACATGACTTAGAAATCTCAATTTCAATGATGCTCATCATGTGTCAAAACACATGAATCTTGCTCAATTATTTTCCATGTGACAAGAACTCCTTCTTGTCATTTTCATATTGACTTACTTTAATATTTCATCTATGTAATTTGGCTTCAAACATATCAGGTGCGTCAATCCATCTTTTATAGATATCGATGCCCAATATCTTCTAAGTCTTTCATCAATATAAAAATCTTAACCGTGTTAATTTAAAATACATATTTTCCAATCAACCATATGTCATCTACATAAAGTATTGGAAATATGTCATAGCGCTCCCACTTAATTTCTTGTAACTTTACAAGCATCTTTGTTGTTCATGATGGAATCAAACTCTTTTGATAACTTCATTAAGGTAAAGATTTCAACTTCGTTATGCTTACTTCAACCATTGAAGTGTGCATACCTTTCTAGCAACCTTTTTGAATTTTACAAAACTCTCAGACTGTGTCAAGTACACATCCTTGATAAAACTTTCTTGAGAGGAGAGTTGGTTTTGTTATTCAACTGCCATATCATAATATGTAACTTTGCTAGAACTATCTGCAAAGACTAAGCATCACTACGGAAGATCAAAATCTTGTAGTAGTGAACTCTTTGAACTTCGTCGAAAACAACTTTTCGATAAGTACAACTTTCAAAGGATGTAAAATCCATGTCTTTGTCGCTATATAGACCCTTTTGCTATCGTTAGGCATCATGCCTATCGAAAGGACTACCAAGTCACATACTTGATATTCATACAAGGATACTATGGCGGATATAATGATCATAGTCAATTTTACGAAGCCAGGGCCCATCATTTGCTTCCTTTATAAGGTCCAGGTCCTTTGTTGTCAAAACAACACTTTACACTTAAACCACAAGTTGTTCTAAGTACAAAGTTTTTGGACTTTTCTGGTACAGTTCGCAAACTCATTTGAAGTTTCTACAACATTTGTAGTGTCTTCTACTTAGTCAAAATAGTAAACCCCGGAACAACTTCCAGTGCTGCGCTACTCTTGACATGATAACGAAGATTCTCTAATCTCGTTGAGTTTGTACTGTGCTCTCACTCACTTGTTTCGCAAGAACTACTTTCTCGAGAAATCAACCCTTTCTGACAAACAACATTTGTCTTTTGGTTCGGTGATAGGAGAAATACCCAATGTTTTATTTAGGATAACCTTATAAACATATATTTATCCTATTTTGGTTGTAAACATTTTACACATGCTATGCATACCAAAACTTAAGAAAGTGACAATTCGGGTCACTACCCAAACCATATCTTATATGTTGTCAATTTCAGCGGATCATGATGGTGCTCTTTTCAGTGGAAAAATGGTTGTCACTAATGTATAAACTACAAAATTATAATGGCAATTTTATCTTACCATGTCAAACAAGGTTTGATTTTTGTCTCTCGAACACTCCAAACTAATGTGGGGTAATTCGAGTAATATAAGTTGTAGAACAATTCTGCAACTTCTCAGATGTTTTGCTAAACTTGTAACTCAAAATTTATTCTTTATGATCCAATCATAAATACTTGATTATCTTGTTACATTGATTTTAACTTCATATTAACAACCTTTTGAACCAATTCAAAATGTCAAACTCCGTTCCCTTTAAATAGATATACTCACATATCTACTCAAGTCGTCGAGAGAATTTTATGAAGGAAAAATTAATCCACCATACATGACTACACATAATGGACTATATACATCAATATGTATAATCTCCACTAAATTAGTCGTCCATTCTACTTTGGCCTATGAACGGAATTCTAGTCATCTTTTGGAAGAGGTCTCACAAGCGTCAATTTATTCAAAACAAAATGACTCCGGAAGTCCATCAATATGGAGTTCCTTCATGTTTTCCTTTCCGATATGAACTAAAATGGTGGTGTCACAATTTAAGTGAAAATCTTTTACGTCTTACAACGTTTAGCATTCAGTCTTATAGATGTTTACTTTACCAACATGATTTATATTAACATATCCATCAATTATGGAATATGGTCATCGTTTGAACAATCTCATTTGTTCTCACAAAAGACTAGAACAAAATAACAACTTATTAAGTTCTTAAAATAAATCTTGAATGTTTGGTTCGATACTACAATGAACACAATAACACTTTTATATGTTCTTGTCATAATCGATTCCACATCTATTACTAGTTCTTTTTAGGCCCTTGTATTTCTTGCATTGCGTTGCTTTGTATGACAACTCATACCAACCAATGTGATATCAAAATACCCAAAAATACTTTGTTAACTAGTAATACATCTATAACTTGTATATCAAGTATATACTCCTGAGCTGGACTTTTCCAGTTATCTTCTTTTCTGCCATATATCTATTTGTAATTCTATTTTCAATATTCCCTTTCCTTTATAGAAGAATCATTCAACATCAAACAATGCTAGTCTTACTAGCTCATTTTCTTTGGCGTGTTAGTCATATACTATCACCCATTGAGTCATACTTTGAGTTTGATTGTTCTACTAATATCACCATATTAATAATATTCTTCTAGATTCCACTCTTAGCAATTTCCAAGTAAGGTAAACTATTTTACCCATACTTCTAATCCATCCTATCATAACAATTTTATGATTAAGCTACTATAGCTCGAAGGAAGGAATTTAGAGGATAATTTTTAGCGCCCAACTTCTTGGAATATTCAAACGCCTAGCGTCTCCAATCATTGCATATATTCAGATAATATAAGCAAACATTGTCACGCTAAATTTGCATATATTCAGATAATATAAGCAAACATTGTCACGCTAAATTATACTCAGTCATGTTGCTACAAATAAGTTTCTAGATATCAATATATCTTTCACTTGATTGTTTCTGAAAACAACTCTTTTCAGTTCCAAAATCACCTTGATCAACAAAACATTCTTTTGAAGATAAAGTAATACGGAAGCAACCATGACTCTGGATTCTAAGTAGGAATTATTTGCTCTCTAGATTAATCAATCATTAACCATATGGAGCTAGGTAGGAAATACCAAAAAATCTACAATAGGACTCAATTTTAAATATCACTAATACGGTACCAATCTTAAATGGTATTTACCAGATCATAACAGTTATATCTCAATTAACAATCTAAGTGTAAGGTAATTATAGATGCCAATGAATACTACAATTTGTGCAAATTCACTTTGATTTGTTGTTCATGATAAATAAGTTCAAGTTAATTCAAAAAATTAAACCATGAACTCCCACTCAAAAACAACATCCCTCTTAGTCGTCTTTAGTGATTACACGAACCAAATTCACTACACCAAAACCGATCATCACGTGAGATGATGTAGCTTCAAAGGCGAACATCTACATGTTCATCATATCATCCATATGACTCATGCTTTACCTTTCGGTTACGTGTTCCGAGGCCATGTCTGTACATGCTAGGCTCGCCAAGTAGAACCGTAGTATTGCGTGTGTTTCAAGGCCATGTCTGTACATGCTAGGCTTGAAAACACCCGTTGTATGCGAACGTTGAGTCTGTCACACCCGATCATCACGTGGTGTCTCGAAACGACGAACTTTCTTAACGGTGCATACTTAAGGAAGAACACATTATTATCTTGATATTAAGTGAGAGGGATCATCTTATAATGCTACCGTCGCTATCTAAGCAAAACAAGATGCATAAAAGTATTAACATCACATACATCACATGTAAGGATAACGTGATATGATATGGTCCTCCTTGCACTTGATCTCCATCATGTGCATCATGGTATGATCTCCATCATTCCACCGGCGTGGTACCAAGTACCATGGCACCCAATCTTGATTGTCCATCAAGAAGAAGACAATCATATGGATACCTTCCGGTATATCAATAATTTACAAAATAGATCATCTCATAATCAAATTTGTAATATTGACCATATCATCACAAGCCCAGCAAAAACTAGTTAGACGCCTCTAAATTATTTTTGCATTTTTACGTGGCTTAGGGCTTTCGATGATAGAACCGTTCATACCTACGAACATCAACCACAACGTTGATAAACACATTTTTAACAACCCTTCATAGATTAGATCTTAACTATAGTAGGAGAAACAGACACCCGCAAGCCACTTATGCAATACAAGTTGCATGTCAGTTGTGGAACAAGTCTCATGTACGTGGACATGTAAGGTTAGTCCGGGCCGCTTCATCCCACTATGCCACTAAGATCATAAAATAATCAAGGAGGTAATAACATGATCATCAACGCCCACATACACCTATGTGTTCTACCCGTACAAAACATCTACGCATAGATCCGGCTCTGATACCACTGAAGGGGAACGTAGCATAGAAAACAAAAAATTTCCTACGCGAGAGACACCCGAAAGGCCAAGATCTAATCTAGGAGACGAATTGCAACGGGCAATGAGAGGGTTAAGGAGAACACATACCCTCGAAGACTCAAAGTGGTACGAGATCAAATCTCGTTGTTGGCGTAGTCGTACTCACACCGATCCCGATAGCGAGAAGATGAGCACCGCAATCCGGCGGTGCATCCGTGATTGGTCACACGTACGGTTGATGACGACCTCCGTTCCCTCGTTCCAGCGGGGCGCGGAAGTAGGGATCCCTCGGAACCCAGCAGCACGACGACGTGGTGGTGTGAAGAATCCCACGGTCAGGGCTTCGAAATGAGCGGGGGTGGAGGGAAATGGAAGTGGCCAAGTGTGTAGGCGGGAGAGCTCTCACCCTCCTTTTATAGGAGAAGGGGAGGCAGCCCAAGGGGGTGCGTCCAGCCCCATGGTGTGCCCCCACCTCTTCCCTCATGATGTGAGTGGACACTCCACTCACACCCACTCATTTTCCTTTAAACCCCACTTAGAAATCCAAGAGTTTTTTTTTCTTTAATAAATCAATAAAACATTTTTATTTCTTTATTTCAGCATTTGTTAATTCTATTAACAAACATTTGCATAAAAGCACCTCGAATCATTTGTTAATTCTATTAACAACCATTCGACGAAAAACCCCTTGAACTATTTCAATTTTCCCGAAACAATTTCGGTGCTGTCCAAAATATTCTTCGATATTCCGTATCCTCTCAAACGCGTCATCGAACCTTAAGTGTGTCACCCTACGGTTCGCGAATAAGATAGACATGATCGAGACTCCTCTCCGATCAATAATCAACAGCGGGATCTGGAGATCCGTGATGACTCCTATATTCAACGATGACTCTCGTGATCGTGTGAACCAACAACGCCGTGAACTATTCCCTTTGTCTCGCGATATTTTACTTGTCCGAGATTCGATCATTGGTATCAACCATACCTTGTTCAATCTCGTTACCGACAAGTACTCTTTTCTCGTTCCCGTGATATAACATCCTTGTGATCATATCACGTGCTTGCAAGCGGTTTCGATGTGATATCACCGAGAGGGCCCAGAGTATATCTCTCTGTCATTTGGATGGACAAATCCCACTCTTGATCCATGATCCTCAACTAATACTTTCCGAATACTTAACGACACCTTTATAGTCACCCTGTTAGGGTGTGACGTTTGATGCCATCAAAGCACTCTTCCGGTATCAGTGATTGACATGATCTCAAGGTCTAAGGAATAAGTTACTTCGTATGTTTGATAACAATGTAAAACTAATGACTTGATCGCATTGCTATATTCTTTGGGTATATGTTCATCACATCATTCTTCTAATGACATGACCCCGTTATTAATAACATCCAATGTTCATGATCAGGAAACCTTGATCATCTATTAATCAACGAGCTAGTTAAAAGAGAGGCTTTACTAGGAACCATTGTTTGTTTATTAAGCACACATGTATCAACGTTTCCGGTTAATACAATTCTAGCATGAGAAATAAACATTCATCATAAACAAGGAATAAGATAATAACCATTTTATTATTGCCTCTCGGGCATATTCCCTTCAGGTAGAGAGGGATTGGGCGCCGGAGGAGCTCGACGTCGCCGACGACGAGGAGGCTCCCGTCCGGCGCGCTGCCCACGGCTGGGCCTGCCGGGGCGGCATCTCCAGGTGTGGCTGGTCACCGGCGTGGATGTGGTCGAGGACGGCCTCGATGGTCCTGCTGGGGACGCTCCACCAACGGCGGCGCCCGTTGGCGTTGAAGCGGCCGTCGACCGGCCCGTTGTCGTTGAGGGAGGCGAGCTCCCTCTCGCGGCGGCTGATGAAGTGCTGCCACCAGAACTCGTCCACGCCCGCCTCCGGGAAGCGGGCGGGCTCCGCCATGGCGTCGCGCGCCTCGCGAATGGCGCGCCGGAACTCGTCGTCGGTGTTGGGGAGGGGAGGAACGGGCACCCCTCCGCTGCTGAGTGCCCAGCGGCGGAGCTCGGGAGGCGCACGTCCGGCGGGCACGGGTAGCCCGCGCGGTACAGCGCCACCGCCTCG
Organism: Alopecurus myosuroides; assembly: GCA_028641055.1. NCBI lineage: Eukaryota > Viridiplantae > Streptophyta > Magnoliopsida > Poales > Poaceae > Alopecurus > Alopecurus myosuroides. The sequence goes on from CM054057.1 coordinate 724,084,919, forward strand.
CCCCGGCGAAGGTTGCGGCGGGGGAACCCGTTGGCCGCTGCGCCGTCCTTGTGGCTGGCCATTTGCATGGGAGAACGGGAGGAGGAGAGCGCCGAGAGGAAGAAGAGAAGAGGGAGTCGCCGGTAGAAGAATGGCGAGCGCGGCGAGCGGCGGGGGGATTTTATAGGCGGTCGGGCATTTACTGCGGCGCGTCCCCTCGCTGCCGCCCGCCACGCCATTACGCCGGCAGCCTTTGAACGGGCGCATGCACTGGGCGGCCGCCACGCCATAAACGCCGGCATCCTTTGACCGACGCGCGAGCCGAGAAGATGATCACGGGGCGGTTCTGTTCCCGCGCTTTTCTCGTCGCGTCGCTGACAGAGCTGGCCCACGCGCGCGGCCGCGCAGTTTCGCCCCCCTAGGCCGAACCCAGCGGGCTGGGTTTGGCCTGGGTGCCGCGGCGCGAAATAGCGCCGAAACGGCGCTATTTGGGCCTCTGGGGGGTCGAGTGGTGAAGAAACGGCGCTATTCGCCGCTTCCGCCGCGAAAAGGCCCCCTTGGGGGGCTCTGGGGGGACGGCTGGAGATGCCCTAAGAGACTAACCCCAATATACTATAGTTGTGGTTTTGTTTCGCGGTCCCACACTGCTGACCAACCTGCAGGGTCGATCACCTCCTTCTCTTTTGTCCACCATCACTCCTACTGACGTACACTCAGGCATGTTGTTCAGGTATCTATTGGAAACGGGGATAGGACGAGCGTGGTCGATCCAGCATCTTTTAGTGCATCTCCAACAATGCCTATGTCACCGTAAGATAGCATGCCAACTCAGCTAAAATCCTACATGGCATTATAATAATGAGGTGAGAGAATATGAGTTGTATGATATGCAACCAACAAGGTAGCACGTATGCCAAGATACTTTTTTCTTTGGTCCCACTAAATTGACTATATGATTAGATAGATTGTACTACTTTACCAACAACTCTACCAACAACCATTGAGATAGTTGTATAATACCTTGTTGGTTGATGAGTTGAACTACTATCATACGGGTTTATCTTACAACCCATTAAAGATGCCCTTAGCTTGGCATCTTGAAACGTGTACGTTGGCTGTAGCTTTGGGAGCTTCGGTGGCCCAACCTATGAATCTACTGGGTGAGTGGTGACCAGGGATCACTTTTATTGCCGACTTGATGTTCCATGGATCCGGCTCCATCATTTCTCCGGCGTCAACTGTGCGTCGACTCGGCCGGCCCCCTCCAAGTTGGCTAACCCTACGTATGTATGCATGCATGCAGGAAAGCTTCTCCCCACCCCTCTATTTTGAGAGTCGAAGAGCGGCGCCCGCGTCGCCCGGGCCGTTCCCGGAGCTTCTTCGCCGGCGAGGCTGGTCGGAGATGTGAAGGGGGCCTTGCTCGTGGCCTTGTACAGGGTAGTAGTAGGTTAGGGTCTCTAGTTGTCGGTTTCTTACCGGTCTCCGGCCATGTGCCGTGGGGTTGTTTGCTGCCGGCGCTTCCGAGCTGCGCTGGTGCCTCTCTTGAAGGAATCTTGGGAGCAAGATGGGTTACCCATCTTCTGCTGTCGGGATTTCTTTGGGCTCCCCTTCAAATAAGCTCGATGAGGAGGATTTGGCGGATCTGTTCCGGCAGGATCTGCCTCTGCTTGGTGTTGCTGCTGGGTGTGGAGCTCCAGTGGATGGAGACGCAGGCGCCTTGGCGGGTGATATCAAGCTTCTCCTTCAATAAAGCCGATGTTTGGATTCGAGGTCACCCCTGCATCTTCTTTCTGCCTCCTCTAATGATCCGTGGCAGGCATCGGAGTTTTGACGGCAGACGTGCTGCTACGAGGGGGTGGCGACGAGCTGTTCGAGATCTTGTTGGAGCCTCCAAGCTATGTATCTCATCTGCTGCCGTGGTGGTTGAAGGGAGATGCGCTGCTGAGGATTCCAGAATCGGGCAGTCGGGAAGCCTATTTCTCCTCGAGCAATCAAGGCCATGCGTGAAGAAAAGCATGGAGAAAATCTGGGAACCTTTCTTGGAATCTGCGGTTGCTGAGGTGCGAGCCGCCATCGTTGCAAGTGGATGCGTCCCCGTGATGGTGGTAGGCGACGGCAGGTGGATTCCTTCCATTCGGCTCGGCGGAGGGAAAAGAGAGGGACTCGATTGCGTTTCTGTATTTTTCCTTTCAGTCCTTTCTCCTTTTTCTGGGGACTTATGTGTGATTTTGTATTTTATGGGGTCCCTTGTAATTTCCTTGTACACCCTCTGACTGTTAACATGTGGCTTCTAGCCCCCTTGGGGGCGCTCCTGGTTCAAAAAAATGCATGCATGCATAGTCTAACTGCTGTGGTGCTACCGATGAGCTCGGTGCTTTCCACAATAACATCAAAGATACCTATGCTACTGTACTGGTTTTCTGCTGCTCTGAGCAAACCTGATCCCACAATTTTCTGGCACGGGCCTGACTTTCTTGCCGTTCCTTTGCCTCTTTTTCATGTGCCATGCACATTCCGTTTTGCATGGACGGCAGGGCAGCTCATGCATGAACGACCGACAACGCGTTACATATCGCATTCACGTACACCGTTCCATGTGAACGCTTCTTTGCTCGAGCCAGACACGTACGCTGATCGGTGTGGGAATCGGGAGCGCCAAAATAAAGGGCTTCCCATGCAGATGCCACGGTGGCAACGAGTGTCAAACGACGTCAACCCTGCATGTCTGCTCTAGTACTGGGCGCCTAACTTCAAGTGGTACCCCCGGCCCTCATCCTTCCCTGGTCACTCGTATTAGGCTCTTCACATGGCAGATGCAGATAAAGCCAAATTACCACATGCACGACCCTAGCTAGCTAGCATCATCAAGCTGATCCATTCACATTGTATATATTTGTACGCCATGCTTATGGTCAGAATCATGCATGCATGCATGCAGTGCTCAAAATATCCGCTAATAAGCCGTTTTGTCAAACAAATTTCACGCCGTATTTTGTACCGTAGCATCAGTGTCCATCTACTCAACAACGCATGTATTACTAAATAAAATAACGGCATGCACATGCATGCCATATATTGGTCACTATACAGATTTTTTTTTCGATCGGAGCAAGAAGGAAACGCTTAATTAGCGCGCCCTCTCGCTTCTGTTTTAGTACCCGATGTATTTTTTACAACCGTACGGGTACGGTCATACTTTTCAAAATTCTGAACACACAAGCAATTTGTAGTTCGTACGCATATATAGTGGTTCCATTCTGAGAGACGAACAGGGTGAGAGCGGAGCGAACCGCTCGCTTAGGATATTTTCTGCAGGACTGCTCAAATCCGGATCAAATGTGTCCTGAATTTGTCCGTTTGTTCAGCGGATCAGCCCATTGTCCGTGCGTTACTGGACGGTGCACCCTAAGGGGCTGCACACTTTGTGGAAAAAAAAAGCGAAACTAAACAATCAACAATGTCGCAAAAGAATACTGCCCTGCCAGCAATATTAACAAAAGCAGGTCACGGGTTCAAGGCCATACCAACCACGGTTCGGGGCCATGCCCGGCCACGGTTCATGTCATGCCGGCCACGGTTCAGCCCATGCTGGCCAGCATAAAAAATGGCACGAGGACATGGTTCACTCCTCACCGTGCATGTACCGCTTCCGCTTCCTCTCGAAGTAGGCCTTCTTCCTAGGGATCAACGAGCTCAAGTCTAGGGCCATGATCTGGGCTTCTTGGGCGGCCAACACGAGCTCGACCTCCTTCTTCTTGATCTCGACCTCCGTCTGCTTGATCTCGGTTTCCTTGGCCATTGTTCTCGCGTTCTCCTCCTCTATATCGAGCTTCTTGGATTGGACGATGAAGAAATTCTTCGTTATTTTCTCTCGCTCCCGGCGCTTCTTCTCCTCCCTCTCGTCCATCTTCTCGCTGGTCTTGTCCTTCTGGGTGATGAAACCCTTGAGGGTCTCTTGCAGCGCGATCGTCGTGCCATCGCGCTTCAAGTCCATCTTGGAGTTGGTCTGGCCCCTTGGCCTTTGTGTTGTCGTGTCGTCCCCGTTGCCGGGAGTCATCCCAGGGACCGGCAGCTGTCCCGGCCTTTCTTGAGGATGTTATGGAGCTCGTTCCACTTCTGGTTGTCCTTGAGCACCTTGTAGCAATTGGCAAAGTTGAAGGACCTGTCCTCATGCTCGGCCTTGAACACCTCCAACGCCTGAAACGCCTACAAAAAAAGGACAAATAGAAATCATGAAACGGGAGGACGAGGACAAACTCACGCATGAACCAGGGAATCACCAAATCCGCGATGCCAACTCCACTTTGCGGTCGGGACGCTGCGTGCTCGAAGGAGCCGGTGAACTTGCTACACTCGGACGAGATGAGTCCGAACCTTTTTTGGATCGACATCTCCATCTGTTTTGTGACCATGGAGTAGGGCGGGAGTATTGCCCTTTCATGTTAGTTCTTGTATATCCGGCCCCACTACGCGTTGCCCTTCACCTCGGCCCCGACGATCGTGTTATGTCCCACCTCCATTCAGGTCTCGCAGACGCACAGGTCCTCCGCTTCAGTGTACCCGGTGCCTCTTGGACGCCTCTTCTTCGCCGTCTGACCTTGCTGGGCCAACTCGTCCATAAACAACATCATGTCATCGATGTTCTCGCCCTGAGCCTCGTCTTCGTCTTCCTCATCCCCTGATGCACGTAGATTGCTCGTTGGGAGACCCCAAGAGAAAGGTATGAAGAGCACAATAACAGGTTTTCCTTCAGAAAGAAACCAAGGTTGAATCGACCAGTAGGAGAAAGAAATCACTTATGAAGGTTGAAGACAACCAAAGTTGGCAGGACGCACTATCGGTTCAGCAACAACGTGGAATCTACACAACACAATGAAGATACTTTGCCCCAACGAAACAATGAGGTTGTCAATCTCACCGGTTTTTCTGACACAAGTAAATGAAAAGAGAACAGTGGTGACAGTGAATGAGAGGAAAACAGTAATTGCAGTAGAGAAAACAGTGGTTGTATTATCAATGTAAAGAAATGGACCAGGATCCACAGTTCACTAGTGGTGTCTCTCCAGAAAAGATAGATAACATGTTGGGTAAACAAATTATAGCTGGGCAATTGACAGATATAAAGGCTGCATCGTAGTGCATATGCATGACATGATGATTACTATGTGATTAATACGGGTATTACAACAATATTCATAGACCATTATCCAACTGCATCTAAGACTAATAATCCACCCTCGGAGTGTCATCCAATCAAACCTTGGGTATTAAGTTGCAAGCAACAGATAATTGCGTTAAGCACAATGTGTAATGTAAACAATATAACATCGTTGTTTTCACCCTAATGGCAACAACACATTCCCCACCTGTTATGTTTCAGTCACTCAAGCGTGAGTGAGAGGGAGGCACGAACCCACTATCGAGCATAAATAATCCCTCTTGGAGTTACAAGCATCAACTTGGACAAAGCGTCTACTAGAAACGGAGAGCATGCAAGATCATAAATAACATAAACATGAAAGAACATGATAGATTGATAATCACTGGGCATAACATTCAATATTTATCGGGTCCTAGCAAACACAACATGTAGCATTACAATAAGATGATCTTGATCATGTAAGCCAGCTCACAAGATCTAAACATGAAGCATAAAGAGGAGAGAACAACAATCTAGCTACTGCTATGGACCCGCAGTCCAAGAATGAACTACGCACGCATCACTCCGGAGGCAGGCATAGTGATGAAGAGCCCTCCGGTGATGATTCCCCCTCCCGACAGAGTGCCGGGGAGAGCTTCTAAACCCTTCTGAACTATGGTTGGCGATGACGACGGCTACAAAACTTTTGGTGAAAAAAGGCTCGGGTCTTTAGGGTTAACCCGTGGAGGAGCTTAAATAGGCTAAAGGGCAACGTCGATGGGTGGACAGGGGGGCCACACCACCTGGTGGCGCGACCAAGGGGGGCCGCGCCGCCCTACGGTGTGGGGCCCCTGAGGCCCCCCTCCGAGCCCTCTCCGGACTCCGTGTACGTGACAAACTTGTAAGACCCTGAGATTTTGTTTCGTCCAATTCTGAGAATATTTCTAGAACAACTTTTTCTGAAACCAAAAACATCAGAAAACAGGAACTGGCTCTGTGACATCTTGTCAATAGTTTAGTCCCAGGAAATCCATAAAAATGACATAAAGTATATAGGAAACATGTAGCATATGGCATGAAAACAATATGGAACATTACAAATTATGGATACGTCTAAGACGTATCATCCCCCTCCTCCTTGTCTCCGTCTTCGTCTTCCTCCTCCTTCTCTTCGTCTTTCTCATCCCCCTCCTCTCCGTACTCCACCTGGCCGTTCTCATTGATCATGCCCACCAAGTAGGCCTCTCCATCCTCACTGGTAAGGCCCTGGGTCGGCGAATGCATTTTGTCGAATAGGGTGCGGGCCTTGGGATAGTTGGCCGGAGGGATTGTACGAGCTCCCTTGCCTGCGGGCGTAGTGGACACGCCCGACACAGGCGTGGTGTTGAGGTCGAACGGGGCCCTGGGGGCCTGCGGCGTGGACTCACACACGTTCCGGCACCACGATGGGAGCCGCCAGGGTATGGTCGGGCAAAAAACTGTACATCGGCGCAATAGCTGGCGACGCCGCGTCCGGAATTGTGCACGGCTTCGCCGCTGACGCGTTGGAGCTCGCGGCGGGACCGTGGGGGATGAACATGGGGGCACCGGCCTGCATTCCCATCATGATCAAGGCGGTTTGCGCAGCAGCTAGGCCGATCCTGGCGTCCCTGGTCGCCGCGTCCTCCGTGGTCTGTGGATCGGCCTCGGCGACAGCCTTGACCCGCGCCCTCCGACCGGCGGCCCTCTTCGCCGAATACTCCTTCCTTTGCGCCTCGGAGAGCATGACCTTGGGCCTTTTTGCCCTCTGGGGTGGGTCCTTGGATGTCGCCGTCGCCTGTGCCGGCGCCGGCAACGGCTGGGCAGGTCCAGCTGCGGCCGCAACAGGGGTGGCACCGTCCGCGTCCGTTATGGCTAGGGCAGAGAAGGGGCGGCGGCAAGCAGAGAAGTGGCGGCGGCTCGGGGTGGGAGAGGAACGACCGGCAAAGGAGTGGAGTGTGCCTCTATTGGGCAGGCCAAGGCAGAGAAATACTGGACACAGGCACGGTCCTGACGGTGCTCAAAGCTGTATCAAATCTGGGCCGAGATTGAGCAGTTCCGAAAAACCCCGACAACGTCCCGTTTAGACAGCGCCGTAGGGGCCTGGTTTTCGACCGGCTGATCAAATCGAGCTTGTCGAGGCGAAGTAAGTGGTTCGTAGAAGATGTCCTTAGGACATCTCCTACGGGGCTGCTCATTTGCCCCGGACCGGTCCGTTTTGACCAGCCTGGGCCGAAACCAGGCCCCTGCGGTGCTGCTCATATGGACCGCGGTCCCTTTTTTTGTCCCCGGATGCTCAAATCCAGACCAAATTTGGTCCAGTTTTGAGCAGCGTCCGGACAACTTGGGAAAAGACTATGAGTCCCGAAACCCCGCCGTGGCCAGCACCAAAAGTGCCACACATTTTCCCTTTCCTCTCCCAGCCCCATCCACTCCCCGCTGCTCCACTGCCCTAGCCATGGCCGATGCAGCAGTAGCAGCCGCCGCCGCCGCCGCCTCCTTAACCACGGACCTACTCATCCCGGCCCGTCCGGCGAAGGCCGTGGCCACCGTCCCGCCGCAGAAACCGAAGCCGAAGAACCCCAAGGACGCGGTCGCAGAGGCGCGGACGAAGGAGGAGTCGGCGAAGAGAGCGGACCGGAGGAGGAGGGCGAAGGAAGAGAAGGCGCCGCCGCCGTAGATGGAGGACGAGCGGACAAGGATCGCCCAGGCCGCGGCGCAGGCCGCCATGATCATGTTGGGCATGCAGCCGCCGCCCACCATGAATGCGGCTCCGGCGCAGGCATGCAGCTCGAACGCCTCTGCGGCCCGGCCGCGGAGCGTCCTCCTCGACGCGCGCCCAAGGACGGAATCGCCCGCGCCGGCCTACGGCTACCTGCCCGGCCGTGACCCGACGCCGCCGCCCTTCTTCTCGGTGGACATGGAGGACTCATCGCCGGCCCAAACCAGAGTCTCCATCGACCTGAACATGGCGCCCGTGTCCGGCATGTTGACTGCCCCGTCGAGCAAAGGCGCCCACCGTTCCCCTCCGGGCGTTCTCCCGAAGCCCCGCAACCTGTGCGAGGAAATGCAGGACATGGAGACACAACCCACGGACCTGACAAGGGAGGACGGCGAGAGTTTCATGGCAAACATGATCAACGAGGATGGCCAGGTGAGCTACATCCACGCTGGAGACGAGCTGTACGAGGAGGACGAGGAAGTCGAGGCCACCGACGAGCCGCCCCACATCAACGACATGCCCATGTTCATGGACGAGCTGACCCAGCAGGCCAAAGCGGCAAGGAGGAACGTGAAGCGGGGCGTTGGGTTCACCGAGGCGGAGGATGAGTGCCTCATCGACACATGGATAGAGGTGGGGCAGAACACCATCGTCGGGGCCGAGATGAAGGGCAACGCCTATTGGAGGAGGATGCACAAGAACTACCAAGAGCGGGCCGTCCTTCCACCGTACTCCATGGTCACCACAAGGACCGAGCTCTCCATACAAAAGAGGTTTGTGCTCATCTCGTCGGAGTGCAGCAAGTTCACCGGCTCCTTTGAGCACGCCGCGGCCCGGCCCCAAAGTGGCATCGGCATCGGCAACTTGGTGAGTGGCCACACGTCCCTGTCCTTCATATGCATTGGTCATACGTTCCCATGTCCAATCCTTGTTTGTGTAGGCCTTCCAAGCGTTGGCGGTGTACAAGGCCGAGCATGGGGGCAAGTCATTCAACTTCGCCCATTGCTACCGGAAGATCAAGGACAACCAAAAATGGAAGGAGCTCCACAACGCCCTCAAGAAAGGCGCGACCGTGCCGGGCGGGGTGCCGCCAATGGCCACGGGCCAGGCCGCCGATGGCACGACAACTGAACGGCCAAGGGGCCGAAGCAACTCCAAACTCGACCTCAAGCGCGTTGCCACGACCATCGCTTTGCAAGAGACCCTCCATGGGTTCATCTCGCAGAAGGACAAGACCAGCGACAAGAAGGACGAGAGGGAAGAGAAGAAGCGCCAGGAGCGCGAGGAGATCACGAAGAACTACTTCATCGTGCAAACGAAGAAGCTTGAGATAAAGGAGGAGAACGCCAAGACAAGGGCCATGGAGGCCGCGACCAGGGCCATGGAGGCCAAGAACAAGAGGAAGGAGGTCGAGCTCGCTCTGGCCGCCCAGGAGGCGCAGATCATGGCCATGGACCTGAGCTGCCTGACCCCTAGGAAGAAGGCCTACTTAGAAGCAGCAGCAGTACATGCAGGGCGAGGACACTACTAGAGATTTGCTTATAGCAGCATATCCTACCACAGGCGAATAAGCAATTCGATGCGCCTGGGCTACTTAGCGCAGGCGAACAGGTGAGCTACGCGCCTGGGGTAAGTCTGTTAGCCCAGGCGAACCAATTCCGGAAGCGCCTGGAGTAAAGTGTGGCAGGGCCACCCATCACCACCCCTAACACTCTTCCTTTACCCCAGGCGAATAACGTACCTGTTCGCCTCCGGTATAACACATACCCCAGGCGAATTTTGTTGAAGCGCCTGGGGTAAGCCCTCGCTGTTGCTGCAAAAAATTAGAAAACCTCTGTCCCTGGGCCCCCCCTCCCTGCAGCAAATGGCCGCAAGGCCTTTAGAACCGGTTTGTGTGTTACAAACCGGTTCTAAAGGCCTTGCGGCCATTTGCTGCAGGGAGGGGGGGCCCAGAGGACAGACCCTTTAGGACCGGTTTGTATCACAAACCGGTCCTAAAGGCCTTGCGGCCATTTGCTGCAGGGAGGGGGGCCCAGGGGACAGACCCTTTAGGACCGGTTTGTGATACAAACCGGTCCTAAAGGCCTTGCGGCCATTTGCTGCAGGGAGGTGGGGCCCAGGGGCAGACCCTTTAGAACCGGTTTGTATCACAAACCGGTTCCAATGTGCTTGGCTCAGTGCTTTGTTTTCTAAGTGGTGGTCACCACAGATCAAACTTCATCACCCGCACCCGCACCCACACGCCGCCGTCGTCTCCCATCCCCACGCCAGTGTCGAGGAGGAGCAGAGCAGGTCGTCGAGCAGCAGATCGCCCACTCCGTCGTCGTCGTCGTTGTGGATCCAGGTCAGCCCCCCTCCCTCCCATCCCCCCTCCATCCCAGCCCACTCCCTCCCGTCGTCGTTGTGGATCCAGGATGCGCCTGCTCCTGGTGGCCGCGGTGAACTTCTTGTTTACAACCTCAGATGAACACGCGGTAGACACTTCACTTAACGGAGATGCTAATGCTTGTTCCTAGATTAGACGAATCTGAAATGGATTTAGGAATCCTTTGGTATAGTTTCAGTTAACGGAGATGATAATGCTGTATCGAGAAAATAGAACATTTCCCCCACCGCCAATGCATACCAACTGTTTCCCATGTGGCTTCACAATGCTGGCAAAGCATCGGTTTCGTCACATGATTCAGGAATCCACCTACAAGTTTGCTTTGTTTTTGGATATTCCAATAAAGTTGATAGCCTTTCTGCATTTGTTTTGTGATAGGTAGGTGCTGCCATTTGTTTTGTGATAGGTAGGTGCTGCCTTTGTTTTGTGATAGGTAGGTGTTGCCTTTCTCCAATAAAGTAGATAGCCTTTCTGATTATGGGTAGACTATATATTATGAGTTCTACATTTTATCTTGAACAACTTCAGATGAACCATTCTAGTTGTTCTTTGTAACTCTTTAACAACGATTCATGTCTCAACAAGTTATAAAAATACAAGCAATTTACTCATGTCTACTTTCTTAATTTAATAGAACATGGCTTGCAAAGTATGTCGGTCCCGATGTGCCCAAGGACGATTCACCGGGTCTTCTTTTATGCATCAGCTCCACGACGGTGACCTTGATTCTTTGGTAATTAACAAACGATTCTTTTTATGTTAACTTGCAACTTGTGTTCTTTCGTTTTACTATCCAGCTTAGATTGGTATGTTTCTTAACAAAAGATTCTTTTATATTTCTTTTTTAGATTGTACCATGCAATATTCGGGAAGAGTTCAACGAGTTAGTAGGCAATAACGTGGATTTCGATGTTCACGGGACCATTTACATTCTTCGAGTGAAGAAAGAAAGAAAGAAGACCTACTTCTACGGGGAACAATTGCGGTCTATCATCGCCACCTATAATTTAAGCGGATGTGATTAAATTAACTTCTCTATGGCAGGAACGCAACCTCGTATCAAAATTGTGTATATGGGCGGGATTGCGAGCGAGGATGGCGGTAGTGAGGATGATATGGACACTGAGGATGATATGGACGAGGAGGACCCATGAAAACATGTGGTGGTTCCTCAAAGAGCCAATTTTAGCGAGCTTGAGAAGGACCGTGTCCTTCAGAAACTAGCCCAGATAGATAGCTACATCGGGTTCCCTTTCGTGCATCGCATCACCAACACTAATATCTCCAATGGACATGTCATGGTATGTTTCTTAACACTTTCTTATTCCTATAGTTGCTTATGTTATAATGTGGCCGGTATGTGACATTGTGCTTTTATTCTTTCTTGGAATTGTGTGTTCTAGAAAATACCTATGGCGGTAGCGGACAGTGCTGGCATGGAGCAAGGTACCATTGGAGTACGCCGTGGAGAATCAGGAAATGTCACCGCAGTTCCGATCACCAGGGATAATGCTGATGGTCGCGTCATCCTCAACTCTCAAGCATGGAGTCAGTTCCATTCCGTAAGAGTTGGTATGGAGGCTGACCGAGCTATTCTGATCACCATGAGGAATAGTGACATCCCAAGTTGGACATGATCATGGTCATCAACTACATCAGCCCACGCTAGATAGATGACGAGTTTGTTCAAATTAGAACAAATAATCATTTCCATCTGACTAACTACTGGATTTATTAGTATTATGGTTGTTTTCGAGACTATGTAATTTTGTTGAACTATGTGGTGATGATCGAGACTATGTGTTGATGATCGAGAATATTTCTGTTATGAAACTTAATTGTGTCATTTTGCTGTTATTCTGTCATTTTGATACTTATTTCTGTCAATTTACTGTATTTCTGTTATTTTGGTTTCTTTTATTTTTTGACACAGAAAACCATACCTCAGGCGAACAGAATATAGTACCCCAGGCGCATCTGTACCCCAGGCGCACAGTGCTTGTTCGCCACAGGTAAAAGGCTTACCCCAGGCGCACAAGGCATATTCGTCTGGGGTATGTCAAGTTACCACAGGCGCATTTCGTAATTCGCCTGGGGTAAGCCATTACCGCTGGCGATATGGTTCCAGGCGAACCGAAATGCGCCTGCGGTAGGCCTTTTTGGTTCGTCTGGGGTAAGCTTTCCTCTAGTAGTGGGAGTGATCGTCATGGCCTCGACCGTGCCCGGCGCCGGCTTGAACCCGCGGCCGGCGTCGCTTTTGTAAATTCTGGCCCTGGGCTGGCATGGCTTTACCTGGCCGCCTGAACCCTGCCCGAAACCGTGGCCGGCATGGCCTGAACGTTGCCGACATCTGGCCTGAACCGTGGCCTTTTTTGCATGCGCCAATGTTCTTTTGCTAAATATTAGGGCATTTTGGTACTTTATTTCGAATTGTGGCCACGATTTGAGCAGCCCCGCAGGGGACAGTGGCCAAAACTGACCGGACACGGTCCCGGACGGCTGCTCAAATTGACAAAACGGACACCAATTTGATTCGCAAATGAGCAACCCCGTAGGAAATGTACTTAGCCGCTTCCGCTAGGTTTTGTCCAGACGGACGCGCTTTGTTGATCCGAAAGCATCTGGTTCCACACTCTGCCAGCGAAGCAGCATAGTTGGCAACCACTTATTTTGACACTCGGCTATACGTACACACATACCCGGTCGGCATAAGGGAATGTGCCTTGCTGGTATTTAAAACCCCATACCCTCTTGGCATCGCCGATCGATCCATTCGGTTGAAGTACTACTACCTTGTATTCTCCCTTCCTAGATCGATGCAGACGAATTATTGAGCTTCCCCAATCCGTGACGAACAATGTTAAAAACGCTTAAAATATGACCCGTGAGCAGCTTTCCCGTGCAAAGCCGCGTGGTATGGTCCGTCCACCAAAATAATTCCACGCCTAATGCAGAGGCAGAGCGCACAGAGCCTCGGTGACTCAGGAATCCCGCGACAGATCAACCGAAAGCGAGGCAGGGAAAGCACCCGAGGACGACACACGTGGCCAGCCGGCGGACCGCATTGTCCACGCCGGCCGTGTGTTCAGGCGTCGGAAACGGGAAAAGGAGGGGGGCACTTGGCCGTCGCCACCGCCCACCGGAGTCAACAGCGACGGGTGGTTACGCCGCTCCGATCCGATCCCTAGCTACGGCGACACTGTGTAACAGAGCCATGGACGCTGGACAAGACCAGTGACCGGGAGAGCCACACGCAGCGAACGTTTCCACGATCGATCGATCGATGTGCACATGGTCTTTTGTGGATCGATCACCACACGGACGAGTTGGTTGTTAGGTAGGTCCTGTCATTTCCGCAAGCCCTGGTGTGCATCATGCATGTGACCATACGAACGTAGGCATGCAGGGATGTATTCTACCACTGCTGACATATCCGCCTTCTTCCGCTTTCCCTTCCCTTTTGGACGTTTCTTACCGGACTCGATCGTTTTAGGTGCCCGGTACCTGATTTTGAAACGTCAAAGTGGCGTCGATTTGAGAGTTCTCTAACAAAAACACGTTTAATTGGCCTGCTATATATATTAATAACATTATAGACAAAGATGCATGCATGCAGGCAAGCAAAAGAAAAAGCCGAGCAGTAGCACACTAGCACGGAATATACTAAAAAGCATAACCTGTGGGGTTATCTCCCCTTTACGAAATAGAGGTTCACTTCGACTTTACTACTTTCCAGCCCACGCACTCTACTCAAATTAAAGGAAATTGTTTGGCCAAACATTTCTCCATCGCGAGAGATTATCTCCGGCCACAGGTCCCAGTGGTACGCACGGGCCGTTGCGGCGTGTACCTGTTTAATAAATGTAGCAAAATGCTTGAAAGTTGAAATTATGTGCGGAAATGTCTAGATTTAGTTGATTATAGCATAATGATTAAGAGGCTAAATTTAAAATAAATGAAGTTTATGACTAGCTAATTTACAATTTAGAGGTCGTTAGTGAATGGATTGTATGCACTACGGGAGACAGTGAAGACGCCGACGGACCCCTTGCCGTCGTGGAAAATATGAAGCCTGTCGCCGTATGCCCCGTCGGTGTTTTTCCCTGTTGGTGTAGCCTCGGCGTCGTCGCCTACAAAAGCCGTTGGCATAAACTGGGCTAGACTTCGGCGTATAATTAAGCCGGATTTTTTTCAGTTCTTTTCTGTAATTTTTTTTGAATTGTTTAACCAATTAATCGCACTATAGACATATTTATATTTTCTCTAATCATTCTTAATTTTAATTTAAATCGCTCGTTTCTATTAACACGTCCCGACCGATGACCAATCCTTAGACTACTCCCGTCCCAGCACGGTTAACTTCTTAGTTCCTTCAATATGAGTTGTCTAGAAACAACGGATGTTTTGCTCATAATAGTATCCAATCAATCTTGTTAACCCTTGTACCATCATGTCACACTTCTTTGTTTTGTGAATCCAAACTATTATTTAATTTAAAAATAATAACTAATAAATAATCTTGAATTTCAAATAATAATTAATATTTTTACCTTTTTCTCATTTAATATTGAATTATTCATATCCACAAATCCGTAGATCGAAATTTGATAAATAATATGTCTAAACCGATTAGAAAAATGAGAGAAATTTAAATATAAAATCCATATAATATTTTCCATCATGTATAGGACTTTACTAAGTGGAGCGTTTACTGTATGGAATATGGTCACACAACCAAATTAGGTGTCGAAACTAGGGTTTATAGAGAAAACATGTCAACCTGTGACACCAAATGACCAAACCATGTTGGAATGTGTGAATATATGGCAAAGAGCACAATGGTATTGCAAACAAACATAGACATGGGTTTGTGGAGTTGGGTGCGTAGTATTGGGTCACCCACCAAGAAAATGATACTTATACGAAGATTCTTGGCTTTCGGGTTAAATGACGGGTGTTATGACCGTATCTATGGCATAGTTTATGAAAACGTGCCCATAATCATCATAAACATGCATTTGAAAGCACAGACAATGTTGACGAAGAAAAATCTCTTTTTCATTGCAAAAAAACCTATTTCATTTTCCGAGTGTGAAAAATGGGTTTTTGTGAAGCACCAACCAAAAATATGTTGCAAAACTTGGGAACTACATTTTTGAAAATACTATACCATGTTATATGCAAAAACAACCAAATTGTTTCGTCTGAAAAGGTTTCCATCCGACTCTTTTAAAAAATAAAAGTTTCTGCCGATTCAGCTCGAAACGGGTCAAATTTGAACTACAGGTGTCTCGTAGTTTGCTCATAATTTTTGGCAAAAATCATTTTTAGGAACACAACTACGTATTTAATTAGAGATACACCAAGACTCTCTCAATATTCAGCCCCTAGATACGAACGATCATGCCCGCCGTCTTGACTTTTTTTTAAACCGGCATAGAAAATTTTAACAAATTTAAAACAAATCAAAATAATGTAATACCTTCGCATGGTATCATTATATATGTCCTAGTATCCAACAAAAAACTAGAAATACAATGGTTATATTGAAAATATTTTCACATAAATGAGCTATCTTCTAAGAAGATTCTTGCCTTTCGGGCCGAATGACGCGTGTTATGGTCACATCCATGGCATAGTTTGCTAAATTTTCTCATATTATACAAAAACATGCATCTTGGAAGCACGAACAATGTTGTCGAACAAATATTTCCTTTTTATTGCACAAATAATCCATTTTCCATTTTCCAAGTGCAAGAAATGAGGTTTTTTGTGAAGGACCAACCACAAATATGTTGCAAAAAAAGATAACTATATTTTTTGAAACTACTAGACCATGTTACATGCACAAATAACCAAATTGTTTCCTCTGAAAAAGTTTCCATCCAACTCTTTTGAAAAATAAAAGTTTCTGCCAATTCAGTTAAAAACGGGTCAAATTTGAACTACATGTACCTTGTAGTTTGCTAACAATTTTTTGCAGAAATCATTTTGAGGTACACAACTACCTATTTCATCACAGATACATCAATAGTTTCTCAATATGCACCCTCTAGTTACAAAGATTCGTGCCCACTGTCTTGGCTTCTTTCTCAAACCGGCAAAAATAATTCAAACAAATTAAAAAAAAACAAAATGATGCACGACCCTCGCGTGGTGTCATTATATATGTTCTAGTATCCACCAAAAATAATAAACTTGCAATACGACAGTTATATTGAAAATGTGTTCACAGAAAATGAGTGATATTCTCCGAAGATTCTTGGCTTTCAGGCCAAATGACGTGTGTTATGGCCACATCCATGGCATACTTTGGTAAAATGTGCCCATATTCTACAAAAATATGTATCTTGGAAGCACGGACAAGGCTGACGAACAATTTGTTTTCTTTTCATTGCACAAAAAAAACAATTTTCTATTTTCCGAGTGTGAAAATGGGTTTTTTATGCACCAACCACAATTATGTTGCAAAAATTGAGAACTAAATTTTTTGAAAATACTATACCATTTTATATGAATAAATAACCAAATTGTTTCCTCTGAAAATGTTTCCATCCAACTCTTTTGAAAAATAAAAGTTTATGCCGATTCAGTTGGAAACGGGTCAAATTTGAACTATAGGTGCCTCATAGTTTGCTCATGATTTTTGGAAAAAAAATCTTTTTTAGGTACACAAATACTTATTTAATCAGAGATACACCAAGAGTTTCTAAATATTCAGCCCTTAGAACGAACGATCATGCCCACCGTCTTTACTTTTTTTTTTAAAATCGCCATAGAAAATTCTAACAAATTCAAAGCTAATCAAAGTGAGGTAAGACCTTCACATTATGTCATTATATATGTCCTAGTATCCATAAAAAATTAATAAAATTGAAATACGACGGTTATATTGAAAATGTTTTCACAGAAATGAGCTATATTCTAAGAAGATTCTTGCCTTTCGGGCCAAACGACGGGTGTTATGGTCCCATCCATGGCATAGTTTGTTAAAACATGCCCATATTCTACACAAACATGCATCTTGAAAGCACGGACAATGTTGACAAAAAAATTCCTTTTCATTACACAAAAAATCCATTTTCGATTCCCCGAGTGCAAAAAATGGGGTTTTTTGTGAAGGACCAACCACAAATATGTTGCCAAAATGGATAACTACATTTTTTGAAACTACTAGACCATGTTATATGCACAAATAACAAAAAAAATCCTCCAAAAAAGTTTCCAACCAGCTCTTTTGAAAAATAAAAGTTTTTGGTAATTTAGTTGGAAACAGGTCAAATTTGAACTAGAGTTACCTCATAGTTTGGTAATCATTTTTTGCAAAAATAATTTTGAGGTACACAACTACCTATTTCATCAAAGGTACATCAAGAATTTCTAAATATGCAACCCCTAGTTACGAAGATTCGTGCCCACTGTTTTGGCTTCTTTCTCAAACCGGTAAAAACAATTCAAACAAATTAAGAAAAATCAACATGATGTAAGACCCTCACGCGGTGTCATTATATATATTATAGTATCCACCAAAAATAATAAACTAGGAAACGACAGTTATATTGAAAATGTGTTCACAGAAAAATGAGTTATACTCTCCGAAGATTCTTGGCTTTCGGGCCAAATGACGGGTGTTATGGCCACATCCATGGCATAGTTTGGTAAAATGTCCCCATATTCTACAAAAATATGCATCTTGGAAGCGCGGACAAGGTTGACGAACAAAGTTTTCCTTTTCATTGGACAAAAAACAATTTTCCATTTTTCGAGTGTGAAAAATGGGTTTTTTTATGCACCAACCACAATTACGTTGCAAAACTTGAGAACTAAAGTTTTTGAAAATACTATACCATGTTATATGAATAAATAACCAAACTATTTCCTCTGAAAATGTTTGCATCCAACTCTTTCGAAAAATAAAAGTTTATGTTGATTCAGTTGGAAAAAGGTCAAATTTGAACTATAGGTGTCTCGTAGTTTGCTCATCATTTTTGACAAAAATATTTTTTAGGTACACAACTACCTATTTAAGCAGAGATACACCAAGAGTTTCTCAATATTCAACCCCTAGATACGAAGAATCATGTCCGTTGTCATGACTTTTTTTAAATTGGCATAGAAAATTCTAACAAATTCAAAACAAATCAAAATGATGTAAGACCTTCCCATGTTGTCATTATATATGTCCTAATATCCATAAAAAATTATAAACTTCGAATACGACGGTTATATTGAAAAGGTGTTCAGAGAAATGAGCTATCTTCTAAGAAGATTCTTGCCTTTCGGGCCAAATGACGGGTGTTATGGTCACATCCATGGCATAGTTTTTTAAAATGTGCCCATATTCTACACAAACATGCATTTTGGAAGCACGGACAATGTTGACGAACAAATTTTTCCTTTTCATTGAACAAAAAAAATCTATTTTCCATTTTCCAAGTGCAAAAATTGGGGTTTTTTGTGAAGGACCAACCACAAATATGTTGCAAAAATGGATAACTACATTTTTTGAAAATACTAGACCATGTTATATGCACAAATAACCAAATTGTTTCCTCTGAAAAAGTTTCCATCCAGCTCTTTTGAAAAATAAAACTTTCTGAAAATTCAGTTGGAAACGGGTAAAGTTTGAAGTACAAGTACCTCGTAGTTTGCTCATTATTTTTTGCAAAAAATCATTTTCAGGTACAAAAATACCTATTTTATCACAGATACATCAAATGTTTCTCAATATGCAACTCCTAGTTACGAAGATTCACACCCACTGTCTTGGCTTCTTTCTCGAACCGGCAAAAACAATTCAAACAAATTAAAAAAATCAAAATGATGCAAGACCTTCACGTGGTGTCATTATATATGTTCTAATATCAACCAAAAATAATAAAATTGGAATATGACAGTTATATTGGAAATGTGTTCACAGAAAATGAGTTATATTCTCCGAAGATTCTTGGCTTTCATGCCAAATGACGGGTGTTATGGCCATATCCATGGCATAGTTTTCTGAAATATGCCCATATTCTTAAAAAATATGCATCTTGGAAGTACGGACAAGGTTGACGAGCAATTTTTTTCATTGCGCAAAAAAATAATATTCTATTTTCTGAGTGTGAAAAATGCGTTTTTTTAATGCCGCAACCACAATTATGTTGCAAAACTTGAGAACTAATTCTTTTTGAAAATACTATACCATGTTATATGTAAAAATAACCAATTTTTTCGTCTGAAAATGTTTCCATCCAGCTATTTTGAAATAAAAAGTTTCTGCCGATTCAGTTGCAAACGGGTCAAATTTAAACTAAATGAGCCTCGTAGTTTGCTGATGATTTTTCGAAAAAATCATTTTTTAGGTACACACCTATCTATTTCATCACAGATACAACAATAGTTTCTTAATATTCATCCTCTACCTATGAAGATTCGTGCCTGCCGTCTTGGCTTTTTTTTAAACCGGCAAAAACAATTCAAACAAATTAAAAAAAATCAAAATGATGTCAGACCTTCGCGTGGTGTCATTATATATGTCCTAGTATCCACCAAAAACAATAAAATTGGAATACGGCAGTTATATTAAAAAGGTGTTCACATAAATGAGCTATCTTCTCTGAAGATTCTTTGCAGACTACGTAGGGTTTTTTTGAAAACATTTTGTAGCGTAGACCAGCCATTAATTAGTTAGCAAACTAATCGAGCAACAGCGGCGGCGGCTTTGGGGAGGATCAAGATCAGGCAAGAAGCTTCGAAAAAGATGGATGCAGTGCGAGTCGGCATGTTCGTTGCGAACCGTCGGCAGAGTCCAAAATTAGATAGCCACTTAGAACGAAACCCAGTTTTCATGTCGTGTGTTGTATGTAGAAAAAATATATACTTTATAGATAGCTTTCATTTGTCCAATCATGCATGTATGTAGAATCTACATACATGCATGTTTGAACAAATGAAACTCGTTTATTTTAGAATGGAGGAATTATGAACCGCAACATAATGTCACTTGTATCCACGTTGCAATGTCGTCGCCGCTGGACTCGAGAGGGACGCTGGTGGTTATGCTGCTGCGATCAGCGACATACGGTGTAACACTCTACACCTAAGATTACATGATGAACGACTGAGAGGTTCCAAACAGAGGAATAAGAAAGCGAATCAGCAGAGGAAACATAAAGTGTGATCGAACTGCAGACGCAGGGCTGCCCACGATACGGTCCCTATGGTCTCTTGTGGAGCGGTCATTACTTGATAGGGTGGGTGGTTGTTTGGAAGCAGGTCGTGTGTTCATATCCTTTCATCGGCCCGTTTATTTTCATGCATGTGACCACACGGCCGGGTGTTTCAACATTGACGAATTCGGCACATGCGCCTTGCTAAATGATCATATGTTTCTCCCTCGAACTAACATATATATGTTAACAAAAATGTCTTTCATATTTTTTGAAGACAACGAATATGTGTTTTTTTCTTACAAAGTTAGAGGCCTACATTAGTACACAACAAGCCATTTAATCCATCCAATTGCACACACTAATCTATGTATCTTCTATTATATACTAAAAGCAATATAAAAAAATTTAACGGAGCCACCACGTTAAGCCACATAAGCCAAAATTATATGCAGTGTTGATTTTGATTACAATGGCCAAGATTTAGATGATGAAAAGTTACGCAAATTGTTGTCACGTTACATAAACCTATTGTTGTAATTGTACACGTATAAGGACATGTAAAAAAGGTTCAGGAGAAACATGAAAACGTATATGGGATAGAGACTACCTAGAATAAAGAGAAGTATGAAAATATTTTGCATGCGTTAACATCCCGTAATGAAAAAAATTGAACTGGCGTAATGAAATTTGGGATTAAGCATAAATGAATCCATCGGGTCAGGCCACAAAGCTTGCCTGGCCTTTTTCCAGTCCCATCAATGCAACATGGAACGCATGGAGGGACGTATCTCAGCCAAGGCAATCGATGTGAGGATCTCTGAAACGTGTTGGAGCAACAAATGGTTGAGCATTTTCCATGAAGTCAGATCAGATCGGGGGATTTATTAGGGCGGGTGTGTATGACGACACAATTTTGTTTGAGCATGCGAGGAGCACCCGGTCCTTCAGCGTCAACTGAAAGCAGGCAATGCTGATCAACCCGATATCTCTTAATCCACCTCGAATCTCTTAGGCCTTGAATGTTGGGAAGAACTGCGAAGCCATACCGTATACTACTGCAAGGACTGTATTTTCCACAGGTCGGAGGTGGTCTATGAAAAAATCCGTCCCATCAAATCGGTAACTAATAATGAGATTGTTATCATTTGAAATTTATCAGGTTCATATTAATCTCGTATTTTACAATGCATCGGGAATATGCATAGATGAGGGCAGCATGTACAACAATTAATCATGGAGGACTTTCTTTTTCGAGGGTCAATATCTACGATAGATTGTTTGGATTTGGTGTAAATTAAGGGGCTTTCCGCAAAGATTCTTAGATTGGATCTACACCCTCCTTTCAACAGGTACAACCGCCGTGCTCGTCAACGGTGTCCCTGGTCCGTGGATAAGATGCAAGACGGGTCTTCGCCAAGGAGACCCTCTTTCACCTTACCTATTCATTACCGTGGCTAACATTCTTCAACAAATGATCATCGCCGCTTGCCGGAATGACCTTCTTGCTCACCCTCTGTCCGAAGATATAAGCTGCCCCGTCCTCCAATACGCGGACGACACGCTCATTATTGTTAAAGCCTCCATCCTCGCGGCCATCAACCTTCGATCCATCCTAGACGATTTCTCCGCAGCCACTGGTCTCCACATTAACTTCCACAAAACAACCTTTGTCCCTATCCACATTCCCCATGAGGACATCACACCTATTGCCACTGCCTTAGGTACCTCGACCGCCTCTTTCCCGCAAACGTATCTAGGGCTACCTCTTTCTGACAAAAAACTTCATCCCTCCGCCTTCCAACCCATCATTGATAGTATCAATAAATACCTAGCAGGCTGGAAAGCAGCTCTCCTCTCTAAAGGAGGAAAACTTGTTCTCCTTTCTGCCGTCTTAGACAGCTTACCCACGCACTTCATGACTGCCATGCTCCTTCCTGCCTCCGTCATCCATCTCATCGATAGTAAACGCAGGGCTTTCTTCTGGTCGGATGATGATACGTGCTCAGGATCGCAATGCCTGGTAGCTTGGGATAAAGCATCCTCTCCACGAGATAGCGGTGGACTAGGGGTAAAAAACTTAAGTGCACAGAATGTTTGTTTGCTTCTCAAAATTTGCTACAAATTTTTACATGCACCCACAACACCATGGAGGGACTGGATCTCATACCAATCCCCCCTGGCCCACCACACAACCACCCACTCTTACATAAGCAAGATACTAGCCAAATATATGCCCATGCTCTCCCAACTGACTAAATGTCACGTGCGCTGTGGAACTGCTACTTTCTTCTGGCATGACACTTGGCTACTCCCTGAACCTCTGGCCCACGCCTTCCCTGCACTTTACACCCACCATACGCTTCCAAATGACCTAGTTGTGAATGTTTTGCAAAGGGGGGTTGAGGCGGACCTCCGGAACCGGCTAACCGTTGCGGCTTCTAGCCAGCTTGTTTCGCTCTCTCTCTTATTGCAGGATTTCGCTCTGACGGATGGACCCGACGCCCGAGTCCTCACTGATGGATCCCCCTTCTCCACGAAAGGGGCATATGCCGCCATGACTACCGCCACTCCGAATACCATGACAGAGCTGGTGTGGAACTCGAGAGTGCCTGCAAAGGTAAAAATCTTCGGATGGCTATTATGCCTTGACAGGTTGAACACACGAGCGAACCTCCAGCACAAAAAGATTCTCGACTACTCCCACTGCCCGAGGTGTGCAGCGCCCGTTGAGGACAGCCATCACCTCTTTTTTGGCTGTCCAAAGGCAGCCATCATATGGCGAACCATCGGTATACAGTCAGCTACGCTCACTACAGCAGGAATTTGGGATCTTCCGCTACCTGCCAACCTTCCACACATTATTTGGCCAGAACTCGCTTTGATCATTCTCTGGAAAATCTGGGATGCCAGGAATGCCATGATCTTCCGCACGTCTGACCAAACTCCTTCTCGTACCATCTGTAATATCATTCAGGATCTCACATTGTGGTCTCACCGTTTTAAAACAACGGAACAAAGAGTGGCCGTCGACCTGTGGCGTGCGCATCTCTCCCTATGTAACCCCTAAATCTTCTTATTAGTAAAATTCAGGTGGGGAGACTTTCCCCCCCGGTGATAGCATAAAAAAAAAAAGAGTTTCTGGATTTCATTTAGCATTAAGAAAATAAATAAAGAAATTACAGCGTTGAGATCTGATGTCCTTAATGCCCTCGTTGGTAAACCCCAAGAGAAAGGTTGTGAAGAGTGTAGCAGCAAGTTTTCCCTCAGAAAAGAAGCAAAGGTTGAATCGACAAGTAGGAGGACAAGCAATCTCTGAAGGTCGATGCAGCTGAGGTGGCAGTGCGCACTATAGGTTCAGCAGCAACGTGGAATCTACACAACACAATCAAATCACTCTGTCCCAACGAAGCAGTGAGGTTGTCAGTCCCACCGGTTTTGTTGAACACAAACATATTAAACGTCTGGAGTGGAAAATAGTAGGAAAACAGTAGGAACAGTATGAGAGCAGTATGAAACCAGTAGGTGTTTTATCAGTATGAGGAAAAAGGACCGGGTTCCATAGTTCACTAGTGGTGTCTCTCCGTGAAAGATAAATAACATGTGCGGTGAACAAATTAAAGCTGGGAAATTGACAGAAATGAAGGCTGCACTGTAGTGCATATGCCAGACATAAAGATTACTATGTGATTCATGTGGGTATTACAACAAGATACATAGACCGTTATCCAACTGCATCTATGACTAAAAATCCACCCTTTGAATATCATCCGAAGAAACATTGGGTATTAAGTTGCAAGCAACAGATAATCGCAGTAAGCAAAGTGTATAATGTAAACAATAATATCATCCTTAGACAAAGCATTGTTGTTTTCTCCCTAATGGCAAAAACACATCCTCCATCCGTCACGTTTCTGTCACTCAAGCACAGATGCAAAGGAGGCGCGAACCCACTATCGAGCATAAATACTCCCCCTTGGAGTTACTAGCATCTACTTGGCCAGAGCATCTACTAATAACGGAGAGCATGCACGATCATAAATAACATAAGCATAAAGATAACATGAGAGATTGATAATCAGAAGACATAGCATTCAACATTCATCAAAAACCAGCAAACACAACATGCAGCATTACATAAAAGATGATCTTGATCATGTTAGGCAACTCACAAAATCTAAACATGAGGTACAAAGTGGAGAGAACTGAAGGGAATATGCCTGAGAGGCAATAATAAAGTGGTTATTATTTTATTCCTTGTTTAAGATGAATGTTTATTTCTCATCCTAGAATTGTATTAACCGGAAACATTGATACATGTGTGTTTAATAAACAAACAATCGTTCCTAGTAAAGCCTCTCTTTTAACTAGCTCGTTGATTAACAGATGATCAAGGTTTCCTGATCATGAACATTGGATGTTGTTAATAACGAGGTCATGTCATTAGGAGAATGATGTGATGAACATAAACCAAAACTAAGTATAACATTACGATCAAGTCATTTAGTTTATGTTGTTATGTCTTACATACGAAGTAACTTCATTCCTTAGACCATGCGATCATGTAAATCACTAATACCGGAAGGGTGCTTTGATGTCATCAAACGTCACGCCGTAACAGGATGACTATAAAGGTGCCGTTGGGTATTCGGAAAGTGTTAGTTGAGGCTCATGGATCAAGAGTGAGATTTGTCCATCAAAATTAGGGAGAGATATACTATGGGCCCTCTCGGTGATATCACATCGACACCGCTTGGAAGCACGTGACTAGGCCACAAGGATGTCACATCACGGAACGAGTAAAAGAGTACTTGTCGGTAACGAGATCGAACTAGGTAAGGTCGATACCAATGATCGGATCTCGGACAAGTAAAATATCATGAGACACAGGGAATAGTTACGACGTTGATGGTTCACACGATCACGAGAGTCATCGTTGAATATATAGGAGTCATCATGGATCTCCCGATCCCGCTGTTGATTATTGATCGGAGAGGTGTCTCGATCATGTCTATGTTATTCGCGAACCATAGGGTGGCACACTTAAGGTTCGATGACACGTTTGAGAGGATACGGAATATCGGAGAAAAGTTTGGACAACACCGAATTTTTTTCGGGGAATATTGAAATAGTCACCGAAATTGTTTCGGGGAATATTGAAATAGTTCAAGGTGGTATATGTTAATGTTTGATTAACAAATAGTTCAAGGGGTTAAGTGTTAATGTTTTTTAATATGATTAACAAATATTAAAATAAATAAATGAAATTAGTTTATTTATTTATTAAAGAAAACCCTTGAAATTTTGAGTGGGAATTGATGAGAGAATGAGTGGGTTGAGTGGAGACTCCACCCACATGATGACGGGAGAGGTGGAGGCACCAAAAAAATTGTGGCTGCTTCACCCTCATATATAAAGAGGGGTTGGACCTCCCTCTCCCCACACACTTGGTGTCATCTCCACCTCCCTCCTCCCGCTGCTCCACCTCATGTTCATGCGCTTGGCGAAGCCCTGAACGAAGTTTTCTCCACCACACCACGCCGTCGTTCTGCTGGAGTTCCGAGGGGTCCTCTACTTCCGCTGCCCCACTGGATTGAGGGAATGGAGGTCGTCATCAAGTCGTACGTGTGACCGACCACGGAGGCACCGCCGGATTGTGGTGCACATCTTCTCGCTCTCGGGATCGTTGTGAGTACGACTACGCTAACAACGAGATTCGATCTCGTAAAGCTTAGAGTCTTTGAGGGTATGTTTTCTCAAGTCTCTCTATGCCCCTTGCTTTCATCTCCTAGATTCGATCTTGGCCTTTCAGGTGTCTCTCGCGTACGAAATTTTTTGTTTTCTATGCAACGAACCCTTCAGTGATATGAGAGCCAAGTTTATGCGTAGATTATTTGTACGGGTAGAACACATAGGTGTATGTGGGCGTTGATGATAATGTTATTGCATCCTTGAGTATTTTATGATCTTAGTGGCATAGTAGGATGAAGCTGCCCTAGACAAACTTTACGTGTACTTCGAACGCGAGACATGTCTCACTTGTGGCTGAGGGGGTGTTTGTTTCTCCTTCTATAGTTAAGACCTAATCTACGAAGGGTTGTTAGAAATATGTTTATCAACATTGTGGTTGATGTTCGTAGGTATGACCGGTTCTATCCTCGAAAGCCCTAAGCCACGTAAAATATGCACAAATTAATTAGAGACGTCTAACTAGTTTTTGTAGGGCATGTGATGTGATATGGACAATGTTACAAATGTGATTATGAGATGATCTCTTTTGTAAATTATTGACCGGCAGAAGCCATATGGTTGTCTTATTATTTAGGGTCATCGTGTTATATATCATATCCATGTGATATGTTGTAATGGACAATCAATATGGAGGTGCCATGGACCTTGGTGCCACGCTGGTGGAATGATGGAGATCATACCATGATGCACAAGATGGAGATCAAGTACAAGAAGGACCATATCATATCACATTATCTATGCATGTGATGTTAATCCTTTTATGCATCTTATTTTGCTTAGATCGCGATGGTAGCATCATATGATGACCCCTATCACTTAATATCAAGATAATAATGTGTTCTTTCTTAGTATGCACCGTTAAGAAAGTTCGTCGTTTCGAGACACCACGTGATGATCGGGTGTGACAGACTCAACGTTCGCATACAACGGGTGCTGACGAGTGATGCACTTTGTTGGGAACCCCAAGAGGAGGGTGTGATGAGCACAACGATAGGAGTTTTCCCCTTAGTTAAGAACCAGGGTTATCAATCCAGTAGGAGAAAGAGAATCTTCATAAGGTTGATTCCACTGACGGTGGTGCTGGCGCTTCACCGGTGTCAGCAACAACGTGGAACCTGCACACAACACAACACAACCAAAATACTTTGCCCCAACGGTACAGTGAGGTTATCAATCTCACCGGTCTTGCTGAAAACAAAGATTAGACGTAAAGTGTGGAAAAACAGTGTATGCTTGCAGTAAGTAAAGAAAGAAGGAAATTGTTGTGGTTTATTTAACAGTGTGGAAAATGGACCGGGGTTCGTAGTTTCACTAGTGGTGTCTCTCCACAAAAGATAGCATGCTGGGTGAACAAATTACAGCTGGGCAATTGACAAATAGAGGTTGCATCGTAGTGCACAATATGACATGAAGATCACTATGCTATTTAGTGTGGGCATTACAACAAGATACATAGACCGACATCCATCTGTATCTATGACTAATAATTCACCCTCAGGTTATCATCCGAACCCCCTTAGATATTAAGTTGCAAGCAACAGATAATTGCATTAAACAAAGTGTGTAATGTAAGCAATGCTTATGCACGCGGGCACTCCCACCGCTGTTTTCCCCTAATGGCAACAACACATCCTCCGACTTCACGTTTCTGTCTCCCGAGCAAGGCAACAAGGAGGCATGAACACACTGTCGAGCATAAATACTCCCTCTTGGAGTCACTAGCAACTACTTGGCCAGAATAACCACTAGCAACAGAGAGCATGCAAGATCACAAATAACATAAGCAAATAAAGACTATAATCAACTTGGCATAAGGTCAATATTCATCGGATCCCAGCAAATAGAGCACAGAGAATTACATAAGATCAATCTTGATCATGATAGGCAGCTCACGAGATCTAAACATGGAGGCATATGAGGAGAAGACAACCATCTAGCTACAGCTACGAACTCGTAGTCCAAGGATGAACTACTCAATCATCACTCCGGAGGCAGGCATGGTGATGTAGAAGCCTCCGGTGATGATCTCCTCTCCGGCAGGGTGCCGGAAACAGCTTTAGAACACCCCTGAGATGGGGTTGACGGTGACGGCGGCTGCGGAACTTTTTTGGGGATTTTGATCAGGTGTTTAGGGTTTTCCATCCGCGGGGGGGGGGGAGGCTTAAATAGGCGAAAGGGCAAAGGCGGTGGAGGCTGGGGGGCCCCACACCCATAGCTGGCGCAGCCAGGGGGCCGCGCCACCCTATGGTGTGGCCCCCCTGCTGCCCCTCTTCGACTCCTCTTCGGTCTTCTGGATGCTTTCGGGGAAAATAGGACTTCCGGGCTTCGAATTTTCCAATTCCGAGAATATTTCCAGAACAACTTTTCTGAAACTAAAAAACAGCAGAAAACAGGGAACTCGCTCTGTGGCATCTTGTTAATAGGTTAGTCCAGAAAATCGACAAAAATAACATAAAGAAGGGAGAAAACATGTAGCAATTGGCATAATATCATCATGGAGCATCAGAAATTAGGGATACGTTTATGACGTATTACTTGGGCATCCCCAAGCTTAGATGCTTGAGTCTTCTTGGAATTTGCTTGGATGTACCACCGGGCCATCCCCAAGCTTAGGCTTTTCACTCTTCTTGATCACATCATATCATCCTCTTCTCTTGACCCTTGAAAACTTCCTTCACATCAAAATTCTCACAATCTTCATTAGCAACGTTAGTGCAATTGAAATAATAAATTCACATGGTTCAGTTTCAACACAAGTCTAACACTCAAAAACACATTAGCTACTGTCACAACCTCTTTAAAAAATCTTTTTCTCAAAAGAACACCAAAATAAAGAGATTAAGATGCAAATCCGATAAATGGCAGAAATATGCCAAAACAGAACAGCAGGTAAATATCGTTTTTTTCAAACATCTTATGTTGGTCAAATAAAAAAGTGTTCTTCTAAGAAAAGTTGCTTATATAACTAAGGATTAAGCACAAAAAGCTCAGATCATTTTGGATTTTCTGCGATGTTTTACGGAATTTACAGTGGACAACAGAAATCTGTTTCCTGCGCAGAAATCCGAAATATAGGCTAAACTTTCCACTAGAGGCTTTACTTGGCTCAACAAAAACTCAAAAGAAAAGATAAAACGGGGTTTATAAGGAAATAGACAACACCCAGGTTCAAAGCACACCAAATAAAACAAAGGAAAACTGAATGAAAACACAGAAATAAAACGGGTTGTCTCCCGGTAGCGCTTTTATTTAACGCCTTTCAGCTAGGCATAGAAAGCATAGACACTCACATAAGAAATTTGAGGTAAGCAAAAGAAAGCATCAAGAAGAAAGTATAAAACAAATTTAAGTCTAACCCACTTCCTATGCATAGGAATCTTTTAAAGAAATAAATTAAAGAAGCTCAAATTAGAAATCATGGGAAGGTAGAACAAGAGCAATTTCAAAACCTCCAACAAAAAGAGAGGTGTATTAGTAACATGAAAATTCGTACGACCATATTTTCCTCTCTCGTAATAATTTTCAGTAGCATCATGAACAAAATCAACAACATAATTATCACATAAAGCATGTTTGTCATGGTCTAGAAGCACACAATTCATATCAAGCTCAAAAACAGTGGGATCAAAATTTAAAATCAGCTCCTCTTTTTTCCCACTTTTAGCAATAGCAAAGCAAGATGATTGATCACTCATAAAAGGTATAGGACACATTATAGAGATCCTATTTTCATTAGCATTATAATTTATAACATCAAGTAACATAGGACCACCATCAAGAGCATTATCATAAGATTTATCCAAGTAGCATGGGTTATCATAAATAACAGTAGAAATATCATTCTCACAAGTTTCATTCATAGTAGTATCAAGGTCAGAAGTATAGCAAGTATCAATTTCATCAAAAAAATGTATGAGTTAAATAGTTACTATCATTGGGAGGTTTACATTGGTAGCTCCATTCTTCCTCCTCTTTTTCATCCAATGAGCTTCCAGATTCAACAATTTCTTCTTCCATAGGCTCCTGCAAGACATTAGTATCTTCCTTAGGTTGAGAGCATTTATTAAGATATTCCATTATGTAGTAATTATGATCCTTGTAATTATCAAAGCAATATTCAAGTATAGCATAAATCTCGTATTTATAAGGTGCATCATCAATACTTTCAAGCAAATAGGCAATTTCGAATGCACTGTCGTGGGATAGGCACGGCAGACGTTACCAGAGGTAACTTGGTTTGCGGCAAATCAACTCTGGTGTTTGGGAGAGGGTTTAGCTTGGATTGGACACAAGAATTATCCTGGTTCAGCCTCTCCATCGGAGATAATAGCTTACTTCCATCTGGGATTTTATTAGCTATCAATCTAGAGGCTCGGACGGCAATGTCGCTGAGACTCCAAATCTAGGGTTTCAAATACTAGCTCTCGTACCTCTCGAATAACTTGGATCTATCAATATCTCTGATCTATGCCGGGTGGACCGGTTTATATAACGCCCGGTTTCCTGGCTTTCCTTACAAGATACCTCCCGAGTCCTATTCGGGGTCTACATATAACCCTAAATTACTCTCCGTGAACTGTCGTACCTTGGACTCCACGGTTTACATCGCCTTTTGGTCTTCTAGAACTTCCTTTCCTTGAGCCGGGTCACCGATACAATTGCCGGCCCATCATCACTTTACGAGGTCTTCACCCAAACTTCCTCCAGCTGGGTCTTTATCCTCCCCCATGGGCCTATCGGGTTAACATCCCCCCAACAGTAGTCAACAGAATAGCTTGGGCATCCTGGTTGGCGTGCCTCCCTTGTAAATTCGAACTTTGAGCCAACCATGAAGTGCATTCTATTCCTTGCAAAACAACAAATATTCATATACAATATTTATAGGTTAGATGGCTTTACCTATAGCCAGGCCGGCTCTTTCGGCTGTCCATATAATAACTCGACTTTCATATTCCTCATAGGCTAGACCGGCTCTTTTGGCGGTCACTCATAACTCGGCCGTATGGAAATAACTCCCGAGATTCTATTTCCGTAATTAGCGGGCCGAGTATCTCGCTCCGCAATTTGCTCCATTTTACCGTTAGCGCTCTGGGGTTTTCACCCGCCTATAAATACTGGGCCCCTAGGGCAACCCTAATCACAAAACGCCACCGCACTCCACTTCGTCTTCCACCTCGCGCTGCACCATTGGAGCCCAAGACCCGAGCTCGAGCTCGAATGCCGGTCCACGCGCGCACGCGGCCGCAACCCTCAAGAACCGGCCCGCCGTTCAGCGCTGCCGCACCGCGCCCACCGGGCTTCATCTACGCCGCCACTTTCCGGCAAGCTTTTCTAGATCTACATTTTCATTTCTAGATCTCGAGTTCGTGTTCTTCGCTTTCATCGCCTCCATATTTTCCTTACTTTGTTTTTCCTTTTTGGTTTCCTCTAGATCTTTTTTTATGGCACCCAAGGCCGCTCCCAAGTCCAAGACCAAGGCCACGGCTTTGAAGCAGAAGCCGGGTCAAACTATCACCGCCAATTGGGAAAAATCGACTGTCACTCTGGCCAAGCTGTAAGAGCTGGCCGAGTCTGGGTTCCTCCCCCTTCAGTCGGAGATCGCATGGAGGGTGCCCGAGGAGGAGAGCCGGCCTTCACCTGAAGCAGGTGAAGTCGTAGTTTTCCTAGAACATGTGACCCGGGGTTTCCGTCCCCTAGGTCATCCTTTTTTCCGTGATGTCCTCCATCACTATAAACTCCGAGTTTTTGACATAGGACCGAATTCCATTCTCAACATTTGCCATTTTATCGTCCTTTGCGATTCTTATCTTTGCATAGCTCCCAACCTTTCTCTATTCCTTGAGCTTTTCCAATGCAAACCTTGCCGCGAGACTATGGATGGTCCCCTCCTTGTCTGTGGAGGTGTGGCCATCCAACGGCGCAAGAAATCTCTAATGCCGACTCTCAACCTTCACTCCCACGTGAAGCACTGGCAAAAGACTTTCTTTTATTGCAAGGACACTTCTTCACCCGGCGAGAAGCCTCTGCCGGGTTTCTCTACTGAAACTTTTTCCCTTAGCAATAACCTAAGCGCCTTTGCCTCAGAGGCCGACAGACAAGCCATCCAGCCCCTCCTCCATAAACTAGCCGTCCTAGCAGCACACGGTCTTTGTGGGTTAAACTTGATCAAGACCTGGATCAGCTGTAGGATCCATCCCAATAGCATTCGCCCAAAGCTTCTCTGCGGATACTCGGGCCACCTGACCGACTCTCTCCGATACTCAGAGAAGTCATACCCGGCCGCGGACGTCAACAAGGCTATGAAGAACTTCTTGGCTGAGAAAGTGGATGTTATCAAGAGCATTTCCGGGCTCTCCCCCTTCTCTCGCTCAAACCCGGCTACGCCAGTAAGAACCAGCTAATCCTTTTTGTACCGATTAATTTTTCCAACACACATACTAACTTTTATCTTTGCCGCTCTTTACCCAGGAATCTGACGAATGGTGGAAGATTGTCACCCCTCCTCCCTCTGAAAACTCGGAAGATGAAGAGCCGAGTGACAGCGAAGAAGGTAATTCCGAGTTACTGAACAAATACTTTGTCGACTTACTAGATCAAGATTCTCCTCCCAACTTTATCCCTGACAATACGCCACAATCACCAGCACCAGCTGACAAGGGCGACTCTGATTCTGAAGAGAGCGAAGCAGAGCCTGAAGCCGAGTTAATCAAAAAGAGGAAGGCCAAGGGGGTCACGTTCAAGGTATCCTATTCTTTCGTAACCTCAGACCCGGACTCATATGCAGATATGTGCAAGCTTTAACAAATGCCTAACTGCTGCGTTATCACAGAAAACCGCGTCTCCTGCAGCTAAGCGACGGGCAACCCGGTCTTCACCGGGTGACGAGGCCCTCAATCCCGGACTTCCCCTTCAATCGCCCGCTCGCCGAGCCGGTACTCCTTCAACTTACTCTGTTTGCGCTCCTCGAAAATATCCATCTCCGAATCACCCATTAGCCGGAAAACTCCGAGTCTCACTTTCCAATTCTCTATCAGTGTCTTCCGGGTCTAGCAACAATCTCCCCAGTGATTTCGTCGTGAATACCGGGTAATTTTCATACCTTGCTTGACTATATCCCTATACTTTGCACGCTTCACTTTTATCAACCACTAAACACTTTCTTTTTCTTCCTCCAGGGCTAAGGTCACACTCAGCGACCCGGTTTAGACCCCCGTCGATGATCCGACGACGGAAGACCCGGAGAGCGCCGCTAATCCTCCACCTAATGAAGAGCTGGAGCCGGCTAACACGGCCAACCCAAGGACCGAGTCTCCTCCTCCCGCGCCTCAGCCAACTGATTCCGAGGTTGAATACTGTCGCACCCGGACTTCTAAAGGATACTCGTCGTTCCGTTGAACAGTAGTAGATTGGATTACGGGGCTTACCGGCACCCGCGTCCTCTTACGAGTAGGCCAACACACGTATGTGTGACAACCAACCCCTATCTGTTCAGCGTCGACGTAAACTATCCCATAGAAATCAGGACACTACCATCGACGTACTTCATACCATACACACATGGTACGTCAACGGCTTTGAACAAAATGATAACACAACATATCTCTAAGACACAAAAGAGTGAAATAAGTTGCAAATAGCTCTCACTAGAGCAGAGATAGCAAATACAATCATCCAGAGGACACATGTCCCAACATAACATCATTACATCTCAGCGGAAGCATTCAAAGGAGTCTGAGTACAGACAAATCCAAATAGGCTTAAGAAGCCGGAAACTGAAATAAAGACGGAGCCCATCCACGTAGTCTCGGATCCTGCCCGGGTCCGCTAACTACTCGTCAGCAGCCTCGTCAAACTCCACGTAGTAGCCGTCACCTGGATCCTCGTAAGCGTAGTCTGCGGAAACCACAGCCACAAAGGGGTCAGTACATCCAAGTACTGGCAAGCAAGACTCACAGTTCACCAAAGTGTAACCCGTCAACACCAAGTACAGATGCCTTGGGTTCAACGGAAGAAGGGGATATAAAAGATGATGCAACTGGCTGCGCTAACCAACTACAGAAATCTACAACCTCCAGCTATCAGAAAGGGGATAAGATAGCGTATAGCAACCAACTGAAAGATAACATCAAACAAACCCATCCTGGATCTCGCCCCTTATCCAAAGAAGCAATCCAAGGATAACTCACACAGTTGGATTAATGAATAATGGATCAAGTTGTTATGTCAATAAGTCTATTACTAGTCAATTCATCAATAGTTAGGTGTAAGTTGTTCTGAGTACTTGTTAGCCAGTACTTTCACCAAGTTAACCATAACCGCGGAAAACACGGCTTCTCGAGAAGATTATCCCTGCAGGGTTGCACCAATTTGGCCGTACACGTATGAATAACCCGCCAGATGGGATGCCTCCCACCAAGCGGGGCACTCAACACAACTCAACTCTTCTTTGCATCAAGCCCAAAGCACCTTGGGCGCACGGCTAATCGAGCCCAGAAGAAAATGGACCCTCATAGCACTCTAAGAACGTGTCCCCCTATATGCCGACTACAAAAGTTCCACCCGCTGGGCTCGCAAAAACATGCATGCGGCAAATGGAAAACACGAACTAAATGAGATGATTTGGACGAGATGCGAATCGAATCAAATTGAGGGGGGCGCCCATACTCGCTTCCCACATGCGGGTAGTGCGCTCATCATGGATCAGTAGACAAGACCCTTTTCCTATTAGGGTCGACACTAGCAGGCCTCAAAACCACACAGGGCCTCCTGCCGGTGCCTTATCATCAAATTATTATTAACAATAACATTAGCATGATTGATTGATTAAACATCGAGCCCCCAGAACAATAATGAAAATATAGTAACTGAAAGTAACTGGTAACAGACTCGAGCAAAACAACCTAAGCATGCTAGTAAGACACTGGCTCAATCAATAGGGTTGTAGGAGTGGTGGTGAGGCAATATCAGGGTTAAGGGATTCATGTGATAGGTTCGTAACAGAAACAACTACAACTAAAGCTAGCAGAAATAGACAACGGAAAGTATCGGTAACCAGGGTTGAAAGGAACACAGTGGTTCATGTGAGTGATAACTCGCCTGCAAACTCAGCAGCCGGGTACTGAGCTAGATCCTCAGAAGGGGTGCTGTAAAGATCGTCTGTCTCAACGTCGTCGTCTATCTGAGAAGAAGCAAACAAACAAGGCAGAAATATAAACAATCAATACCATGGCATAGTGCACAATCATGGGATGATGCATGTCAATTTAATAGATGCATCAAAATAAACTAAGTGACATGGTAACACAATTTAAATGGACCCATATGCAATTTTGAGTTGCATATGAAAAGGTCCATGAATTAAGTGGAAACAATGATCTATAATTAATTACCATGTGAAAGTTTGCTTAGCATGATGCATGCATGATGTTAACACAAAATAACAATAATAGATGCAAGTGAAAGAGGAATTTAACAAGTTTGGAAATTATTTGTTAAGTTTGGAAAGTTTGGTTACTTAAAGATGTCACACAAGCATTTGTGGTTTACATCAATTTAAAGTGTTCAACACAAATAACAAAATTCATATTTGAAAAGAATACCAAATTTTAGTTGGACTACCTGTTTCAAATTTTGAAATAGGAGTTAGGATGAATTTATTATGACTTAAACAATATTAAACAAGTTTTAAATGAATTTAAAAAAAAGTTTGAATTTTATTTGAATTTTATTTGTTCAAAACATAAATTCAAATTCACATTTGAAAAGTTCATATTTTTCTAGTTTGAAAACATATTTTGCATGTTCAAAAATAATTTATTTTGAGCAAGTTATGATTTTAGCAAAATTTAAATGAATTAAATAAGGATTAAATTATTTAGGCAATTTAAATTATTCAAACCATGAAACAAATTTTATATTTGAAAAGGTTATTTGAAATAGCATGGAAAACATATTTTATGTGCATTTATTGGATTAAGAATGAATTAGTTATTGATTTTAGCAAATTACAATTGAATTATTTGAATTCAAATTTGAATTGCATTTTCAAATTTCAAAACAGGAAACAAATGATACCAAAAGGTAGACAATTTAATTTAGACCAGCACACATATTTTATTTTTGTAATTTGGAATTATAAAACTAAAGTTATTATCAATTTACTTTGAGGGACCATTCTGTGATTTTTAAGGACTGGTTTTAAAAACAGAAACTGCAGGAATACTTTTGTTACTCCGTGTTATCCTAACCACAGCCACTGGCCATGGTGCGCTTGCGTGGCTACTGGGTGGCTGACAGGGGGCCCTCCCTGTCAGCACTTGGTGGAAAAAAGATGGGATTTTATCCCAGGGGAGCGAGGCATCGAACCCACGATCTCTCCCGTGCGCGCAAAGCACTGAACCAGTGCGGCTGTTTCGAGTTTCTTGTCAGGTTCAGATACGCAGGGAGGTTGAGCTTCCACTGCGAGTTACTGAATTTTTAACTGAACATTGCGCTCGACTGAAAACTGACGGAGACCAACGACGACGGCCGGCAACGAATCGATGCGAATGCTGCCGTGCTGCGCTGTGCTGGTGTTGGGGAACGTGTGCGCGTGCTTGCGAGCAAGAGGCAGAAAGGAGGAGGAGATGGACAGCGGCGTGCTCACCGGGAGGTTGCCGTGGTGGAACTCGACGGCGAGGCGACAGCGGCGTCGACGGCGGTGCTGCTACAGGGGGTATCTGGGCTCGTGCGGGTGTCCGAAAGGTTGAGGAAGAAGTGCTGGGTCGATTGCAGCAGTTGGATCACGACGAGGGGTATGACAGCAACGACGGCGAGCAGATATTCAGAAATGGCGCCACGGTGGCCGGAGGCGATGTCGACGATGGTGGCGGTGATTCCGTGGTTCACTGAGCTCGCTGCGGTGTCCAACAGAGAGAGGAGGTGACGGTGGTTCGGTTCCAGAGGCTAGGAGGGTTGGTGGAGGTTCATGGCGGCGGTGGCGGACGGAGTTTCAGATCGGAGAATTCCGGTGAGGAGACAGAGAAGGAGGAACGCGGGGCAGAGAGGTGGAGTGGCGGCGGACTCGAGGGGGAACAGGGAACCTAGGGCCTAGGGTTGCGCGCAGAGCCCTAGGGCTGCTCTTATAGGGGTCACGGGGCTTGGATCGCCGTCTGCTAGCGCGGATGTCGCCGTGGCTTCACGGATTCGTCGCCGTACAGGTTGAAGATGAAGGAAAAAAAACGAAGCGTTACGCGCGGGGGAGAAAGAAGAAACGGGCCGCGCGGGAGGGAAAAAGGAAATGGGCTGGGCGCAGCCCATTGCCCTGGCGCCAAAAGAATTGCTTTTAAATTTATTTCTCCTGTTTTTTTTGCTGAAAAGGAAATGGAAGATTTTGATAGGTTTTAAAGTAGTAAAATTTTTGGAAAAATTAGGGTAGGTTATTTAGGTCATTATCAAACAGATGTTAACTTTTATTTTCAAATAATTTGATATTTACTTGCTGTTTGGGATTTAAACCAAAATTTGAATGAATTTTATATTAAGTAAACATTATGAAAACAATCCATTTTAATAGGGTGGACCCTATGGTTAAGTTGATTAAATTAGTTGATTTGATTTGGAGATTTTTATAAACTCAAGTTGGGTGCTGATTTGAAGACTTGATTTGAATTTGAAATGGTTGTTAATTAATGACTTAATATTGAAAACAAGGTTTTTATTAGGGTGACCCCTATTATTAAGTGGATTAAAACATTAGAATGGTTTGGTATTTTTATAATTTCCAAATTAGGTGCTATAGATGATTTGCTTTGAATTTGAAACCAATTTAGAATTAATTAGTGGAAATAAAAAAAACACCATCTTATTAGTTGATCAATATGGAATAATAAGAAAACAAATGGGTTGTTTTTATTTTAGATTTTTATTTAAAATGTTGTAACAGAGCAAGTATGAAATAAAGTTTGGAAATAAGTTGAATTTCAAATGTGAAAACAATTAAGAACAGATGCAAAACAATTAGTAAACAATGCAAACAATGAAATAAATATGATGACATGATGCAATACTTTAATTAAACATGAAATCAAACATTCTAAGGGATATTTTCATACTTGGGATGTTACAAAACGCCCCCCCTTGAAGGAATCGCGCCCCGAGATTCCTTACTGAGAAGTGAAAAGGTCCGGATACTTCTTGCGAAGATCCTCTTCGGTCTCCCACGTTGCCTCTTTATCGGAATGATGAGACCACTGCACTTTCAAGAACCTGGTGCTCTTGTTGCGAGTCTTACGTTCGGTCTCATCGAGAATACGAACAGGGTGCTCCTCATAAGATAGATCATCTTGCAGTTCAATGGAATCATGATCAACCGCACGATCTGGATCTTTGAAACACTTCTTGAGCTGTGACACGTGGAACACATCGTGCACCTTGGATAGTTTTTCTGGAAGTTCAAGACGATAAGCATTTTCTGCCCGCCTTGAGAGAATGTTGAAAGGACCAATGTATCTTGGTGCTAGCTTTCCTTTCACACCAAAACGATGAGTGCCTCTGAGGGGAGTTACACGGAGATATGCTTTGTCACCAGGTGCATAGATCATATCCCTGTGCCTGCTGTCATAGTCGCTCTTCTGACGAGACTGAGCAATCCTGAGATTGTCACGAATGATACGAACTTTCTCCTCGGCTTCCTTAACAATGTCAGGGCCTAAGAGTGAACGTTCACCAGCTCCAGACCAATTGATTGGACTCCTGCATCTGCGGCCATACAATGCCTCAAATGGTGCCATGCCTAGGCTTGCCTGGTAGCTGTTGTTGTAGGAGAATTCAGCATATGGAAGGCAATCCTCCCATTTCATGCCAAAGGAGAGACCACATGCTCTGAGCATATCCTCGAGAATCTGATTGACTCTTTCGACTTGCCCCTGAGACTGAGGGTGATAAGCTGTGTTGAACAGAAGTTTGGTGCCCAATGCTTCTTGAAAACTCTTCCAGAAATGAGAAGTGAATATGCTTCCACGGTCTGAGCTTATTTCCAATGGAACACCATGAAGAGGAACAATCCTTGCTGTGTAGAGCTCTGCTAACTGACTAGCTGAGATAGTTTCCTTGACAGCAAGGAAGTGAGGTACTTTAGTGAGACGATCAATAACAACGAAGATTGCATCGTTGCCCTTCTTGGACTTTGGAAAACCAGTGACGAAGTCCATTTCAATCATGTCCCACTTCCATTCAGGAATTTTCAGAGGTTGGAGTAGACCTGCTGTTTTCTGATGGACTGCCTTAACACGTTGACAAACGTCGCATTCAGAAACGTATTGAGCAATTTCACGCTTCATGCCAGGCCACCAATACAGAGTCTTGAGATCCTGGTACATCTTTGTACTTCCAGGGTGAATTGAGAGAGGAGTTTCATGAGCCTCCTTTAGAATGATATATTTGAGACTTTGAATCTGAGGAACTGCAATGCGTCCTTCGAAGAACACAGTTCCCTTGTCATCAATTGAGAAGGACTTGAATTTATCATTTCCTTCTTTGATGTGCTCTACAATCTTCTTGATTTCAGTATCACGAAGTTGTTCAGAACGAATCTTGTCCTCGAGAGTTGGAATGGCCGTCAAGCTAGCAAGGTAACCTTGAGGGACAAGACCAAGGTTCAGCTTCTGGAATTCTTCATGAAGTGGAGGTTGGCTTTCCATGATCATGAGATTATTGCAATAGGACTTGCGACTTAGAGCATCGGCCATAACATTAGCCTTGCCTGGAGTGTAAGAAATGGTGAGATCAAAGTCTTTAATCTTTTCAATCCATCTCCTTTGCCTGAGGTTTAGATCTGGCTGAGTGAAGATGTATTTCAGACTCTTATGATCAGAAAAGATTTCAGTTTTGTTACCCAACAAGTATTGTCTCCATTTCTTGAGGGCAAACACAACTGCTGCAAGTTCTAGGTCATGAGTGGGATAGTTTTGCTCATGTGGGTTCAACTGACGTGAAGCATAAGCCACAACTTGACGTTCTTGCATAAGAACTGCACCTAGACCTTGGAGAGATGCATCGCAGAATATCTGGAAAGGTTTGGTAGTATCTGGGCCAACCAGAACAGGTGTGGAAGTGAGTTTAGTCTTCAAGAGATTGAAACTCTCATCACGTTGTGGAGTCCAAACGAACTTCTTGTCCTTCTTTGTGAGATCAGTGAGAGGTTTGGCAATCTTGGAAAAGTTTTGGACGAAACGACGGCAATAGCTAGCCAAGCCGAGAAAACTTCTGACTTGCTTCACCGTCTTAGGAGGTTTCCAATCAACAATTGCCTTAACCTTTTCTGGGTCAATGGCTATGCCCTTGGCAGAGATGATATGACCAAGGTAAGCAACTTTTGGAATCCAGAACTCACATTTGGAGAACTTGGCATATAGACGATGCTCGCGAAGTTTCATGAGAGTGAGACGAAGGTGTTCTCCATGCTCTTCCTCGGATTTTGAGTAGACCAGAATGTCATCGAGATATACCACAACAAACTTGTCGAGGTATTCATGGAAGACAGAATTCATGAGTCTTGAGAACGTTGCCGGTGCATTGGTGAGACCAAAGGACATGACGGTGTATTCATATAGACCGTACTGAGTGGTGAAAGCTGTCTTAGGAATATCTTCCTTTCTGATCTTTATCTGATGGTAACCCATCCTCAAGTCCAACTTTGAGAATATTGAGGCTCCAGCAAGTTGATAAAAAGATCATCGATACGAGGAATTGGATACTTGTTTTTGATGGTTTTCTCGTTGAGAGGACGATAGTCAACCACGAGTCTCTTTGTTTGATCCTTCTTGGCAACAAACAGGGTTGGGCAACCCCAAGCGGAGGAACTAGGCTGAATGTAACCTTTCTCCATGTACATATCGATTTGCTCCTTCAACAATTTCAGTTCAGGAGGAGCTATCTTATATGGATGCTTAGAGATTGGAGCAGTACCTGGCTCAAGCTCGATCACGAACTCAACTGCTCTATCCGGAGGCATCCCTGGCAACTCTTCTGGAAAGACGTCAGGGAATTCACAAACCACCAGAACATTTTCAATTGCAGGAAGAGGTTTAGCATCGAGGTTGAACAGCTGAACAGAACTTGATCCATATGGAGAATAGACTATCTGGCCAGAAGGGTGAGAGAGAGTTATTGACTTTTGAGCACAGTCAATTTTAGCTTTGTGGGTCTTCAACCAATCCATGCCCAGAATGACATCAATGTCAGAATTTCCCAGCAACATGAGTGAAGCAAGGAATATGCGGCCTCCAATTAGGATCTGATTGTTCTTACTTATCTTGGAAGTCAACATTTGCGGTCCCGGAGAGTGAACAGTCATTTGATTGCTTAGCGGAACTAGAACTAGGTTGTATGCTTTTGCAAAAATCTTTGACACAAAAGAATGCGATGCTCCGGTATCAAACAACATTTTAGCTGGAATAGAGTTTACGGGTAATATACCGAGAATGACGTCAGCAGCTTCCTCAGCTTTGTCGGCCTTGATATGATTCACCCTCGCGGTCCTCCCGACAGGCCTGTTGTTGGAGTTGAAGGCTTTAGCCGGGGGAGCACGAACCATTGCCTGGTTGGTGTTGGGGCGAGGAGGTGGAGGTAGCTGCCTCTGAGTGCACTTATCAGCATAGTGTCCAGTCTCCTTGCATTTGTAGCAAGTGACGACACGAGGAGGACCTGGCCTTGGCTGCCCCATTGGAACCCTCTGACTCTGCATCTGAGCTGGGTTGGGTGGGCGGGGAGCAAAGCCTGGAGAAGCTTGGGCATATGGAGCCCGAGTGACAGCAGCATTTGGCACCCAGATGCGGCGCTTCTGCGGAGGGTGGTCATGTTGGAGGAGGAACCACCCACGCGAGTGCTTGCGGGACTCCTCGAACGCCTTGCGCCCATTTTCCTCATTGAGCGCGGTGTTCACGAGCTCCTCGAAGTCCTT
This sequence comes from Alopecurus myosuroides, assembly GCA_028641055.1. NCBI lineage: Eukaryota > Viridiplantae > Streptophyta > Magnoliopsida > Poales > Poaceae > Alopecurus > Alopecurus myosuroides. Next base: position 724,127,009 of record CM054057.1, read on the forward strand.
GCACCTGATGTTGGTGAGAGCGTACTTCAGTTCCGGGTTAAAACCTCGGCGGAACCTTGCCATCTTCTTAGCCTCAGTGGACACCTCATCACCAGCGTATCGAGCGAGACGATTGAACTCATTCTGATAGCCAATGACGTCCAGCTTGCCCTGCTTGAGAGAGCAAAATTCCTCACGCATCCTTTCCATGAGACCATCTGGGATGTGGTGCTTCAGGAAGGCATCCTTGAAACAACCCCAGGTGATAGGATAGCCAGCTCTCATGGTCTGGTAGTTCTCCCACCAAGTGGCTGCCTGACCCTTCAGTAGGTAGGTGGCATACTTGACTTTGTCCTCCTCGGCAACGTGAGCAATGTCCAGAGCCCTGGCCATCTCCCTGATCCAGTCATCAGCATCCAGAGGCTCACGTGTTGCCACGAAAGCTCTCGGACCCATACTGAGGAACTCCTTGATGCTGACCCGTGGAGCATTCTGGTTGTTGTGCTGGTTAGCCTGGATCTGGGCCATCTGAGCCACGACCTGAGTCATCTGAGTCAACAGCTCCGTGAGCGGAGGTGGTTCAGGCGGGTTGCTCCTTATTGGCGGCATCCTGAATAGACATGCATTTTAGCACAATAACAGAAAGGGGTAGACTTGGTAACCGAAAGATAGATTATTCCGATGCATTAATAGATAACCAACAGGTACATCATCACATGTTCAAATACATCAGAATATCCAACACACCAATACATGGTTCGAAAGCCAAAGGATAACTAAACATAGCTAGTAATGGATACATCGGTACTCCCATGCTCATCACGCAGGACTGCGGTGAGTAGTACGACGAGAGATACGGTGAGGAGGAATCCCACGGAAGTAGGTAGAACGACGATCCACGTAGATCGGGACTGCTCTGAGAGCAACTCTCGGTGTGAAGTAGAAAGCGTCGTCTCCCTGTGCTCCAAAGCGTGGAATCCCAGTGTAACCAGCTCCGAGGTTGAGGAGTGGTCCTCTGATCGGCTCGTAACCTCCAGCATCTGGCAAACTACGTCCAACTGTCTGATGGAAACGTGCAAAGCGCTCATCTCCAACAAAGTCTGTGGTGTACGTCGCCAGACGAGTCAAAGCAAGGTAGAGCTGCTCCCTGACTGAGGCTAACTCCTGAGAAAGTGTGGTGGCAACAGCGTCACTGTGCCTCACAAACTGAGCGGTGGTGTGCAGCCTGGTGTTATCATGCTCGTAGACATCCAGGTTGTCGTAGAGGGTGAGGTGAGCTCCCGCTGAAGTGATGTAACCACGGGGGATGTGGCGATAGATAGAATCGTCAAACCCCCAGTAGTCAGCACGAAGGACGGTGAGACTCACGTAAGCTGCCTGCTGCACGGCCATATCCACTGTGGACCCTACTGCCTCGTAGCGGTGGACAACGCTCATGCCATCATCTGACAGAATGTAGACGATAGCCTGGTAGTAGGTCTGGTCAAACTCTCGCTGCTGCTCGTAGACCTGGTACTCTGGTGCCCAACGGAACCCCAGATAAGTGACCATGTCTCTCAGCATCTCCGGATAACCGGCGGTGCTCTCACAACGAGTCATCCGAACCACCTGCGGGTAAAACCTGAGATCCATCTGCAGATGATCGGGGAAGGTTTTGATTAGACGCCGGTAGAGAACTGATGTGGAAAGCAACAACAAGGTTCAACGGACGATAAGGATGTTGAAAAGAACAGGATATTGAAGCAACATCGGGAAACACGAGACCAAAAACTCCTGAGGTACTACGGAGAACCCAAAACACGTGAAATCCTAACTTGAAAATTTAGGTGAGAACAGAAAACAACGTTGCACTTCCTTACCAGAAAAGGGTGGGTGGGTGGGGAAAGAAGAAAAATGGCAGAATTCCTACTCTCACGTTTCATTTTTCCTATATAGCTACAAAATAGTTTCTAGACTCAACTGCGACCAGTAAAAGGGATCCTACAGGCAGACAGGCTCTGATACCATTTGTCGCACCCGGACTTCTAAAGGATACTCGCCGTTCCGTTGAACAGTAGTAGATTGGATAACGGGGCTTACCGGCACCCGCGTCCTCTTACGAGTAGGCCAACACACGTATGTGTGACAACCAACCCTTATCTGTTCAGCGTCGACGTAAACTATCCCATAGAAATCAGGACACTACCATCGACGTACTTCATACCATACACACATGGTACGTCAACGGCTTTGAACAAAATGATAACACAACATATCTCTAAGACACAAAAGAGTGAAATAAGTTGCAAATAGCTCTCACTAGAGCAGAGATAGCAAATACAATCATCCAGAGGACACATGTCCCAACATAACATCATTACATCTCAGCGGAAGCATTCAAAGGGGTCTGAGTACAGACAAATCCAAATAGGCTTAAGAAGCCGGAAACTGAAATAAAGACGGAGCCCATCCACGTAGTCTCGGATCCTGCCCGGGTCCGCTAACTACTCGTCAGCAGCCTCGTCAAACTCCACGTAGTAGCCGTCACCTGGATCCTCGTAAGCGTAGTCTGCGGAAACCACAGCCCCAAAGGGGTCAGTACATCCAAGTACTGGCAAGCAAGACTCACAGTTCACCAAAGTGTAACCCGTCAACACCAAGTACAGATGCCTTGGGTTCAACGGAAGAAGGGGATATAAAAGATGCTGCAACTGGCTGCGCTAACCAACTACAGAAATCTACAACCTCCAGCTATCAGAAAGGGGATAAGATAGCGTATAGCAACCAACTGAAAGATAACATCAAACAAACCCATCCTGGATCTCACACAGTTGGATTAATGAATAATGGATCAAGTTGTTATGTCAATAAGTCTATTACTAGTCAATTCATCAATAGTTAGGTGTAAGTTGTTCTGAGTACTTGTTAGCCAGTACTTTCACCAAGTTAACCATAACCGCGGAAAACGGCTTCTCGAGAAGATTATCCCTGCAGGGTTGCACCAATTTGGCCGTACACGTATGAATAACCCGCCAGATGGGATGCCTCCCACCAAGCGGGCACTCAACACAACTCAACTCTTCTTCGCATCAAGCCCAAAGCACCTTGGGCGCACGGCTAATCGAGCCCAGAAGAAAATGGACCCTCATAGCACTCTAAGAACGTGTCCCCCTATATGCCGACTACAAAAGTTCCACCCTGCGCTGGGCTCGCAAAAACATGCATGCGGCAAATGGAAAACACGAACTAAATGAGATGATTTGGACGAGATGCGAATCGAATCAAATTGAGGGGGGCGCCCATACTCGCTTCCCACATGCGGGTAGTGCGCTCATCATGGATCAGTAGACAAGACCCTTTTCCTATTAGGGTCGACACTAGCAGGCCTCAAAACCACACAGGGCCTCCTGCCGGTGCCTTATCATCAAATTATTATTAACAATAACATTAGCATGATTGATTGATTAAACATCGAGCCCCCAGAACAATAATGAAAATATAGTAACTGAAAGTAACTGGTAACAGACTCGAGCAAAACAACCTAAGCATGCTAGTAAGACACTGGCTCAATCAATAGGGTTGTAGGAGTGGTGGTGAGGCAATATCAGGGTTAAGGGATTCATTGTATAGGTTCGTAACAGAAACAACTACTACTAAAGCTAGCAGAAATAGACAACGGAAAGTATCGGTAACCAGGGTTGAAAGGAACACAGTGGTTCATGTGAGTGATAACTTGCCTGCAAACTCAGCAGCCGGGTACTGAGCTAGATCCGCAGAAGGGGTGTTGTAAAGATCGTCTGTCTCAACGTCGTCTATCCGAGAAGAATCAAACAAACAAGGCAGAAATATAAACAATCAATACCATGGCATAGTGCACAATCATGGGATGATGCATGTCAATTTAATAGATGCATAAAAATAAACTAAGTGACATGGTAACACAATTTAAATGGACCCATATGCAATTTTGAGTTGCATATGAAAAGGTCCATGAATTAAGTGGAAACAATGATCTATAATTAATTACCATGTGAAAGTTTTCTTAGCATGATGCATGCATGATGTTAACACAAAATAACAATAATAGATGCAAGTGAAAGAGGAATTTAACAAGTTTGGAAATTATTTGTTAAGTTTGGAAAGTTTGGTTACTTAAAGATGTCACACAAGAATTTGTGGTTTACATCAATTTAAAGTGTTCAACACAAATAACAAAATTCATATTTGAAAAGAATACCAAATTTTAGTTGGACTACCTGTTTCAAATTTTGAAATAGGAGTTAGGATGAATTTATTATGACTTAAACAATATTAAACAAGTTTTAAATGAATTTAAAACAAGTTTGAATTTTATTTGAATTTTATTTGTTCAAAACATAAATTCAAATTCACATTTGAAAAGTTCATATTTTTCTAGTTTGAAAACATATTTTGCATGTTCAAAAATAATTTATTTTGAGCAAGTTATGATTTTAGCAAAATTTAAATGAATTAAATAAGGATTAAATTATTTAGGCAATTTAAATTATTCAAACCATGAAACAAATTTTATATTTGAAAAGGTTATTTGAAATAGCATGGAAAACATATTTTATCTGCATTTATTGGATTAAGAATGAATTAGTTATTGATTTTAGCAAATTACAATTGAATTATTTGAATTCAAATTTGAATTGCATTTTGAAATTTCAAAACAGGAAACAAATGATACCAAAAGGTAGACAATTTAATTTAGACCAGCACACATATTTTATTTTTGTAATTTGGAATTATAAAACTAAAGTTATTATCAATTTACTTTGAGGGACCATTCTGTGATTTTTAAGGACTGGTTTTAAAAACAGAAACTGCAGGAATACTTTTGTTACCGCGTGTTATCCTAACCACAGCCACTGCCCGTGGGCCACTGGCCATGGTGCGCTTGCGTGGCTACTGGGTGGCTGACAGGGGGCCCTCCCTGTCAGCACTTGGTGGAAAAAAGATGGGATTTTATCCCAGGGGAGCCAGGGATCGAACCCACGATCTCTCCCGTGCGCGCAAAGCACTGAACCAGTGCGGCTGTTTCGAGTTTCTTGTCAGGTTCAGATACGCAGGGAGGTTGAGCTTCCACTGCGAGTTACTGAATTTTTAACTGAACATTGCGCTCGACTGAAAACTGACGGAGACCAACGACGACTGCCGGCGACGAATCGATGCGAATGCTGCCGTGCTGCGCTGTGCTGGTGTTGGGGAACGTGTGCGCGTGCTTGCGAGTAAGAGGCAGAAAGGAGGAGGAGATGGACAGCGGCGTGCTCACCGGGAGGTTGCCGTGGTGGAACTCGACGGCGAGGCGACAGCGGCGTCGACGGCGGTGCTGCTACAGGGGGTATCTGGGCTCGTGCGGGTGTCCGAAAGGTTGAGGAAGAAGTGCTGGGTCGATTGCAGCAGTTGGATCACGACGAGGGGTATGACAGCGACGACGGCGAGCAGATGTTCAGAAATGGTGCCACGGTGGCCGGAGGCGATGTCGACGATGGCGGCGGTGATTCCGTGGTTCACTGAGCTCGCTGCGGTGTCCAACAGAGAGAGGAGGTGACGGTGGTTCGGTTCCAGAGGCTAGGAGGGTTGGTGGAGGTTCATGGCGGCGGTGGCGGACGGCGTTTCAGATCGTAGAATTCCGGTGAGGGGACAGAGAAGGAGGAACGCGGGGCAGAGAGGTGGAGTGGCGACGGACTCGAGGGGGAACAGGGAACCTAGGGCCTAGGGTTGCGCGCAGAGCCCTAGGGCTGCTCTTATAGGGGCCACGGGGCTTGGATCGCCGTCTGCTCGCGCGGATGTCGCCGTGGCTTCACGGATTCGTCGCCGTACAGGTTGAAGATGAAGGAAAAAAAAACGAAGCGTTACGCGCGGGGGAGAAAGAAGAAACGGGCCGCGCGGGAGGGAAAAAGGAAATGGGCTGGGCGCAGCCCATTGCCCTGGCGCCAAAAGAATTGCTTTTAAATTTATTTCTCCTGTTTTTTTTTGCTGAAAAGGAAATGGAAGATTTTGATAGGTTTTAAAGTAGTAAAAATTTTGGAAAAATTAGGGTAGGTTATTTAGGTCATTATCAAACAGATGTTAACTTTTATTTTCAAAAAATTTGATATTTACTTGCTGTTTGGGATTTAAACCAAAATTTGAATGAATTTTATATTAAGTGAACATTATGAAAACAATCCATTTTAATAGGGTGGACCCTATGGTTAAGTTGATTAAATTAGTTGATTTGATTTGGAGATTTTTATAAACTCAAGTTGGGTGCTGATTTGAAGACTTGATTTGAATTTGAAATGGTTGTTAATTAATGACTTAATATTGAAAACAAGGTTTTTATTAGGGTGACCCCTATTATTAAGTGGATTAAAACATTAGAATGGTTTGGTATTTTTATAATTTCCAAATTAGGTGATGTAGATGATTTGCTTTGAATTTGAAACCAATTTAGAATTAATTAGTGGAAATAAAAAAACACCATCTTATTAGTTGATCAATATGGAATAATAAGAAAACAAATGGGTTGTTTTTATTTTAGATTTTTATTTAAAATGTTGTAACAGAGCAAGTATGAAATAAAGTTTGGAAATAAGTTGAATTTCAAATGTGAAAACAATTAAGAACAGATGCAAAACAATTAGTAAACAATGCAAACAATGAAATAAATATGATGACATGATGCAATACTTTAATTAAACATGAAATCAAACATTCTAAGGGATATTTTCATACTTGGGATGTTACAAATACCTTGGGACACGAAGGGCGGCCCCTGCTCCAAAGACCGCATCAACCAGATTCGACGCGGGGAAACAGGAGGCAACCCCGCCACCGGCTGATCGGAACGCCGGCTCTTCCAGGCCGACTCTCAGTGGCCATGAGTTTGAAAAGCTACTGAAGGAGTATCGCTCCCTGAAGACGACTCAAGAGGAGATTGTCGAGTCTCTGGCGGCTGAGCACCAGGTTAGTTTAACTAATGTTATCTCTGTATCCTTATCCTAGTCCCGAAGTGTCGAGTAAATTGTCCACATTCATTTGTTACTTACAGATATATCCAAGTTAAGCTCATTACCGACTGATGTTTCCTTGTTTTTTCAGCCTTATGTTACCCGGACATATGAAATATTGGCGAAAACCAATGAACTCCTGCAAGCTGAAACAAAGCTCCGCGAAGAACTGGAGGCCAACCTCAAGGATCTTTCCAAACAATGCAAGAAGCATAAGAAGAGCTCCACGCCACTGAGGAGCTTGTGAAGAAACTCTCGACTTTCATAGCCGAAACATATAGCTCCATCATAGGTAAAGCAGATCTAAATTTCCGACTACCACTTTGTATTACTCGGATTTCCTGTTTTTGGAAGGTTTTTGACCCGTATCTTACTATCTTACTTCCCTTTTCGTACTGCAGGTCCGGGTGAAGTTGCTGGCGAGCATGACGACCTCAAGAAGCTGAGAATACTCAAGACCGTCATCCGGCAATTCTTGGCAGGGACAAAATGGACGCTCAAAGCTATGAAGTTAACCGATGATTACACCGGTGTAACACACATGCATCCGGCATATTCAACAGTCCCTGCCTGGATTGATATCTGGAAGCGCTCAGCATGCCGGGTCAGAGTGATACGCGGCCTCGCACTGGTTAAGGCCTACTATCCCAAGGTTGAGTCAGCAATGCTTGTATATGGGTTTCCCGAGTTTAAGACCGATGGCTCGAAGTTCACGGGAAAAAACCTCAAGGCCATAATACCCAAATCCGTCACTCGGCCAGCTTGATCGCAGAAAACCTCGATGTGAATAAGCTTACCGATCCATATGATGCTGAAGATAAGCCTGTGCCCTCCAAAGACCCGGCTCCATTTGATATATTAACTCGCTTCAAGGCTGAGCTCGCCAAGAAGAGAGCCGAGGCCGGTTCTGCGCCAACTTCATCGACTCCGGTTGTTCCTCCTCCAGCTCGTGCTGCTTCCGCGGTTGACCCGGACATTGAGACGGAGAAGGCGACAGAGGAGAATACCGAAGACCCGGCCCCTAAGACCGCTCATGATGACTCGGCTGCACCAGCCGAGTAATGTACTCTTTTATCAGCAAACACTCATTCGGCCAATAGGCATTGTAATATGCCTTTTACACTGTTATTTGGTAGTGCATCTGTGCACTTTTGATACTATTCCTAAGGTTTGTAACACATTTAAACTTCTGTGGTTTCGATGACCCTTCTGGTTGTCGCTTTAATATGCGTTTTGCAAACTCGTTTTGGCACAACTTTACTTATTATATGCTTTGTGAGAAAGATGCTGAGTCTTGATCTTAGGATTGTGAAGAATTTCTCACAAGTCCCCAAGACCCGGATTCTAGGTCTTAGGAATCTTGGCTTAAGAATTTTTGTTTCTCAAGTCCCCAAGTCCCAAACTTTACTGTTATACACTTATACATTTTGAAGTTATGCACAATATGTAATGAGCTTCCGGCTGTTGCCTTTGCTCTGCACAACTTATGGTTTAGATGACCCTTTTGACCCTTCTGGTTATAAGCCGGTTTTTGCATGGATTTTCAATGTTGCTATAACTCTAGTAAAAAACAGGGTCAGGCAAGTCCCAATGGGCATCATGACTGATTGGATTTATAGGTTAGCAAACATGCCATTTTGTTGCGAGTCACATCAAGCTTAAACAAAAGAAGTCAAGAAAAAATTGGCTCTATTGTCCGGGTTATGAGATTGTAACTGTACTTATTGCAAGTAATCAGTCCCCACAACCGATTGGCATCCTGGCTGGGTCTGAGTGTGCAACTGTGCTATTCAAGTAATCAGCCCCCAAGACCTAAGTATATGTACTATGCAACAGTAGGCTTTCTGCTCTACCGGCTTACAGATAACTTGAATACTAAAAAGAAAAATGTGCAAATTTATACCCACTAAATCATATTTAACTGAAATAGTTCACTAGTAAATACAAGGTATGATTAACTACAGAAAAATATGTAAGAAATTGACAAAACATAATGAACATAATGATTGCCATGATTTAACCATTTCTTTATTGGTATGAAAAGGTTAGGTCAGCAAGCCGCCTCATTAAAAACCCACCAGTCCCCTTAGGCACCCTGGATAGGAAAAGAGTGCGTCTGAAACCTATTGCATGTTACATCGTGTAATACAATTCGTAAACTGACTCTATGCTATGTGTAGTAAGGACGTAGCTGAGCCACGTTCCATGGTCGTTCACGCTCTTGCATCGAGGAGGTGGAATGAGCAGTATCATTCACATAATCCGACTCTTCCCTTGCATCTACCAGATAATACGATCCATTGTGTAGATTTTGGCTTATAATGAACGGACCCTCCCATGGGGGAGATAACTTGTGCTTTCCCTCCTTGGATTGCGCCAAACGTAGCACCAGGTCTCCTTCTTGGAAAACACGCGTCTTGACCCGGCGGCCATGATATCGCCGTAAATCCTGCTGATATATTGCGGACCGCTCCAAGGCTTGTTCCCTCTGCTCTTCTAACATGTCCACTGCATCTTGCCGGGTCTTCTCATTCTCTAACTCAACATAAGCCGACACTCGTGGCGAGTCATGGATAATATCGCTTGGGAGAACTGCCTCTGCACCATAAACCCTAAAAAACGGAGTCATCTGAGTAGACCTGTTAGGTGTAGTATTGATTCCCCAAACAACGGAAGGTAACTCCTCAACCCATTCTCCAGCAGCTCTGAGACACGGGACTCGTAGTCGTGGTTTTAACCCACGAAGTAGCTCTTGGTTTGGTCTCTCCACCTGACCATTGGCTTGTAGATGGGCCACCGCGGCTACATCTAGTCGAATGCCATTGTTTCCACAGAACTTCTCCATCTCTCCTAAGGACATATTGGTTCCATTGTCCGTGATTATGCTGTGGGGGTATCCAAACCGGTATATGATCTTCTTCAAGAATTTCATAGATGTGGCCGCCTCGTAGTTCGTGACTGGCATGACCTCAACCCACTTTGTGAACTTATCGATGGCCACCAGTAAATGAGTCTTTTTGCACGGAGACATATGGAAAGGGCCTACCATATCCATACCCCAAACAGCAAATGGCCAGGTCAATGGGATTGTCCGCAGCTCCATAGCCGGCACATGGATTTGCCGAGCATACCTCTGGCATCCATCACACCTTGCCACCAAGCGTTCTGCATTTGCCAAAGCTGTAAGCCAAAAGAATCTGTGCCGATACGCCTTGGCCACAAGGGATCTTGTGGAGGCATGATGTCCACAATCACCTTCATGAATTTCCTTCAATATTTGCCGGCCTTCCTCTGGAGCTACGCAGCGTAAAAAGACACCTGTAGTACTTATCTTGTAAAGCTCACCACCAATGATAGAATACCCTTTTGCCCGTGTCTGGATTTGCCGGGCTACGACTTCCTACTGTGGTAACTCGCCCCGCAATAGAAACGCCAGGAACAGCTCAGTCCACTCTGGAATAGCGCGCACCGCGGCCACAAATTCCGAGTCTGGGTCTCGGTTGGCTATTTCTTCTTCTGACTCGGTTTTAACAGAGGGCCGCCACAACTCATCCAGGAAAACGTTAGGTGGAACCGGCTCTCAACGAGAGCCGAGTCTTGACAGTGCATCCGCAGCCTCGTTCTTACGTCGGTCAACGTGCTCCATCTGGTATCCTGAGAAAGACCCGACGACTTTGTCCACCTATCTGCGGTATGCTGCCATTGTTGCATCCTTCCTGTCCCATGTTCCTGAGACATGTTGTACCACAAGATCCGATTCTCAGTAGCACATTATACGCTTAATGTTCATCTCCTTTGCTACACGTAATCCATGTAACAAGGCCTCGTACTCAGCTATGTTGTTAGAGCAATCAAAGTGAATTTGCAAAACATAATGTAACTTATCTTCTTTTGGCGATGTGAGCACAATGCCAGCTCCGGATCCTTCATACTGCTTGGAGCCATCAAAATGCATAACCCAGGATTCTGAACTTGGCAACAACAAGGGTACGCTTGTCTGAGTCCAATCATTAACAAAATCAACCAACGCGTGAGACTTGATCGCGGATCGAGGCTCATAATTGATGTGATAATCACCCATCTCGATGGCCCACTTGGCTACCCTTCCTGTAGCATCTGAATTTCTTATGATGTCTTCCATGGGTATGGAACTTACCACCGTAATGGGGTGTTCTTGAAAATATGGCTTCAATTTCCGACTGGCCATGAATACCCCCAAAACCAGTTTCTGCTAATGCAGATAACGCTACTTTGCTTCAGATAAGACCTCGCCCACATAATAAACCGGCCGTTGCACCGGGTAATCCTTTCCATCATCTTTACGCTCAACCACGACTACTGCACTAACTCCTCGAGGTCCGGCCGTGACGTACAGCAGCATGGGTTCTTTGGGACCTGGCGCTGCCAGAACCGGTGCTTCAGACAACTGTTTCTTGAGAGCTTCGAACGCCTCATCCGCCTCTTGATCCCATACGAATTTGTCTGTTTTCTTAAGGAGTCGGTATAAGGGTATTGCTTTTTCTCCGAGCCGAGATATGAACCGGCTTAGTGCTGCTACGCATCCTGTAAGTTTCTGGACATGTTTCAATTCCTCTGGCTTTTTTAGGCTCTGAATAGCCTTGATCTTCTCCGGGTTAGCTTCGATTCCCCGCTCAGAAATGATGAAACCGAGTAATTTCCCCGCAGGAACTCCGAACACACATTTTGTTGGGTTGAGCTTCATTTGATATCTCCTCAGGTTTTTGAATGTCCCTTTCAGGTCATCAATGAATGTTTCTGCGTTCCTTGTTTTGATCACCACATCATCAACATAAGCATGGACATTGCACCCAATATGATCCTCGAAACACGTTTGAATGCACCGTTGATATGTTGCGCCAGCATTTTTCAATCCAAAGGTCATGGTTTTGTAACAAAAGGCTCCAAAGGGGGTTATGAATGACGTCTTCTCCCAATCCTCCTCTTTGAGCTTTATCTGATGATACCCGGAATAGGCATCCAGAAAACATAGCAGGTCACTTCCCGCCACTACATCTATGATCTGGTCTATCCTTGGAAGGGCAAACGGATCTTTTGGACAGTGCTTGTTGAGGCTCGTGTAATCTATGCACATTCTCCACTCGTTATTCTTTTTCAACACTAAAACCGGGTTTGCCAACCACTGGGGGTGGAAAACCTCCATGATAAAGCCGGCTGCTAAGAGCCGAGCCACCTCTGCTCCTATAGCTTTTCTTCTTTCCTGATTCATTTTCCTCAAACCCTGCTTCACTGGCCGGGACTTGGGATCGACGTGTAAGCTGTGTTCAGCAAGTTCGGTCGGGATACCCTGCATGTCGCTAGGTGTCCAAGCAAAAACATCCTGATTCTCGCAGATAAACTCGATGAGCGTGCCTTCCTCCATGCTATCCAGGTTTGACCATATGGCAAACTGCTTGTAAGAATCACCCTCAATGAAAGCCACCATCTTTGTGTCTTGGGCCGCTTTAAACTTAGCTCTTTCATCATCGGTGTTTGGTTTTTTCAAAGCGGTTCGATCTTCCGGGTCTACCTGAGACCGGTAATACCTGAGTTCTTCCTTTGCACATGTTTGTTCTGCAAGTGCCGCATCTCCCTCATCACACTCTGCTGCCACAGCCCTGTTCCCATGTATAGTGATGGTTCGTTTAGGACCCAGAATCTTTAGCTGTAAGTAGACATAACACGGCCTTGCCATGAATTTGGTGTAAGCCGGCCTTCCAAACAGTGCATGATAAGGACTACGCAACTTCACCACCTCGAATGTGAGCCACTCTACTCTGTAATTGTCCTTGGATTCTCCAAAAGCAACCTCCAGTGTTATATTTCCTTGAGGGCAGGCCGAGTGTCCTGGCACAATTCCATGGAAAACTGTGGAGCTTTTCTACAGCTGAGACTCCTTGAGCCCCATACGTAAAAAGGTCTCCCAATATAGGATATCGATACTACTTCCGCCATCCATCAGAACCTTCTTTAGCTCATAGCCATTGACCTGCGACGCTACCACCAAAGCTAGCACACCCGGATGTTCTATTGCTTCCGGGTGATCCCTTCTACTCCATGTTACTTCCTGATCTGACCATCTCATATATCTTGGAACACCTGAAGAAACCGAATTTACAGCTCTTTTGAGTATCTTCCTCTCTCTCTTGGAAGTCCCGGTGGTGTGAACATGATACTGCCCTAGCTGCTTTGGGTTACTCTGAAAGCCCCCTGCACCACCTTGGTTGTTACCCGGGTTACCAGCTCCTGCGTTACCTGCGGGGGGTAGCCCGTTGCCCGGGTTTCCACCCAGACCTGGTCCCCCTCCCTGACCTGCGCCTTGCAGGGCTTTCTGTATTTCTTTGTTTTTCCACCTCTGTAGGTCCACACATTGCTCCAATGAATGAATAGCCGGCCTGCCGTTCCTACTATGGCGCAGGCAAGGCATCTTGAAAGCTTCTATGTGATTAGTCGGCCGGGGTGGCCCCTGATAATTGTTTCCTCCGTTGAAGTTTCCTCCGTTAAAGCTTCCATCCGCTCTGGGTCTCGCAAACCCGGCTTCAACACTAGCGACTAACTCGGAGCCTCCCTCATACGGGTGTTTATGTTGATTGTTTCCATTGCCGCCATTGCTACCTCCATTGTTATTCGGCGCAGCCCCATTACCGGTTCTTCCATTATTGTTCACACTAGCTTTTCCCTTCTTGTCCTCGATATCTTCTTCTATGGTGTCAGTGGAGGCATGCTTGTTGCATGCGTCCATCAACTCCCCCATAGTAATTTCTGAAACATGCCTGCTGGATTTCATGCGTACCAATTTTTGCACCAAGGGCGTATATCTGCATGTCTTCGCCATAGCTTGTATCGCATCCTTTGGGATGGATATCAGTGGAAGAGTGGAGTATCTCCATGACTCGGCGCACCTAGCTACATGCCGACTCTCCCTTTCTCTGCACACACCGATCTAAGTCGTCAATCGTGTATAATTTCCTGCAAGTTCCATGAAAGTGCTTGACGAAAGCCGACTTGAGATTGCTCCATGAACTGATTGATTTCTCAGGCAGGTTATTGAACCATAGTTTAGCTGCTCCTTCGGACATCATGAGATACATAAACTTGTCTTGGAGCTTTTCTGAAGCGTTGCGAATAGACATGGCCATCTCATAACTGCTTAACTAGGTCTCAGGATCCATGGTTGGCTCATAGTTGACAACTTTACCCGGCTCCTTGAACTTGTCCGGATAAGGCTCGGCCCTGATAGCGTCTGATAAGCATTTGGGTCCGGCTAAGTTTGTCAACACTGGCCTTACTCTCGAAACGTGTGAAACCTCGGCGGCTGCAGTGGGAGGCGCGCCAACGACTGGACCTCGGACTGCAGACCCGGCTGCACTCCTTGCCCGAGAACTATCCAAGATAGCCTGTGCTGCTGAGACCGCGGGAGCTGCTGGCCTAAGTGGAGGAGGCGGCATTTGCTGCTGCTCTGCCCTCCGCCGCGCTGATGCCGACTGAAGGTTCCTTGTATTGCCTTCTTGCCGACTGATATATGGCGTCCCGTGCATCCCGCTCCTGTTGTCCGGGTAATTGGCTTGCTGAGCCACCGTGGTGCGTAGCATCTCTATAGCCCGTCGGGTCTCTATCGCTTGGGGTGATTCTTCCAGCGGAATACGGTCGAGCGCTGAAGTTGCGGCGTACACATTATACATAGGGTTATTAAAGTCACCCGGTGGGGTATGAAATCGTGACGGTGGTGGCTGCACAGCGTCGCCCCCGGTCACCCCAACAGGTAGTACATTTGACCCGGTCGGCACATTAGCCGGTTGTCCCCAAGCGTTGCTCCTGCATACCGGTTCCTTGATTCACAATCGGGATCGGCTGGTATTGAGGTGTAACAAACAATGCGACCGACTGTAGGGCCCCGCCTGTCGCAGGCAATCTCGTTTGATGCCTCTGATTATATGCCCTAGTCGTTTGAGCCTGTATACGATCATCTAACTCATCCAACTGACGTTGACGCACAACCATCTGTAATTTCTCGGCTTCTACATCTCTCCTCTGTTATTCCAATGCTCGGCGGGCCAAATCCAGGTCTCTGGCCCGGGCCGCCGCGTTCTCCGGGGTTATCACCGTTGCCAATACTGTAGGATCCAAGATCAAGTTGTTGCTGAACAGAGCCAGATTTGGTGGGTGTGAAGTTCCCGCACCGGCCGTTCTGTTCGCCCTAAACCCGAACATGTTCCTGTGATGGGCAGTTTCGCCTGTTTCGCTTGTGACGGACGTTTGCTCGCCATCGACCCTGGCTCCAGCCGGGTTTGCATTAACCGGAGCCTGTTGTTGGGCCAGCGCTTGCGCCGCGGCTAATGTCACATCACCCTGGTTTAGATTTATCACAGGGGCTGTCTAGACCTCGACTCGGCGCGCAATGCCTGGTGAAGATTCATATTCTTCTTCTTCGCAGCTATCCTCCTCATTCTGATCTTCGAGCAGATGCAGGATAGATTCGGTATCGTCATCCTTATTCACCCGGCCACGCGGGGTCCATGGCGGCTCCTCCGGCTGTTCCCTCTTCGTGGTGGGTGCTACCTCCGGTTCTGCCGTGCCTACCGACTCTCCGCCATCCGATTGAACGCAAGTGGCGGCCCCTGACACAGAATCGTGCTCATTATTGTCAGAAATTAAACCAGACGTACGTACCATACCCACGAAGACGTTGACGCGGCCGATCGTGATGACAGATCCGGTTTCCAGCAAGTCCGACTCTGGCCCCCAGCCAGAGTCGTCCACAATCTTCTCTCCCTCGGGGTTGGTGACGATCTCGCCGACAACGAGGTTCTTCATACTTTCCAGAGTTTCTCCCGTGATGTAAACACCTTTGGACGTAGGCCCCATGGTGGGCGCCAAATGTCGTGGGATAGTCACAGCAGACGTTACCATAGGTAACTTGGTTTGGGGCAAATCGACTCTGGTGTTTGGGGAGAGGGTTTAGCTCGGATTGGACACAAGAATTATCCTGGTTCAGCCTCTCCATCGGAGATAATAGCTTACTTCCAGCTAGGATTTTATTAGCTATCAATCTAGAGGCTCGGACGGCAATGTCGCCGAGACTCCAAATCTAGGGTTACAAATACTGGCTCTCGTACCTCTCGAATAACTTGGATCTATCAATCTCTCTCATCTATGCCGGGAGGACCGGTTTATATAACATCCGGTTTCCTGACTTTCCTTACAAGATACCTCCTGAGTCCTATTCGGGGTCTACATATAACCCTAAATTACTCTCCGTGAACTGTCGTACCTTGGAATCCACGGTTTAGATCGCCTTTTGGTCTTCTAGAACTTCCTTTCCTTGAGCCGGGTCACCGATACAATTGCCGGCCCATCATCACTTTACGAGGTCTTCACCCAAACTACCTCCAGCCGGGTCTTTATCCTCCCCCCATGGCCCTATCGGGTTAACATCCCCCCAACATGCACCCTTCCAAGCAATAAATTCTTCAATTTGTTCCACATCATATAATTCATAATTTCCATTAACATATGAAGATATGGTAACATTATCATTATACTCACATTGGAAAGGGAGGTGTTTATACCTCCTACAGCAGCAAGATTTATCAAAGCAATAAGTAACATTATAAGTAGAGCACAAGTTTTTAGCATAGTCATGTAATTTATTAAGTTGATCCCATAAGTGTATTCCTTTTTGTGACAAGCGGTGTTCCTTATAATATTTTTGTTGTTCATCCATGAACCCACCTTGCCTAAAATATCTAGTTTCAAAGACATCAAACATTGATAGAAAGCATGATAAAGAAAAAATAACAACTAGAATAAGAAGTAATTTTTTGTTTGTTTTTGATAAAGAGAAGCAAACAAGGCAAAAATAAAAACAAGACAATAAACCAAATAAAGAGGTTGAGAGTGAGAGACTCCCCTTTCCAGAAGACTTCCTTCTCCTCGGCAACGGTGCCAGAAAAATCCTTGATGCACTTTGTTGCGAACCTCAAGAGGAGGGTGTGATGAGCACAGCGGTAGGAGTTTTTCCCTTAGTTAAGAACCAGAGTTATAAATCCAGTAGGAGAAAGATAATCTTGGGAAGGTTGATGCCACTGACGTTGGTGCTGGCGCTTCACCGGTGTCAGCAACAACGTGGAACCTGCACACAACACAACCAAAATACTTTGCCGCAACGGTACAGTGAGGTTGTCAATCTCACCGGTCTTACTGAAAACAAAGATTAGACGTATAGTGTGGAAAAATAGTGTATGCTTGTAGTAAGTAAAGAAATCATGAAATTGTTGTGGTTTGTTTAACAGTGTGGAAAACGGACCGGGGTTCGTAGTTTCACTAGTGGTGTCTCTCCATAAAAGATAGCACGCTGGGTGAACAAATTACAGCTGGGCAATTGACAAATAGAGGTTGCACCGTAGTGCACAATATGACATGAAGATTACTATGCTATTTAGTGCGGGCATTACAACAAGATACATAGAACGACATCCATCTGCATCTATGACTAATAATCCAACCTCGGGTTATCATCCGAACCACCTTAGTATTAAGTTGCAAGTAACAGATAATTGCATTAAACAAAGTGTCTAATGTAAGCAATGATTATGCACGGGGCACTCTCACCGCTGTTTTCTCCCTAATTGCAACAACACATCCTCCCCCTTCACGTTTGTGTCACTCGAGCAAGGCAACAAGGAGGCATGAACCCACTATCGAGCATAAATATTCCCCCTTGGATTCACTAGCAACTACTTGGCCAGAATAACCACTAGCAACAGAGAGCATGCAAGATCACGAATAACATATGAAAATAAAGACTATAATCAACTTGGCATAAGGTCAATGTTCATCAGATCCTAGCAAACACACCACAGAGAATTACATAAGATCAATCTCGATCATGATAGGCAGCTCACGTGATCTAAACATGGAGGCATATAAGGAGAAGACAACCATCTAGATACAACTACGAACCCGTAGTCCAAGGATGAACTACTCACACATCACTCCGGAGGCCTGCATGGTGATGTAGAAGCCTCCCGTGATGATCTCCTCTTCGGCATCGTGCCAGAAACAGCTTCAGAACCCCCTGATCTGGGGTTAACGGTGACGGCGGCTGCGGAACTTTTTCGGGGATTTTGATCAGGTGTTTAGGGTTTTCCATCCGGGGGGCTTAAATAGGCGAAAGGTTAAAGGCGGTGGAGGCCGGGGGGCCCACACCCATAGCTGGTGCGGCCAGGGGCCGCGCCACCCTATGGTGTGGCCCCCCTGCCGCCCCTCTTCGACCCCTCTTCGGTCTTCTGGATGCTTCGGGGGAAAATAGGACTTCCGGGCTTCGAATTTTCCAATTCCGACAATATTTCCAGAACAACTTCTCTGAAACTAAAAAACAGCAGAAAACTGGGAACTGGCTCTGTGGCATCTTGTCAATAGGTTAGTTCGAAAAATCGATAAAAATGACATAAAGAAGGGAGAAACATGTAGCAATTGGCATAATATCATCATGGAGCATCAGAAATTAGGGATACGTTTATGACGTATCAATGAGCCTAGCATGTACAGACATGGCCTCAGGACACACGCAATACTACGGTTCTACTTGGCGAGCCTAGCATGTACAGACATGGCCTCGGAACACGTAACCGAAAGGTAAAGCATGAGTCATATGGATGTATGATGAACATGTCGATGTTCGCCTTTGGAGCTACATCATCTCACGTGATGATCGGTTTTGGTGTAGTGAATTTGGTTTGTGTAATCACTAAAAACGACTAGAGGGGTGTTATTTTTTAGTGGGAGTTCATGTAGTAATTTTGAATTAACTTGAACTTATTTTATCATGAACAACCAATCAAAGTGAATTTGCACAAATTGTAGAAGTAATTGGCATCCACAAACTACCTTACACTTAGATTGTTAATTGAGATATAACTGTTATGATCTGGTAAAACCATTTAAGATTGGTACCGTATTAGTGAAATTGAAAATTCAGTCCTATTGTAGATTTTTGGTATTTCCTACCTAGCTCCATATGGTTAATGATTGATTGATTTAGAGAGAAAATAATTCCTACTTAGCATCCAGTGTCATGCTTGCTTCCATAATACTTTATCTTCAAAAGAATTTTTGTTGATCAAGGTATTTTAGGAACTGAAAAGAATTGTTTTCAGAAACAATCAAGTGAAAGATATATTGATATCTAGGAACTTATTTGTGGCAACATGACCGAGTATAATTTAGCGTGACAATGTATGCTTATATTATTTGAATATATGCAATGATTGAAGACGCTAGGAGTTTGAATCTTCCAAAAGGTTGGGCGCTAAAATTTATCCTCTAAATTCCTTCCTTCGAGCTATAGTAGCTTAATCACAAAACTTTTATGATGGGATGGATTAAAAGTATGGGTAAAATCGTTTACCTTGCTTGAGGATTGCTAAGAGTGGAATCCGGAAGAATTCTATTAATATGGTGATATTAGTAGAACAATCAAACTCAAAGTATAACTCAATGGGTGATAGTATATGACTAACACACCAAGGAAAATGTGCTAGTACGACTAGCATCATTTGATGTTGAATGATTCTTCTGTAAAGAAAAGGGAATATTGAAAATAGAATTACAAATTGATATATGACAGAAAAGAAGATAACTGGAAAAGTCCAGCTCAGGTGTATATGCTTGATATGCAAGTTATAGATGTATTACTAGTTAACAAAGTATTTTTTGGGGTATTTTGATACCAGATTGGTTGGTATGAATTTTCATACAAAGCAACACAATGCAAGAAATACAATGGCCTAAAAGGAACTAGTAGATGGGAAATCGATCATGACAAGAACAGAAATAAAGTGTTATTGTGTTCATCGTCGTATCGAACCAAACATTCAAGATTTATTTTAAGAACTTAATAAGTTGTTATTTTGTTCAGGTCTTTTGTGAGAACAAATGAGATTGTTCAAACTATGACCAAATTCCGTAATTGATGGATGAGTTAATATAAATCGTGTTGGTAAAGTAAACGTCTATAAGACTAAATGCTAAACATTGAAAGACGTAAAAGAATTTCACTTAATTGTGACACCACTATTTTAGTTC
The DNA here is from genome assembly GCA_028641055.1 of Alopecurus myosuroides. Taxonomy (NCBI): domain Eukaryota; kingdom Viridiplantae; phylum Streptophyta; class Magnoliopsida; order Poales; family Poaceae; genus Alopecurus; species Alopecurus myosuroides. Next base: position 724,147,090 of record CM054057.1, read on the forward strand.
ATATCGGAAAGGAAAACATGAAGGAACTCCATGTTAATGGACTTCCGGAGTCATTTTATTTTGAATGAATTGACGCTTGTGAGACCTCTTCCAAAAGGTGACTAGAATTCTATTCATAGGCCAAAGTAGAATGGACGGATAATTTAGTGGAGATTATACATATTGATGTATATAGTCCATTATGTATAGTCCTGTGTGGTAGATTAAATTTTCCTTCATAAAATTCCGTCGATGATTTGAGTAGATATATGAGTATATCTATTTAAAGAGAATCGAGTTTGACATTTTTGAATTGGTTCAAATTATTGTTAGAATGAAGTAAAAAATAATTGTAACAAGATAATCAAGTATTTATGATTGGATCATAAAGGATAAAGTTTGAGTTACAAGTTCAGAAAAACATCTGAGGAGTTGTAGAATTGTTCTACAACTTATATTTCTCAAATACCCCACATTAGTTTGGAGTATTAAAGAGACAAAAGCAAACCTTGTTGGACATGGTAAGTTTAATAAAATTGCCATTATAATTTAGTATTTTATACATTAGAGACAACCGCTTTTACACTGAAAAGAGAGCCATCATGATCCGTTGAAATTGACACCATATAAGTTATGGTTTGAGTAGTGACCCGAGTTGTCTTTTTCTTAAGTTTTTGTATTCATTTCATGTGTAAAATGTTTACAACCACAATAGGATACATATATGTTTATAAGGTTATCCCAACAAATCCATTGGGTATTTCTCCTATCACCGAACCAAAAGACAAATGTTGTTTGTCATAAAAGGTTGATTTCTCGAGAAAGTAGTTCTTGCGAAACAAGTGAGTGGGAGGACATTAAAACTCAACGAGATTAGAGAATCTTTGTTATCATGTCAAGAGTAGCACAACACTGGAAGTTGTTCCGGGATTTGCTATTTTGACCAAGTATAAGACACTACATGTGTTGTAGATACTTCGAATGAGTTTGCAAACTGAACCACAAAAGTCCTAAAACTTTGTACTTAGACCAACTTGTGGTTTAAGAGTAAAGTGTTGTTTTGACAACAAAGGACCTGGAATTTCTAAAGGAAGCAAATGATGGGCCCTGACTTCGTAAAATTGGCTATGAGTCATTATATCCGCGATAGTATCCCTGTATGAATATCAAGTGTGTGAATTGGTAGTCCTTTCTATAGGCATGATGCCTAACGATAGCAAATGGGTATATATAGCAACAAAGACATGGAATTTACATACTTTGAAAGTTGTTCTTGCCGAAAAGATTTTTTCGACGAAATTGAAAGAGTTGACTACTAGAAGATTGTGATCTTCCGTAGTGATGCTTTAGTCTTTGCGGATAGTTCTAGAAAAAGTTGCATATTATAATATGGCAGTTGAATAACAAAACCAACTTTCCTCTCAAGGAAGTTTGATCGAGGATGTGTACTTGACACAGCCTGAGAGTTTTGTAAAATTTAAAAGGTTGCTGGAAAGGTATGCACACTTGAATGGTTGAAGTGAGCATAACAAAGTTGGAATCTTTACCTTAATGAAGTTATCAAAAGAGTTTGATTCCATCATGAACGGTAAAGATGCTTGTAGAGTTACAAGAAATTAAGTGGGAGCGCTAAGACATATTTCTAACGCTTTATGTAGATGACATATGGTCGATTGAAAAAAATGTATTTTAAATTAACACGGTTAAGATTTTCATATTGATGAAAGGATTAGGAGATATTAGGTATCGAAATCTATAAGATATTGATTAAGCGCCTGATATGGTTGAGCCAAATTACATAGATGAAATATTGAAGTAAGTCAATATCGAAATGGCAAGAAGGAGTTCTTGACACATGGAAAAGAATTGATCAATATTCAAGTGTTTTGACACATAATGAGCATCATTGAAATTGAGATTTCTAAGTCATGTGTTACATGCTATGTACACAACCAGATGAATCATGTGCTATAAAATGTAATAGCAGGATAATTCATATGATGATTAGACAACAGTGGGAGAGATCCTTATGCCATCTTCTAGAAATGCTAAAGGATATGTTTTCCTATATAGTAATGACAAAATATATGTTTTAATATGTTACACTAATAGTCTTGTCATCTATTCAAATAAACCTATCTCAATTATAATATGTGTTGAAGGGTAGCACAATAGGATGGAAGAAAATTCCATGCTGGATTTGAATGAGTATCAAAATTAAAGTATTGTGACGGATACTACAACAAAGGCTAAGTATATCGTTGTGTTGACAATAAATAAATAGGATTATTTTGTGTCAAGGAGTTATTTATTGAACTTGGTGAATTTCCAAGAATTCTGACACTATGAAGCTACATTTTCACAATGTTAGTAACATTGGTTTAAGCTGGGGAATTAAGGTCTCACCAGTTGACAAAATATATACAAATCCATCTCATTAGAGATTGAGTGATGCGTGTAGACGCAAAGAACATGCAAATACAATAGGACCTGAACAGTTCAGATCTTTTGATGAAGTTTACAATATGCAAAGCATGGTAATAACATAGGAACGTCATATGTGTTAAGTGCTTACATACTAGATTATTGACTCTAGTGCAAGTGGGAGACTGAAGGGAATATGCCTGAAAGGCAATAATAAAGTGGTTATTATTTTATTCCTTGTTTATGATGAATGTTTATTTCTCATCATAGAATTGTATTAACCGGAAACGTTGATACATGTGTGTTTCATAAACAAACAATCGTTCCTAGTAAAGCCCCTCTTTTAACTAGCTCGTTGATTAATAGATGATCAAGGTTTCCTGATCATGAACATTGGATGTTAATAACGAGGTCATGTCATTAGGAGAATGATGTGATGAACATAAACCCAAACTAAGTATAACAATATGATCAAGTCATTTAGTTTATGTTATTATGTCTTACATACGAAGTAACTTCATTCCTTAGACCATGAGATCATGTCAATCACTAATGTCGGAAGGGTGCTTTTATGTCATCAAACGCCACGCCGTAACAGGGTGACTATAAAGGTGCCATTGGGTATTCGGAAAGTGTTAGTTGAGGCTCATGGATCAAGAGTGGGATTTTTCCATCGAGGTGACGGAGATATATACTCTGGGCCCTCTCGGTGATATCACATTGACACCGCTTGCAAGCACGTGACTAGGCCACAAGGATGTCATATCACGGAACGAGTAAAAGAGTACTTGTCGGTAACGAGATCGAACTAGTTATGGTTTATACCAATGATCGGATCTCGGACAATTAAAATATCGTGAGACAAAGGGAATAGTTACGACGTTGATGGTTCACACGATCACAAGAGTCATCGTTCAATATATAGGAGTCATCACGGATCTCTAGATCTCGCTATTGATTATTGATCGGAGAGGTTTCTCGACCATGTCTATGTTATTCGCGAACCGTAGGGTGACACACTTAAGGTTCGATGACACATTTGAGAGGATACGGAATATCAGACAAAAGTTTGGACAGGACCGAAATTGTTTCGGGGAATATTCAAATAGTCACTGAAATTGTTTTGGGGAATATTGAAATAGTTCAAGGTGGTATATGTTAATGTTTGATTAACAAATAGTTCATGGGGGTAAGTGCTAATGTTTGTTAATAGGATTAAAAAATATTAAAATAAATAAATGAAATTGTTTTATTTATTTATTAAATAAAACCCTTGGAATTTTGAGTGGGAATTGACAAGTGAATGAGTGGGTTGAGTGGAGACTCCACCCACTTGATGAGGGGAGAGGTGGAGGCACCAAAAAAATTCGTGGCTGCCTCCCCCTCTTATATAAAGAGGGGTTGGACCTCCCTCTCCCCACACACTTGGTGTCATCTCCACCTCCCTCCTCCCGCTGCTCCACCTCATGTTCATGCGCTTGGCGCAGCCCTGAACGAAGTTTTCTCCACCACACCATGCTGTCGTGCTGCTGGAGTTCTGAGGGATCCTCTACTTCCGCTGCCCCGCTGGATCGAGGGAACGGAGGTCATCACCAAGCCGTACGTGTGACCGATCACGGATACACCGCCGGATTGCGGTGCACATCTTCTCGCTCTCGGGATTGTTGTGAGTACGACTACGCCAACAACGAGATTCGATCTCGTAACGCTTAGAGTCTTCGAGGGTATGTTTTCTTAAGTCTCTCTTGGCTCGTTGTTTTCATCTCCTAGATTAGATCTTGGCCTTTTAGGTGTGTCTTGATGTCTACGCACGCTTCTATTCTTGTAGACAGTGTTAGGCCTCCAAGTGCAGAGGTTTGTAGAACAGCAGCAAGTTTCCCTTAAGTGGATCACCCAAGGTTTATTGAACTCGGGGATGTAGATGTCAAAGATATATCTCTCAAGCAATCCTGCAATTAAGATACAAGAAGTCTCTTGTGTCCCCAACACACCCAATATACTTGTCAGGTATATAGGTGCACTAGTTCGGCGAAGAGATAGTGAAATGCGAGTAATATGGATTGTTATAAGTAATAATAGAAATCTGAAATAAATATGTCAGCAATCAAACATGTAGCAGAACAGGCGGAAAACGGTGTTTCAATGCTTGGAAACAACGCCTAGGGATCCTACTTTCACTACTGGACACTCTCAACAATGATCACATAATTGAATAACTAAATATCTTCTCTTCACTATGCTACTCTTAACCCTCTCCGGTTGGATAACAAAGACTAATCATTGCGTAGGAATGCAAAAAGCATTCCTTAAAGTAAGCATTCTCATGTCTAGTTAACCCCACGTTGTCACTATGAGCGCCCTAGAAGGTACTAGACAAACACCACAATTCATAGAGGAGACACACACGATGTGCACACTGTCACCTTCACACCGCAGGACAAGGTGACTCCAAAGTTCATATTAATAAAACACTTGAGTAGCACAAGATCAAGAGTAACATCTACTTATTCAACCAGATTACAAAGCTCACGATCACATATAGGTCACACCATGGGAGAGAGAGATGAACCACATAGCTACGGGTAGAGCCCTCAGCCTCGGGGGAGAACTACTCCCTCCTCGTCATAGGAGACAGCAACGGTGATGGAGATGTCGGTGGAGTCGATGGCGATGGTTCCGGGGGCACTTCCCCGTCCCGACATGGTTGTTTAACAAAGATCTGTCCCCCGAAACTTGTCATCGGCGGCGGAGCTACAGATGTATTTTACGGAAAAGGTCGATTCTTCTAGGTTTTCCCCTAGGGGAGTATAAATAGGTGAAAGGGCGATGCCGGGGGGTGGCCAGGGGGCACGGCCACCAGGTGGCTGGCCACGCCACCCTATGGTGTGGCCACCCTGTGGCCCCCCTCCGGGGCTCTTCGGGACTTCTGGATGCTTCCGGGACTTCTAAGACTTCTAGCTTTCGAATCTTCCAATTCCGAGAATATTTCCAGTACAACTTTTCTGAAACTAAAAACAGCAGAAAACAGGAACTGGCTCTGTGGCATCTGGTCAATTGGTTAGTCCCGGGATATCGATAAAATGACATAAAGTGTAAGGAAAACATGTGGGAAACAAAAACAACATGGAACATTAGAAATTAAGGATACGTTTATGACGTGTCAAGCATCCCCAAGCTTAGTTCCTACTCGTCCTCGAGTAGGTAAACGATAAAACAAAATAATTTCTGAGATGACATGCTACCACACAATCTTGATCATAATATGTAAAAGCATATGTAAGCTGAGATCATAGAATTTTAACACAAACATGATAAACAGAACTTTAATAATAAAGCATAGCAATCACATTGCATCATGAGAAGTATCTCAAATAAAAGGTCATGAATAACAATGCAAAGAAAGATATATGTTTGTTTCAAGTTTAGAGAAAGCATGGCAAAGTTATATTTCGCTAGTCCTTAAGGGTGAGGCAAAACATAAATGCCAGGACACCTTCAAAGTTCATGAGGAAGACTAGAACAAATATTTTGAGAACAAGTAATAACACATCATGAATCAATTAATAATGTTTCTGGGACAAATGCACATAAAACTCAGAATGGCAAAAATGCTCTCTCAACTGTGCATAAAGTTGGAAGATGAAGACTCAACATAAAAGTAAAAAAAAAGGCCCTTCACAAAGGGAAGCAGGGATCACTCATGTGCTCGAAATTTTTATTTTATTAAACAAAGATATTAAAAGTTTGACACTCCCCCCATCTATCTTTCACAAACCATGGCTAACCGAATCCTCGGGTGCCTGCCAACAATCACATACCATGGAGGAGTGTCTATATTTTGGGAGATGTATGCTAATGTCAACGAATGGTAAACATAAAATACAGTACGTCACAAGCCAACTGGATTCACAAGAGCGGCTCCCATATGAAGGACGCATCTGGGTAGAAGGTCATCCCTCTTTCTCTTTTGTTTACACAATTATGCTTTGACTGATAAATCAGGGGCAAAAATAGTGAAGAGATTTTGTGAGTATTAATCTGGGGCTGGGCACCCCGCTGCCAGCTCTTCTGTCATTTGGATAAGAGGATGAACCCAGTAGTCCAGGGTGTGAAATCCAATCAACAAGTGAGATAAAAATTCTCTATTTACGTACTCATGAGCAAAAACATGAACATAAAGCAGGAGTAATTTTGAAGGTTTTAAAGGTAACACGTGAGCAATTTACTTGGAGTGGCAGTTAAATACCACATGTAGGTAGGTATGGTGGACACAATGGGAAAAATTGGTTTTAGGGAGTTGGATGCACGAGTAGAGCTACTCAGTACAGGTGGAGGCTAGCAAAAGACTGGGAGCGACAAATTAAGAGAGCATAAGAGCCATAATCATGCATAGCGACATAAACATCATTAATTAAAGCATAATCGGCATCACAAGTTCAAAAACTAAATGATCATAGAGGATATTAGTGACTGGTTCATAGTCATAAACATGGTGTGATCATGCGCCAAGTCAACCAAATAAAACATTCGAAAGAGAATACCATAAATTTATGCTTCAACATGACAAGAACAACTCATAAATCTTTCGATGGCACATTAAACACTCTCAGCTAATTGAGGCTAATCATGCTACTCACGAACCACAAGGCTTTAAAATTAAAATAACATCTATCATGATATGAAAAAGTTCTAGCCACAGTCTATACAAGCTTCTACTAGCACCATTAAAAATTCTACTTCAAGCAGCAGTTTCTTTTTCCAACAAGAACCATACAAGATATGTTTTAACAAAAATAATCTACATGATACAGCAATAAAATATGAGAGTACTCACATAAAACTACTAAAACTAAAATCTCTGAATAAGAGATGCATGAAAACAAGGGCTAAACGCAGTACTAGCAAAAAGTGAACACTCACAGAACAATAAGAATGAAAACTAGAGTGTTCTAATAAATAAAAATGGAGCGTATCTCTCTCCCACACAAGTATGATAAGATCAAACCATAAACTACATCAAAGAAAAATAAACAAACTGAAAGCAAAAAATAAAATATGCTCCAAGTAAAGCACGGAAGATGTGACCGAATAAAAATATAGTTTCACTAGAAGTGACCTGATAATTTGTCGATGAAGAAGGGGATCCCTTGGGCATCCCCAAGCTTATACGCTTGAGTCTTCTTGGAATTTGCTGGGATGTACCACTGGGGCATCCCCATTCTTATTCTCTTCACTCTTCTTGATCACGTCATATCATCCTCTTCTCTTGACCCTTGAAAACTTCCTTCACACCAAACTATTCACAATCTTCATTAGCAACGTTAGTGCAATCGAAATAATAAATTCAAATGGTTCAGTTTAAACACAAGCCTAAGACTCATAAACACATTAGATACTATCACAACTTCTTTTAAAACTCTTTTTCTCAGAAGAACACCAAAAGAAAGAGATTAAGATCCAAATGCAATTATTCGCAGAAATCTGTCAAAACAGGGCAGCAGGTAAAGATAATTTTTTTCGAAAATCTTATTTTTCTTAAATCAAAAAGTGTTAAACTAAGAAAAGTTGCATATATAGCCCAGTATGACGCACAAAAAACTCAGGTCATTTTGAATTTTCTATGATTTTATACGATTTTAACAGTGGACATCAGAAATCTGTTTCCTGCGCAGAAATCCGAAAATGTAGTCTAAACTTTCCACTAGAGGCTTTACTTGGATCAACTAATACATGAAAATAAAGATACAAAGGAGTTTCTACAGAAGTATACAACCCTTGACTCAAAGAAAAAAGAGAAAAACAATGAAAAAATAAAAACATGGGTTATCTCCCAAGAAGAGTTTTTCTTTAAAGCCTTTTAGCTAGGAATGATAATTTGAGAAGATGCTCACATGAGAAATATGAATTGAAGCAAAAGAGAGCATAAAGAAGCAAATTTAAAACAAATTGAAGTCTAACCCACTTCCTATGAAAAAGAATCTTTTAGAAAAACAAGTCAACGAAGCACAAAGTGACTAGCATAGGGAGACAAAAGAAGTGCAACTTCAGAAATTTCAACATAAAGAGGGGAAACTTCATATTGTTGAGATGCATAAAACCATGTTTTCCTCCCTCATAGTAACTTTCAGTAGCATCATGAATAAAATTAACAATATAGCTATCACATAAAACATTCTTATCATGAGCCACATGCATAAAAGAATTAATACTCTCCACATAAACATAGTCATTCTTATTAATAGTAGTGGGAGCAAATTCAACAAAATAGCTATCATTATTATTATCATCACCATAATCATTAAATATAGGAGGAAATATTCTAATAATAATAATTATTTTTTCTCAATAGTAGGTGGACTGAAAATATCATATTCATCATTGTAAACAGGTGGAACTAGAATGCCACAATCATTATAATCATCATATATTGGAGGCAAGGTATCATCAAAGAAAATTTTCTCCTCAAAACTTGGGGGACTAAAAAGATCATATTCATATAAACTAGCTTCCCCAAGTTTAGACTTTTCCATAGCGTTAGCAATAATGGTGTTTAAAGAGTTCATACCAATAACATTTCCACCAGCATGCAAATAAAGCTCCATACGTTTTTTAATTTTCTCTTCAAACACTTCATGTCCTAACTCAAGATAAAGATTACAAAAGCTCTCTCATATTTTTGTTGTTTTCCATTAATTCTAACTAGTGAATATAAAAACAAGGAATAAGTAAAAATAAGCCTAACTAGTGAAAACAAGAAACAAAAAGATATAATTGCATAATCTAAAGGAAATAAGTTCGAGCACTCACACCCGAAGATGTGAGAATCTTTTACCTTACCTACCCGGCAACAGCGCCAGAAAAAGAGCTAGTTTCCAAGTGCAGAGGTTTGTACGCTTCTATTCTTGTAGACAGTGTTGGGCCTCCAAGTGCAGAGGTTTGTAGAACAGCAGCTAGTTTCCCTTAAGTGGATCACCCAAGGTTTATCGAACTCAGGTAGGTAGAGGTCAAAGATATCCCTCTCAAGAAACCCTGCAATTAAGATACAAGAAGTCTCTTGTGTCCCCAACACACCCAATATACTTGTCAGGTATATAGGTGCACTAGTTCGGAGAAGAGATAGTGAAATGCGAGTAATATGGATGATTATAAGTAATAATAGCAATTTGAAATAAATATGGCAGCAAGCAAACATGTAGCAGAACAGGCGGAAAACGGTGTTTCAATGCTTGGAAACAAGGCCTGGGGATCCTACTTTCACTAGTGGACACTCTCAATAATGGTCACATAATTGAATAACTAAATATCTTCTCTTCACTATGCTACTCTTAACCCTCTCCGGTTGGATAACAAACATTAATCATTGCATAGGGCTACAAAAAGCATTCCTTAAAGTAAGCATTCCCATGTCTAGTTAACCCCATGCAGTCACTATGAGCGCCCTAGAAGGTACTAGAGAAACACCACAATTCATAGGGGAGACACACACGATGTGCACACTGTCACCTTCACACCGCGGGACAAGGTGACTCCAAAGTTCATATTAATAAAACACTTGAGTAGCACAATATGAAGAGTAACATCTACTTATTCAACTAGATTACAAAGCTCCTGATCACATATAGGTCACACCATGGGAGAGAGAGAGATGAACCACAAAGCTACCGGTAGAGCCCTCAGCCTCGGGGGAGAACTACTCCCTCCTCATCATAGAAGATAGCAACGGCGATGGAGATGTCAGTGGAGTCGATGGAGATGGTTCCGGGGGCACTTCCCCGTCCCGGCAGGATGACAGAACAGAGATCTGTCCCCCGAAACTTGTCGGCAGCGGCGCTGGAGCTACGAATGTATTTTGTGGAAAAGGCCGTTTATTCTAGGGTTTTCCCTCGGGGTAGTATAAATAGGAAAAAGGGCGATGCCGGGGGGTCGCCAGGGGGCCCACACCCCTAGGTGGCGCCACCAGGGGGCTGGCCGTGCCACCCTACGGTGTGGCCACCCTGTAGCCCCCCTCCGGGGCTCTTCGGGTCTTCTGGATGCTTCCGGGACTTCTAAGACTTCTGGCTTTCGAATCGTCCAATTCCGAGAATATTTCCAGAACAACTTTTCTGAAACTAAAAACAACATAAAACAGGTAATGGCTCTGTGGCACCTTGTCAATAGGTTAGTCCCGGTAAATCGATAAAAATAACATAAAGTGTAAGGAAAACATGTGGGAAACAACATGAAAACAACATGGAACATCCGAAATTAAGGATACGTTTATGACGTATCATCACTCGCGTACGATTTTTTTTGTTTTCTATGCAATGAACTCTTCAAGAACAACCATCTAGCTACTCCTATGGACCCATAGTCTAGGAATGAACTAGTCACGCATCACTTCTAAGGAGGGAATGGTGGTGTAGACCCCTCCAGTGATGATTTCCCCCTCCGGCAGGGTGCCGGGGAGAGCTCCAAACCCTCCAATCTCGGGATGACGGTGACGGCGGCCTAGGGTGTTTCTCGGGTAATAGTGGGATCATTTATGTTTTACGTCTCGGGGGGATTATATAGGCGAAAGGGCAAAGGCGGTGGAGGCCTGGGGCCCCACACCACCCCCTGGCGCGGCCAAGGGGAGTGCGCCACCTTATGGTGTGGGCCCCCTAAGGACCCTCTACTTGTCTCTTTGGGACTCCATGGAACCTCCGGGATTTCTAACACTTCCGGGCTTCAAATTTTCCAATTCCGAGAATATTTCCAGAACAACTTTTTTGAAACTAAAAACAACATAAAACAGGGAACTGGCTATGTGGCATCTTGTCAATAGGTTAGTCCGGAAAATCGATAAAAATGACATGAAGTGTATAGCAAACATGTGGGAAACAATAAGAAAACAACATGGAACATTAGAAATTAAGGATACGTTTATGACGTATCAACATCCGCAAGCTTAGTTCCTACTGGTCCTCGAGTAGGTAAACGATAAAAACACATAATTTATGAGGTGACATGCTACCAACATAAGCTTGATCATCAATAATGTAAAAGCATAAGTAAGCTGAGATCATAGAGCTTCAACACAAGCATGATATATAAAACTTTCATAATAAAGAATAGTAATCACTTTACATCATGAGAAGTAACTCAAATAAATGATCATGAATAACAATGCAAAGAAAGATATACGTTTGTTTCAAGTATAGAGAAAGCATGTCAAAGTGATATTTGGCTAGTCCTTAAGAGTGGGGAAAAACATAAATGCCAGGAAACCTTCAAAGTTCATGAGGAAGACTACAACAAATAATTAGAGAACTAGCAATAACACATCATGAATCAGTTAATAATGTTTCTGGGACAAATACACATAAAACTCAGAATGGCAAAAAATGCTCTCTCAACTGTGCATAAAGTTAGAAGATGAAGACTTAACATAAAAGTAAAAGAAAGGCCCTTCGCAGAGGGAAGCATGGACCACTAATGTGCTAGAGCTTTTATTTTATTAAACAGAGGTATAAAAACTTGAAACTCCTCCCAACCTTCTTTCACAAACCATGGCTACCCGAATCATCGCGTTCCTCTCAACAATCACATACCGTGGAGGAGTGTCAACGTATGGTAAACAGAAAATACAGTACGTCACAAGCCAACTATACTTCACAAGAGCAGCTCCCATAGAAGGACGCATCTGGGTAGAAGGTCATCCCCATTTCTCTTTTGTTTACGCAATTATGCTTTGATTGATAAATCGGGAGGAAAATAGTGAAGATAATTTGTGTTATTAATTTGGGGATGGGCACCGCGCTACCAGCTCTTCTATCATTGGATAAGCAGATGAAGCCACTAGTCTAGGATATGAAAGTCCAATCAACAAGTGAGATACAGATTCTCTATTTACGTCCTCATGAGCTAAAACATGAGCACAAAACAAGAGTAATTTTAAAAGTTTTAAAGGTAACACATGAGCAATTTACTTTGGAGTGGCGGTTAATGACCACATGTAGTTAGGTACGGTGGACACAATGGGAAAACTTTGGTTTTAGGGAGTTGGATGCACGAGTAGAGCTCATACTCGATACAGGTGGAGGCTAGCAAAAGACTAGGAACAACAAACCAAGAGAGCATAAGAGCCATAATCATGCGTGGAAACATAAATATCATTAAAAACTCTCAGCTATTTGAGGCTAATCATGCTACTCAATAACCACAAGGCTTTAAAGCTAAAATAACATCTAGGATGATATGAAAAAGTTCTAGCCACAGTCTAAAAAAGCTTCTATTTGCACCGTTAAAAATTCTACCTCAAGCAGCAGTTTCTTTTCCCAACAAGCACCATACAAAACATGCTTTAACAAAAATCCTCTACATGCTACAGCAATCAAACATGTGAGTACTCACATAACACTACTAAAACTAACAGCTCTGAATAAGAGATGCAATGAAAGTGAGAGCTAAACAGGAATTTTTGCAGCAACTAGAAGAAAAACTAAGAATACTAGCATAGCAAGTATTCAAATGAAAAAGCGGAGCGTGTCTCTCTCCCAAACAAAGAATTATAGGATCCAACTATATTATTGTAACAAGTAAAACAAAATAAAACAAAGGAAAAAAAACAAATAGACGCTCCAAGTAAACTTCATATGATGTGACCGAATAAAAATATAGTTTCACGAGACGTGACCTGATAGATAGTTGATGAAGAAGGGGATGCCTTGGGCATCCCCAAGCTTAGATGCTTGATTCTTGTAAAAATATTCTTGGATGAACCATGGGGGCATCCCCAAGCTTTGACCTTGCACTCTTTTTGATCACATATATCACCTCTTCTCTTGACACTTGAAAACTTCCTTCACACCACACTCAAACAATAATTCTCATTAGAAGGTTAGTGCAACAAATAAAAATCCATGGGTTATGTATGGCAGAAGTTCTATTTATACTTTTAAACATTAGCTACAGCCACTGATGTTTCGTGAAGCAAAGAAATCCACTTAAGAAAAATCTAGAATCTGTCAAAACCAGAACTATATGTAAAGATGAATTTTTTCGAGAGACTTACGTTGCTCAGATCGGAAAACTTAAAAAACGGAAAAGTTGCAGAATTAGCTGAGAAATAAGCGCAAAAAAGTTCAGAGAATTCTGATCTTCGAGGATTTTATACGATTTTTTACGGTGGACAGCAGAAATATGTTTCCTGCGCAGAAATCCGAAAACCAACTCCAACTCTTGTCAGAAACCTTACTTGGGACTACTAAAACATGAAAAGAAATATACAAAGGAGTTTCTACAGAAGTATACCACCCCTTGACACAAAGAAAATAGAGAAAAACAAAGCAAAAAATAAAACCATGGGTTATCTCCCAAGAAGTGTTTTTCTTTAACGCCTTTTAGCTAGGCCCAGAAAAGTGGAATCAAGTATTTTCAAGTGAAGAAGCATCCAAATTGTAACTTGTTCGAATAATGGAATCAAAAGGCAACTTCATTATATTTCTAGGAAAGTGTTCCATACCTTTCTTGATTGGTAACTGAAATTTAATATTCCCCTCTTTCATATCAATAACAGAACCAAAAGTTCTAAGAAAAGGTCTTCCCAAAACAACTGGACAAGAAGCATTGCATTCAATATTCAAGACAACAAAATCAATGGGGACAAGAGCATTATTAACCATGATAAGAACATCATCAACTCTCCCCAAAGGTTTAGTTCTAACATTGTCAATAAGACGAATATCCAAATAACAAGGTTCCAATGGTGGTAAATCAAGAATATCATTGAGTTTCTTGGGCATAACAGAGATACTAGCACCAATATCACATAGAGCATTGCAATCAAAATCATTCACTTTCATTTTAATAATAGGTTCCCAACCATCATCTAGATTCCTAGGGATAGAGGCTTCACATCTTAATTCATCCTCTCTAATTTGCATGAGAGCATTTGTAATATGTTTTGTGAAAGCCATACTCATAACACTAGAATTAGGACAACTAGCAAGGTTTTGTAAGAACTTAATCACTTCAGTTATGTTGAAATCATCGAATTCAAGATCATTTTTATCAAATATAATGGGACCATTGTGTCCCATGTTTCTAAAAATTTCAGCATTTTTGTCAGGAACAGTTTTAGCAGTTTCACGCAATTTTGCAATTTTACTTGCAGAAGTGGGAGTATTTCGAACACAAATTACTTTACGATTGATAGTAGAATGTTTTCTAGCATGAGAAGCTTCAGTTTTACTAGTGGTGGTATTGGTGCAAACATTATCTATATTATTCTTTCTAGCTATTTCATCTTCTTTTTCTCATCTAGCATGCAATTCAGCTAACATTCTAACATTGTCATCAATTCGAATTTGGATAGCATTTAAAGTTTTACTTTCTTTAACGTCATGAGTCATAAACTTTAGTTTCATACTATCAACATCAAGAGAAAGGCTATCAACTTTAGAAGCAAGAACATTAATTTTACCACACTTTTCCTCAACGGATTTATTAAAAGCCGTTTGTGTACTAATAAAATTCTTAAGCATATTCTCAAGATCAGAGGGTAAACTTTTGTTGCTGTTATAGGAGTGATGACCCACAAGTATAGGGGGTGTATCGTAGTAATTTCGATAAAGAAGAGTGTCGAACCCAACGAGGAGCAGAAGGTGTTGACAAGCAGTTTCGATGAAGGAAAAACTGTAAATACTAGAAAACAGATTTGTAGGGGTTTTTGATATTGCAGATAAATAAAGTGCGAGTAAATAAAATTCAGTAGTAATAATTGCAGCAAGTGTCCCAATCCTTTCTTCAGCAAAGGACAAGCCGGTGAGTTTACTTATGATTAACAAAGAATCTCGAGGACACACGGGAGGTTTCTGGCAAGTGCTTTTATTCCATGCACCTGAACAACTTTGGTGTTTTGATAAGTGTTGTGTGGGTGAATCGATGCTAATGTACTATCCCATCCAAGACTAATACATACTTATGATTATACCCCTTGCAAACATCCGCAACTACAAGAAAGTAATTAAGAAATAAATCTAACCACAACTTTAAACTTCGAGATCCTACGCTCCCTCGTGCAATGGTTTCCTAACGGGGGTTTAGGTTTCTGCCACTCCGGCAACCCCACAATTAGTACACAAATACACGATGCATTCCCCTAGGCCCAGAAATAGTGAAGTATCATGTAGTCTACGTTCACATGACACCACTAGAAGAATAACACCATAACTTAAATATCAAACATTAATATTATTCAACATTACTTCACTACTAACAACTTGACTTCTCCCATGTACTCAAGAACAACACAAACTACTCACAACACATCATATGGATCATAATCAGAAGTGATATAATGGATGATAACAATCTGGTCATAAAGTGCAAACATCGATAAATCTCACAAGCATCAACTACTAACAAGTAATCCACACCGGGAGAGAGATCTAATGCAAAACAACGATAGAGGCCCCTAATTGTTACAACGGGGTGAAGGTGGATGATGAGGGTGATGGTGCTGGTGGTGGTGATGATGATGATGATGATAATCTTGATGATGCCCAGAGTGATGACGGTGATGATGGCGGTGATTTCCCCTCTTCGGAGAGGAATTTCCCTTGCAGATTTCTCCCTACCAGAGAGCTTTTCTCTCTCGGGCGTTTTCCGCCCCGCAGCGGAGGCGGAAAAATTATTCGAGGATGGAATGGGGCTTAGCGTTCCCTCGGGGTCAGGGGAAGAGATGACCCCCGGAGGTGGGCCAGGATGGCCACACCCCTAGGTGGCGCGGCCAGGGGGAGGGCGCGCCACCCCTAGGTGTGGGCCCCTGGTGGCCCCCCTTTGGCTCTCCTTCTGGCTATGTTCCTCCTCGGGACTTTTAGGAACCCCCGGATGTCCCCCTTCTTCTTCTGATCTTCTGAAATATGGTATCTTGATGGTGTTTTTCCATCAGATTTCTGGTCCCGTTGTTTATTCTCCAAAAATTATAAAACATGCAAAATAAGATAAAATAACATAAGAGATGCATCATAACATGAAATATATCGATGAATAACAGAAAATTATGATATAAAATAGTGATGCAAAATGGACGCATCAACTCCCCCCCCCCCAAGCTTAGACCTCGCTTGTCCCCAAGCGAAACTGAACTCAGAAAACATGATCACGGGTTTA
The DNA here is from genome assembly GCA_028641055.1 of Alopecurus myosuroides. Classification (NCBI taxonomy): domain Eukaryota; kingdom Viridiplantae; phylum Streptophyta; class Magnoliopsida; order Poales; family Poaceae; genus Alopecurus; species Alopecurus myosuroides. The sequence continues at coordinate 724,163,626 of CM054057.1, forward strand.
TGGAGTGAAGAGTCGATAAATAAAATACGGACAAGAAGCATCACATTTACCTATGCACCAATCATTACAAAAAACAACTTCCTCTCATATAACTTAACTTGAAACAAGTAAAGGGAGTCACAAACAAAGATACAAAAGAGAAAATCAAAATTGGTAATTGCAAACTTTGTTCTTGGTCAGAGAACATTTAATGAAATTATACTTAGCTTAGTTGAAGTCTTCATAACAAGGTTTATATTGTAGAGCTTAACATGTTTAATTTTAACAACTCTTTTTCAGTGATTCATTACTTTCAAATTAATATTCATTCAGATAATAAAGCATCTGCTAAACAAAGAAGGATAGAAAACATGATTGAATAAATCAACATATAGATGATGAGAACACAACAACTCAAATGCTTGCCGGAGACAGAAGGAAATGGGTTTAATGACTCAACATAAAAGTAAAAGATAGGCTCTTCGCAGAGGGAAGCATTGACCACTCATGTGCTAGAGCTTTTATTTTAATAAACAAAGGTATCAAATGCATGACACTCCTCCCATCCATCTTACACAAACCATGGCTAACCGAATCCTCGGGTGTGTGCCAACAATCACAAACCGTGGAGGAGTGTCTAAATTTTGAGAGGTGTATATTTATGTCAACGAATGGAAAACAGAAAATACAGTACGTCACAAGCCAACTAGACTCACAAGAGCGGCTCCCATAGAAGGACGCAACTGGTATAGAAGGTCATCCCTCTTTCTCCTTTGTTTACACAATTATGCTTTGACTGATAAATCAGGGGCAAAAAGAGTAAAGAGAATTTGTATTATTATTTTGGGGCTGGGAACCCCGCTGCCAGCTCTTCTAGCATTTGGATAAGCGGATGAAGGCACTAATCCAGTTGTGTGAGTTCAATAAACAAGTGAGATAAAGATTCTCTATTTGCGTCCTCATGAGCTAAAACAGGAACACAAAACAGGAGTAGTTTGAAAGTTATAAGGTAGCACATGAGCAATTTACTTGGAGTGGCGGTGAAATACCACATGTAGGTAGGTATGGTGGACACGAATCATAAGGTTTTGGGTTTAAGGTTTGGATGCACGAGAAGCATTCCCTCTCAGTACGGGGTTTTTGGCTAGGAAGGCTGGGTAGCAAGCATAAGAGTTGAAGGAAAACAAACAAATATACATATGATGAAACCAATCATGCAATCTTCATTGAAAGTACAAATGATCTAAACTTGTGAATACTAAGTTTATGAGCTAACATGCAAATTCCTATTTCTTATACTAGCAACTCAAATTATTATTTCTGCTGACCCAAGATAAGTTTGCCAAAACCAACTAGATTAACTTGATGATCTCTAGAGTGATACCAAAAACTAATAGCAAGCTCAATCATATGACAGAAGTTGCAAACTGAAATAAAGTGCATAGAAAGTAAATGATAAAACTTCTCATTAATATTTCAAACCGGCAACTCACACCAACGGATACAATGATAACCAATTAGGGAGAGACACTTCCATACTGCAAACCATCCTATATGATAACCTCTCTACTCATGATATGACTACTGAAAAAGTAAAAAGATAAAAGATAGTGATGTGATACCGCGACACTCCCCCCAAGCTTGGAACAAGCCGAGGGGATGCCAAAACCATTGACGAATCAATTCTTCGGTGCTGGTGAATCCCTCTCGATGAGCTTATCAATAGATTTCTTTAGATCTTCAATCGCGAACATAAGCATACTCATCACCTCCGTATTGCGATCAGTACAGTTTGCATGCCTGTCATACGGTGAATTCCAGCCACCAAGATTTCCCCCCACTCTTCCTTAGGTTGAGAGCTTCCTTCATCTGCACGGTTAGAACGATTCATATCCCACATAGAGGGCAAATCCCTATTGGGCACCTTTTTGCTCTGATAATCATGAATTAATGTGTGGAAGTAGTTCTTGACTCCCGCAGTAGGTGTCTTCGAAGCCAGGGAGTAGCGTGGAACCTTCCCTCCGGTGCTCATCCGCGCTTTTCTCTTGAGCTTCAAGGGGTTAGACACCACCCCAATGCTTGCAACGGTGGCATGTGGAAGCACTCGTGGGTTTTCTTCTACATCTCCTTCAGCTCCACTCTCGATCTCCTCCTCCCGCTTCAGGTCTTGGACATCATCTTCCTTGGGTCCCTTCCCCTTGTTGTCGTTGGCGGAGACCATGATGCTTCTAAAACTGAAAACAGATCCTGGCAGAAACAACTCGAAACAGAAACACGATGAGAAAACGATATACGGACCTCGGGGGGTCCGGGGGATTATATAGCGAAAATTTCATGACGAAAGGAAAGTCCAGGTTGAAAACGAGTCGAAGAGGGGCTCCGAGGCGCCCACACCTAGGGCTGGCGCGACCAGAGGTGGGCCCGCGCCACCCTATGATGTGGAGCCTCCGGGCTCCGTATCCCTCTCGTTTCCGGCTCATAATTTTTCATATTTCCAAAAACATTAAAAATATAAGTTGGAAGATGTTTCGTGAGCATTTGTTTTTTACCAAAACTATTACCTATTCGAAAAATGACTCTGCAGTTTCTGAAATATGCTTCCTAATAAACTCCTCCGGGATCATGGCTTGAATACAATCAACATTTTCATTATAAGGATCTCCGGAGATATAATGCTTGAGTCTTTTGCCATTCACCACTTTTGAAGAGTTGTCTTCAAGGGATACAATTTTAATTGCCCCCGAACGATATACCTCTTCGATAACAAAGGGTCCTTCCCATCTCGAGAGTAAATTTCCTGCAAAAAATCTGAGACGAGACCTATAGAAAAGCACTTTCTCACCAACATGAAATTATGTTTTAATAATTCTCTTATCATGCCACCTTTTAACTTTCTCTTTAAATAGCTTAGCATTTTCATATGCTTCACTCCTCCATTCATCTAAAGAACTTAAGTCAAGCAGCCTTTTCTCACCAGCAAGTTTAAAATCTCTATTTAGGTCTTTCACTTCCCAATAAACTTTGTGTTCTAATTCTAGGGGCAAGTGAAAAGCTTTTCCATAAACCATTTCATAAGTATACATGCCCATGGGATTTTTGTAAGCAGTTCTATAAGCCCACAGAGCATCATTTAATTTCTTAGCCCAATTTTTTCTAGATTTCTTAACAGTCTTTTACAAAAATAGATTTGATTTCTCTATTTGATAATTCTATTTTCCCACTAGTTTGAGGATGATAAGGTGAAGCAATTCTATGATTAACATCATATTTAGCAAGAGTTTTTCTAAAACCACCATGAATAAAATGAGAACCCCCATCAGTCATAAGATATCTAGGCAGACCAAACCTAGGGAAAATAATATCTTTAAGAATTTTTAATGAGGTTTCACCATCAGCACTTTTAGTAGGTATAGCTTCTACCCATTTAGTAACATAATCAAAAGCAACAAGAATATGAGTATAACCTTTTGAAGGAGGGAAAGGACCCATAAAGTTAAATCCCCAACAATCAAACGGTTCAATAACAAGAGAATAATTCATAGGCATTTCATTACGTCTAGAAATATTTCCAACCCTTTGGCATTGATCACAAGATAAAACAAATTTTCTAGTATCTTTAAAGAGAGTAGGCCAATAAAAACCTAATTGTAGAACTTTATGTGCAGTTCTATCTCTAGTGTGATGTCCTCCATAAGCAGTACTATGACATTTTCTCAATATTTCCTATTGTTCATTTTCAGGAACACATATTCTCATAATACAATCAACACCTTCTTTATATAAGTGTGGGTCATCCCAAAAATAATGCCTCAAATCATAGAATAATTTTCTTCTTTGCTGAGTTGTAAAGGTAGAAGGCAAATACTTCGAAACAATAAAGTTAGCATAATCAGCATACCATGGACTCTCTTGAGAGCTCGCTTTTATTGCAGCTAACTGTCCATTAGCAAAACTATCATTAACAGGAATAGGGTCATCAGGGATATTTCTAATCTTAACAGATTATCAGCAACAGGATTTTCAGCACCCTTCCTATCCACAATATGTAAATCAAACTCTTGTAAAAGAAGCACCCATATAATAAGCATAGGCTTAGCATCTTTGTTTTCTATAAGGTACTTAATAGCAGCATGATCAGTATGAATAGTAACTTTAGAATCAACAATATACTGCCTAAATTTATTACAAGAAAAAACTACATCTAAGAATTCTTTCTCAGTGGTAGCATAATTCTTTTGAGCATCATCAATAGTTTTACTAGCATAATGAATAACATTTAACTTCTTATCTACCCGCTGTCCAAGAACAGCACCTGCAGCATAATCAGTAGCATCACACATAATTTCAAATGGTAAATTCCAATCAGGTGGTTGAACAATAGGAGCACATATTAAAGCCTTCTTTAAATTTTCAAAAGCTTCTTTACAATCTTCATCAAAAACAAATGGTACATCTTTTTGAAGAAGATTAGTAAGATATTTTGATATAATAAAGAAATCTTTAATAAACCTTCTATAGAAACCAGCATGACATAGAATACTACGAATACCTTTAACATCCCTAGGACAAGGCATTTTCTAAATAGCTTCAACTTTAGCTCTATCAACTTCAATACCTATTTTAGAGATTTTATGTCTAAGAACAATTCCTTCATTAACCATAAAATGGCATTTCTCCCAGTTAAGAACAAGATTAGTCTCCTCACATCTCTGCAAAACTTTATCAAGATTCTGCAAACAATTATCAAAAGAAGTTCCATAGACGGAGAAATCATCCATGAAAACTTCCAAAATTTCTTCACAAAAACCATGAAAGATAGCAGACATGCATCTTTGAAAAGTAGCAGGAGCATTACATGAACCAAAAGGCATACGTCCATAAGCATAGGTTCCATAAGGACAAGTGAAAGTTGTTTTCTCTTGATCAAGCTTTTTAACAGCAATTTGAGAAAACCCAGAATAACCATCAAGAAAGCAGAAATGAGTTTTCTTAGACAACCTTTCTAACATTTGATCAATAAAAGGCAAAGGATAATGATCTTTCTTAGTACCTTTCTTAACCTTCCTAAAATCAATGCACATCCTATAACCAACTACTACTCCTTGAGGAATAAGTTCATTATTTTCATTTGGCACAACAGTCATCCCTCCTTTCTTAGGGACACAATGCACATGACTAACCCATCTACTATCAGCAATAGGATAAATAATACCAGCGTCAAGGAGTTTCAATACCTCATTTCTTACCACATCCTTCATCTTAGGATTTAAATGGTGTTGGTACTCAACAACTGTCTTTGCATCAAGTTCAATATTAATAGCATGCTGACATATAGTAGGAGAAATCCCTTTCAAATCATCAAGAGTACAACCAATAGCACCTCTATGTTTCTTCAGTATCCCCAATAATCTCTCCTCTTCTTTATCGGAAAGTTGAGAACTAATAATAACATGATATAATTTCTTATCATCAATATGAGCATATTTAAGATTATCTGGCAAAGGCTTTAAATCAAAAACAGGATCTTCCTTGGGTGGTAATATTGTACCCAAGTCTTCCACAGGTAAATTATGTTTCAGCATTGCTGGCTGATGTAGGAAAATCTCATCATTTTCATTCCTTTCTTCCAAAAAGACATCACTTTCGTGGTCTTCCATGTATTGCTGCAAAGGATTTTTAGGAGAAAGAGCAATAGAATCCAACTATTCAAATTTATAATTTTCATTAGGCAATTCAGCTTCATAAGATGCTTTAGCAAATTTGGAGAAATTAAATTCATAAGACTCTCCATCAAACTTTCTAAGAATTTTCTCCGTTTTACAATCAATAACAGCACCACAAGTGTTTAAGAAAGGTCTACCAAATATAATAGGACAAGTATCACTAGCAGGAGTGCCTAGTACTAGAAAATTAGCAGGATATTTAGTTTTACCACACAAGACCTCCACATCTCTAACAATACCAATTGGAGAAATAGTTTCCCTATTAGCAAGTTGAATAACCACATCAATTTTTTCAAGATCACAAGAACCAATTTCATGCATGATTTCTGTATAAAGCTCATAAGGAATAACACTAGAAGTAGCACCAATATCGCACAAACCATAATAGCAATGATCACCTATCCTAACAGATAGCACAGGAACACTAGGCCTCCTAGATTTACTAGGATGAGAGACAATATTAGAAGCGTCTTCACAAAATATAATGTATCCTTCTTCTACATTTTCAGAAACAAGGTCCTTTACTATTGCTACTGTATGCTCTATAGTTATTTGTTCTTCAGGTTCTACAGGTTTCCTTGCACTTTTATTAACCACACTAGCTAACATAGAGTGTTCTTTTACCTTAGCAGGGAAAGGCATTTTCTCAATATAAGGTTCAAGCATAATAGAATCAACAACATGAACTTCTATATCTCTAGCAGGAACACAATTAACAGTATCTTTATAAGGTGCTTGGTACTTGTCCCATTCCTTCTTAGGAATGTCAAAATAAGAAGCAAAAGCCTTATATAAGTTTGCAACAACTTGAGAATCAAGACCATAAGCAGTACTAACATTATGAAAATTCTCAGATGACATAAAGGTTTCAATGCATTCATAATCATAATGTATACTTGAATTTCTACCTTTGTCATTCGCCCATGCTTCAGTGTTTTCTTGAATACGGTCAAGAAGATCCCATTCAGCTTGTCGTGGGATGATCACGGCAGATGTTACCAGGGGTAACTGATCTTGGGGCAAGTCGACACAGGTATTTGGGAGAGGGTTTAGCTCGAAAGAAAACATGGTGATAAGCGATCTAGGAATCGGCACTCAACTCGCCGAGTCTCGAATATGGCTCTTGATTTATATTGGATACTTGATAACAGGTGATATGACTATGTCGTGAATCTCTGTCAAGCTAAGCCTAGGGGCCGGTTTATAAAGCACCCGTACCCCCCCCTTGGCTTGCCCTCCAAGGCGCAGCTTGAATCCTATCCGAACTCTACTTACAAACCCTAGCTTTCCTTACCGCAACCCACAATCCGGGTTACGAGGCCTACAAACTTTGGGCCTTCCAGAAGTTTCTTTATCCTTAGCCGGATCCCGCGCGGCGTCCTTTGGGCCGGGTTACACCTTGGAGTTGGCCTGCCGGGTTACTATCCCCCATCAGTAGTCCCCAGAATAGCTTGGGCTTCCTGGATTCCTCCTTGAAGCGCTGGCTATTCCCTGCAAAAATATCAAACGCTCAAGCGTATGGAGGCCGGGTTACAATGCTTTGATAAATGGCTGGGTCCAACTCCATGGTGACCATGCAATAACCCGGCTCTCCTCCAAATGCTTCTCCTAATTTTCCAGGTCTGAGTCTTAATAAAAACTCCACGAATCTACACTTTTCTCGATAATTAATCCTGATACCAAGGAAAAGATCTTCATTCCTTTTTTACCTGAACACCTCCCTCCATGCTAAAAATGTATCTCGCAAATTTCGAAATAGACAGCCATTACCCCGTATTTCCCGGGTTCCGCCCGTTGGGCTAAGTTTTTCCACCCTGGCCGTTATAAATAAGCCCTCGGAAGTAACCCTAGCTCCAACGGCTTATTTTCCCCATTCCTCTTCCTTCCTCCTTTCAAGCTCGAGCCCCCAGAGCGCCATCACGGAAGCCCCGCGCACGTCACCGGAGCCCATCCGCCGCCGTTTGCGCTCCGCCACAGCGCGGTTCATTCCACCGCCCAAATCCGCCACCAAACCTCCGATCTGCCCGCCAAGAATCGTGAAAGGGCACCAAGCTTGCATCATCTGCCTCCGCAAAGCTTCGCTTCAATCTCCTTTGGTAAGTCTCCTACATCCTCTAACTTATCCTCGTAATTTCTTAGTTTCTCCTCAAGTTAGATCTGAATCGAGCCGCCCGCGATTTCTCGGGTCATGCCGAATCAAGTCACTAGTGTTTACTCTAGCTCACCCAATAGATAAGATACACAGTTTAGCTCACTCTCCTATCACTTGTAATCACTAATTTTGCCACAAATTCAGAAATGAGATTCCCAATCTGGGCTGGAGTCGTCTAAATTTTCCGCCTTTACTCCTATCACCCGGAAAGTCTTTCCTCTCCGGCTCACTTGCTCATAATAGATGTACGGGCAGCCATTTACCCTTCCCGAACACTTATCTATGCATAAGATTCCACAGCCTTTGTAATAATGTGCGATACCCGGACAACCCATACCTGGCTTAGCAAAGTAATACCCGGATCATGTTTAACTTACCAACACTTGCTCAACTGACAATTTCCGAGTTTTCACTTCTCACATCCTTTCCTTGGACGCTTTTTCAGGTTAACCCCATGGCGCCCAAGAAGCAGGGAAAGCAGCCAGTTAAGGCAAAAACCACGAATTCCATATCTGCCAACTGGGGGAGGTCCTCCGTCACCAAGGCCAAACTAGAGGAACTGGTTGAACTAGGGGTTCTACCCCCTCAGGAGACTATCCAGTGGAGAGTACCGGGTAATGAGACCCAGCCCACTCCAGCAGAAAATGAGGTAATCTGTTTTGTTGAACATGTGACCCGGGGCTTCCGGCCTCCGGGTCATCCTTTCTTTCGCGACGTTTTAAGCCATTATGGCCTTCGCATTTTCGACATAGGACCCAACTCCGTTCTAAACATCACTCATTTTATCGTTCTTTCCGAGTCTTACTTGTGCTCTCCGCCAAGTCTGGCCCTCTTCGTCGAACTCTTCCAGTGCAAACCGTGCCGCGAAAGCGGCGATGGTGCACTTCTTACTTGCGGCGGGGTTTCCATCCAACGCCGCAAGAACTCCTTAATGCCTCCTCTCACCCTCAACTCCCACGTAAAGCACTGGCAGCTCTCATACTTTTACTGCCAGGACACCTCCCCACCCGGCGAAAAGAAGTTGCCGGGTTACTCGGAGGGTCAACTTGACATTTCCGAAGCCTTCAATGGGTTTGCCCCTGACCCGGAAAGGGAAAAAATTCTACCTCTATTGGCCAAAATCTCCATCCTTTCTGCCCAAGGCCTCATCGGGCTTAACCTGGTGAAGACTTGGGTCGATTTCCGCATCCAACCCAACTCCATTCGCACAAAACTGATGTGCGAATACTCGGGGCAAACCACGGACCCGATCCGATACTCCACCAGCAATTTCGGTCCTAGCGATGCCAACAAAACAATCAAGGGCTTTCTGACGGAAAAGCTCGAGGTGATCCGGAACATAGCCGGATTAGAACCTTTCACCCTCGAGAACCCGGCCCCCGCGGTAAGGACCTAATTCTAACAAGTTCAATTTTATTCGTTCCTCTTGATACAACTGTTAATCCTTGCTCTGGTGTCTCCACCTCAGGCCGACAGTGACTTCTGGAAGGCGGATACTCCTCCTAACTCCGGAAACCCGGAAGAGGAAGGGGATGCCGTTAACTCGGACGAAGGCACATACTTAGTCCCCTTGAATATGTCATGCCCTACTTCTCATTTCCACACTATAATCTTGATTACTTTCAGAATAAGAAGACCAAGACGAGGAGGAAGAAACGGACGGCAAGGTGGAGTCTGCCAGTGATGAAGATGAACCGGAGCCAGCAATTAAAGCCGGACCCAAAAGAAAACCCCAAGGAATCGTTTTCCAGGTTTCATTTCATTTCCTTGTGCTTAATTTGCGTTCCCGTGATATCATTCATGAGCTAACCCTGTCATCATCCCTTTGGTCATAACTGAAGGAGCCACCTGCGTCCAAGCGTAGAGTGACCCGGAACCATCCGGGTAACGAGACCCTTAACCCGGGTACTTCATCGCCTCCAGCTCGACATACTGGTATTCACCATACACAAGAATCTTTCCCAAACATTCCCTCACAAAGTAATCTCACACCTTGCTTGGTATTTTTCAGTATCTTCCGGGTCCAGCAGCGGCTTCCCCTCGGACTTCGCGGTGAACCCTGGGTAAAGTTCTTTTCCTGATGTTATGCCAAACTTTTATCGCCCTTTTCATGAATTATGCGCTAACTGCACCTTTGCACTTTCTATAGAGCCACGGTCGTTGTTAGCGACCAGGAAGACATGGAAGTTGAGGACCGGGGTAAGAATAAACCGACTGAGGATGCATTCACCACAGCTGGTGATGAGCAAGCGTCACCAACGAACCCGGCTAGGCAAGAAGCCGGGTATCCAATAGCCTCGCACGCAAGCGAGAAGGAAAAAGGCGCAGCTGCGGGCGCGGGAGGAGGGCCAAACTCCGACATTCGGATGACCCGGGTGCCGTCTCCTGTTACGAAGAAAACTTCTTCTCCAAATTTCCACGCCCCCGAGTCTTCTAACTCGGATAACAATGATTTTAACCAGCTGATGAGTGCTCTCCTGTCCATGAAAGCTTCAGAGGGAAATGTCTTGGAGCGTATGGCCGCAGCACATCAGGTAACATTATTTGATATTCCTTACTACACACCCAGTCCCCAAGTTCGGAGCATAACTTGCTGAAGTTGTGCTCGGTACTTCATACAATATTCGGCTTGTCATGATATCTGACTTACAGTTTTACTCGTTCCTTGCAGGCGGAAATTACTCGGTCCGACGAGGTATTACTCAAGACCGAGCAGCTCCTGCTTGCTGAAGTAAAGCGCAGAGAAACCCTTGAGGCGGAGGTGAAGACTTTGAAAAAAGATGTCTCCAGATACAAGAAGAAATACGATGCTGCCCAATCTACGCTGAAAAACTTGTCGAACCAGGTTGCGGACACTTATCGCATCTTGCTAAGTAAGCTTTTGTTCGCGATTAACTTACATGCCTCTATCTTATCGTTATAATAATCAAGATTACTGATATGCTTTCTTTTATTTCAATTGCAGGTGCTAACCTTGCTGCTCCAGAGGACGATGCCGTTGCTATGACTAAAACGCTAAAGACTGTGCTCCGAACATTTTTGCCGGCGCAAAGCTTTTATTGGATGCCGTGAAATGGCCTTCCGAGGTATACCCAGGCGAAGAAAACCTTATGCAAGCGTTTTCGACGGTGCCTGGATGGATTGAAATATGGAAGCGCTCGTCTTGCCGAGTCGGTATGACCCGGGCCTTTACGCTGGCGAAAGCTTATTTTCCTAAGCTTGACCCGGCAAAGGTAATATCCGGGTTTCCAGAATTCAAGGCTGACGGCTCCAAGTTTACGCCCAAGGATTTCAAAGTTATACAATCCGCCGTACGCCACTCGGCTACTGCCTTGGCCGATAAGATGGAACTGGACACAATCATGAGCTCGTACGACACTGAAGGCAAAACCATTTTGGTGGAGGCACCCCCTCCCTTCGACATGCTGGAAAAATGGGCGACTGACCTGGCCAGGAGGAAAGAAGAAGCTGCTAAGAGAGGCCGAGTTAGGCTTAAGGCCGTCTACCTCTACACCAGCTGTTCCTCCGCCTGTCCGTCCTGATGTGGAAAGTCCGGGTAATGCTGCTGGAAAGGCTAAGGAGCAGGTCCAAGACCAAGACCCGGAAGATCATTCCCAGGATGCCGAGTAGGATGATGTCTTGTATTCTGTGTTTTTTAAAAACTGGTACGATTTTGATGATGCGTTTGTTGCGCCATTGATACTGGTACTGTCACTTTGTACTTTTACTCGTGATAACTTTGTGCCTTTCCCGGCTTTTGATAATCTCGACCTTTGTTTTATTCTTAAGCTTATTCTCGATACCCGGTTGCTTTTGATTCCCTTTTCGAGGCTCGGTTAACCGAGTATCGCGGGCTTTGATAAGCGGACTTTTCTTTAAGTCCCCAAGACTCGGAAGCCAAGGTTTTTCGAGCTTTAATAGATAAACAGCTTGTTTCTGTTTCGAAGTCCCCAGTCCCCATGACCCAAAGTACGAGCCAGGGGGGTGTGGCCTTTCTCAGATGACAAACTGCTCTTTACTAAGCCAAAAACCAATAGCCATTCACGTAAATACTGAAGTCATGCTTGATACTTGTTGAGTTTCCGGCTATTTAGCCTTGTACTCTGCATAGACTTGTGGTTTCGATGACCCTTTTGATTATCTTGTACTGTAAGCCGGCTTTCGCGTGGATACCATGTTGTTACATCTATACGAAAAACAGGGTCAAGCAAGTCCCATTGGGCTGCATGGTTTGATTGTAATCGTAAGCGAACAGATCATGCCACTTTGGTGCGATTCACATCGAGCTTAAGTAAGAATAACCAAGGAATTTGGCTCCTTCGTCCAGTTATAAGATTGCAGCCGTACCCGTCTTGCAAGTAATCGGCCCTCATAACTCATAGGCATCAAGGCCAGGTCTCTGGGTTTGTGACTACTATTTAAGCAGTTCAATTTCCAAAGACTCATGTACGTGCAACGTATTTTGATGATACTGATGTATTGATAATAACAAATATCACTTACTTGTACTTGAAGCAAAGACCATGATAAGACTTGAAAACCATCTCTTTTATTGATGCGAAAAAGTTTGTGCCAGCAGGCCGCCTCATTAAAAACCTCCCAGTCCCCTTAGGTACCCTGGGTAGGAAAAGAGCGCGTATGAAACCTGCTGTCCGTTACACTGCTTTAGTTCTTCTCGAGAATCGGCCCCAGGCTGGCACGGCCGATGCACATTCTCCACTTGTTAGTCCCTTTCATATGAGTACCGGGTTTGTTAGCCAATCCGGGTGTGTCGTTCTTGTAGCGCGGCTAGTTGTAGATAGCGGTGTGATTTCCTCTTCTGCGCCAGGGGGCTTGGAAGGACCTCTCCTGACGAAGGCCACCATCTTAGGATCTTGTTCTGTCCTGGTTTTTGCTTTATCCCCTTCAGAGGTCGGCCTTTTTGACGTTGCCCTTTCCTCCAGGTTCGCCTGCGATCGGTAATGCTTGAGCTCCTCTTTCCTACAGGCTTGCTCAGCCATTGCTGCATCTCCTTCATCGCATTCAGCTGCTATATCTCGATTTCCGTGTATGGTAATGGTCTTCTTAGGACCCGGGATTTTCAGCTGTAGATACACATAACACGGTCTTGCCATGAACTTGGCATAAGCCGGTCTTCCAAACAATGCGTGATAGGGACTGCGCAACTTAACCACCTCAAAAGTAAGCCACTCAACCCGATAATTGTCCTTTGATTCCCCAAAGCTACCTCCAAAGCCATTTTTCCTTCAGGGCACGCTGAATGACCCGGCACTATCCCGTGAAAAACTGTTGTACTTTTTTGCAATTGAGATTCCTTGAGGCTCATGCGCAGAAAAGTTTCCCAGTACAGGATATTGATGCTGCTTCCTCCATCCATCAAGACTTTTTTCAGCTCATACCCATTGACCTGTGGTGCCACTACCAAGGCTAAAACTCCCGGGTGATCGACCCTGTCCGGATGATCCCTTCTGCTCCAAGTTACCTCCTGTTCTGACCACCTCAAATACCTCGGAACAGCGGAAGAGACTGAATTGACCGCTTGTTTCAATATCTTTTATCCTTGTTAGAGCCTCCAGTAGTGTGCACATGATATTGACCCAACTGTTTGGGGTTAGCCTGAAAACCTCCCGCTCCCCCTTGATTGTTGCCCGGATTTCCTGCTGCCGGGTTACCGGCTGGGGGTGGACCATTGCCCAAATTTCCACCTGGACCTGGGCCTCCTCCCCGACCCGCTCCTCGCATGGCTCTGTTTACTTCCTCATTCTTCCATCTCTGTAAGTCGGCGCATTGCTCCAAGGAGTGATTAGCCGGCTTGCCGTTCCTGCTGTGCTTCGGGCACGCCATCCTGAATATATCCCAACTGTTGCCTGGTCTCGGAGGTCCCTGATAGTGTCCTCCATTATGATTTCCGGTATTAAAATTCCCTTCAGATCTGGGTCTCGAAGACCCGGCTTCAGTATTAGCTACAAACTCGGAACCTCCTTCAAATGGACGCTTGTTCTGACTATTTCCGTTATTACTCGGTGCTTCCATTGCCGGTTCTTCCACTGTTACTGGTGTTCACCTTCGCTTTCTTGTCATCAACTTCCTCCTCTGTAGTGTCTGTTGCAGCGTGTTTGTTGCATGCATCCATTAATTCTCCCATTGTAACCTCCCATGCATTCCTACTGGACTTCATGCGAGTTAACTTTTGTACTAAAGGAATATACTTGCATGTTTTTGCCATAGCTTGTAGCGCATCTTTGGGCTGAATTTCTGTGGATGAGTGAAGTATCTCCATAACCCGGCATACCCAACTGCGTGCTGATTCTCCCTTCTTCTGAACGCATCGCTCTAAATCATCAATAGTGAATAGCTTTCTGCACGTCCCATGAAAGTGCTTGACGAACGCGGTTTTTAGTTCTTCCCAAGACTTGATCGATCTTTCTGGCAGGTTGGTAAACCATAACTTTGCTGCTCCTTCTGACATCATCAAGTACATGAACTTGGCTTGAAGATTCTCGGATGCATTGCGGATTGACATTGCCATCTCATAACTACTCAACCATGTTTCCGGATCCATGGTCGGTTCATAGTTCACTACTTTTCCCGGCTCTTTGAATTTTTCCGGGTAAGGTTCAGCTCTGATGTCATCCGAGAGACACTTGGGCCCTGCGAGGACGGTTGAGAATGGCCTTATTCGGGAAGCGTGCGATCCAGCCGGGGGCGTAGCGGGGCGCGGTGCTGCAGGCAGCCCATGTGCAGCAGACCCGGCCCCGGCTCTCCGAGCCCTGGAGCTATCCACAACGGCCTGCGCCACCGATGCTGCCGGAACACGGGGAGGATGCGGCATTTGCTGCTGCTCTTCCCTCCGCCGCGCCGAGTTTGCTTGAATATTCCCTTGTTGTTGACTGGCGTATGGCGTCCCATGCATCCCGCTTCTGTGGTCCGGGTAATTGGCCTGCTGCGCCACTGCAGTGTGCAGTAGATCGATCGCTTGCCGGGTCCTTTCTGCATGGGGCGATTCTCCTACCGGGATCTGGTTCAGTGCGAGCGTTGCTGCATACACGTTGTCCATGGGATTGTTGTAGTGGCCTGCTGGTGTGCGAAACCGTGACGGCGGCTGCGGCGGCAACTCGATGCCGGTTGTGACTCTGGTTCGTGGTGGGGGTAACCCGGCCTGCACGTTTGCCGCGCGGGCTTCCGCTGTCACCGGCTGAGGCGCAGTTCCCTGGTTTACAGCTGGGATCGGTTGGTCCTGAGGCGTAATAAACAAAGCTGCCGGGTTAATGACCCCTCCCGTGGCCGGTAGTCTAGTTTGATGTCTCTGGTGTACTCTAGATGTTTCCTCTCGAAGCCCGGTTTCCAATGCATCCAGCTCGCGTTGACGCGTAGCCATCCCTTGTTTCTCTGCTTCCACTTGCCTTCTTTGCTGTTCCAACGCGCGGCGAGCCACATCCAGGTCCCTGACACGTTCAGCTGCGTTTTCTGGAGTGATAACCGTAGCGAGGACAGTGGGGTCTAGGATCAGATTGTTGTCGAACAAGGCCGGGTGGCGCGGGTTTGACGGACCCGCCCCCGGTGTCCGGTTTCCCAGGAATCCGAACGTATTCGCGTACAACTCCTCATCCGCCGCACGGCTAGTCACTGATGCCGACTCTCCGTCGACCCGGGCCGGGATCGGGTTTCCGTTAGCCGCGTCCTGTCGCTGTGCCAATGCCTGAGCCGCCCCGACCGGAGCCGTGGTGATGTTTCCTTGATTAAGGTTGGCTGCGGGAGCCGTGTAGACCGCCGCTCGGCGTATTACGCCTGTTCTGAGTTCGTGCTGTTCTTCTCCGCTGTTGTCTTCTCCGTACCGGTCTTCCAGCAGGTCCCGTATAGATTCAGTATCGTCCTTTCCGTCGTCCGGGTCACGCGGGGCCCATGCCGGCTCCTCCGGCTGTTCCCACTGCGCGATGGATTCTTCTATCTGGTATGTTGCTCCAACTGATTCTTCTCTATCTGATTGGTCGCAAGCATCCTCCCCTGACATAGAATCAGATCCAACATCGTCAGGAGCCGAGCCAGAGGAACATACCATACCGATGAAGACGCTGATCCGGCCGATTGTAACGACAGATCCGGATTCGAGGCGATCCGATTCTGGCCCCCAGCCGGAGTCATCCACCATCTTCTCTCCTTTGTGGTCGTCGTAGATCTCTCTGACGACGAGGTTCCTCATGCTTTTCCGAGCTTCTCCCGTGATGTAAACACCTTTGGACGCAGGCCCCACGGTGGGCGCCAACTGTCGTGGGATGATCACGGCAGATGTTACCAGGGGTAACTGATCTTGGGGCAAGTCGACACAGGTATTTGGGAGAGGGTTTAGCTCGAAAGAAAACATGGTGATAAGCGATCTAGGAATCGGCACTCAACTCGCCGAGTCTCGAATATCGCTCTCGATTTATATTGGATACTTGATAACAGGTGATATGACTATGTCGTGAATCTCTGTCAAGCTAAGCCTAGGGGCCGGTTTATAAAGCACCCGTACCCCCCCTTGGCTTGCCCTCCAAGGCGCAGCTTGAATCCTATCCGAACTCTACTTACAAAACCTAGCTTTCCTTACCGCAACCCACAATCCGGGTTACGAGGCCTACAAACTTTGGGCCTTCAGAAGTTTCTTTATCCTTAGCCGGATCCCGCGCGGCGTCCTTTGGGCCGGGTTACACCTTGGAGTTGGCCTGCCGGGTTACTATCCCCCCATCACAGCTTCAGCTTTCATACGTGTAAATGATCCAGAACAAGAAGCATCCAATAAATCCTTATCATGAAGAGGAAGCCTTGCATTGAAATTATTAATAACGATATTACTGGGGAGCTCACGAATGGGGCATTTGAGCATTAGTAACTTCAATCTCCCCCATGCTTGGGCAATACTCTCTCCGTCATGAGGCCAAAAATTATATATATATAATTCCTATCTCTATGGATTTCACTTGGAGGATAGAATTTAGAATAAAAGAGAGGTACAATTTCCTCCCATTCAATAGTCTGGCTATTTTTCAGCAGCTTGAACCATTCAGAGGCTCGGCCTGTCAATGATATAGAGAATAATTTCCTCTTCACTTGGCTCATTGTAATACCTGCACACTTGAACAACTCGCATAATTCATGTAAAAAAGAGCAGATGATCACCAGGATTGACATTTCCATCACCTCAATAGCAGTTATCCATAACATGTTTAACAATATTTATAGGTATTTTATAGGGATCCAAATCATCATGCAGTGGGTCACTTACTACCCTATTAGTGGCAGAAGTGCCCGCAAATAGGGACTCAAAAAGAGTTCCAAACATAGTGTAATAAAGCAGTAAACAGAAATAAAAACAACACTTACAGCAGAAGCTTCCTTTATCAATTCCACTTCCCAATAGCGCTTCACTCCCCGGCAACGGTGCCAGAAAATAGTCTTGATGACCCACAAGTATAGGGGGTGTATCGTAGTACTTTTGATAAATAAGAGTGTCGAACCCAACGAGGAGCAGAAGGTGTTGACAAGGAGTTTCGAAGAAGGAAAAACTGTAAATACTGGAAAACAGATTTGTAGGGGTTTTTGATATTGCAGATAAATAAAGTGCGAGTAAATAACATGCAGTAGTAATTATTGCAGCAAGTGGCCTAATCCTTTCTTCGGCAAAGGACAAGCCGGTGAGTTTACTTATGATTAACAAACGCTCTCGAAGACACACGGGAGGTTTCTGTCAAGTGCTTTTGTTCCATGCAGCTGAATAACTTTGGTGTTTTGATAAGTGTTGTGTGGGTGAATCTATGCTAATGTACCGTCCCATCCAATACTAATACATACTTGTGATTATACCCCTTGCAAGCATATGCAACTACAAGAAATTAATTAAGTAATAAATCTAACCACAGCTTTAAACTCCGGGATCCTACGCTCCCTCATGCAATTGTTTCCTAACGGGGGTTTAGGTTTCTGTCACTCCGGAAACCCCACAATTAGTATCCAAATACAGGATGCATTTCCCTAGGCTCGTAAATGGTGAAGTATCATGTAGTCGACATTCACATGACACCACTAGAAGAATAACAACACAACTTAAATATCAAACATTAATATTATTCAACATTACTTCACTACTAACAACTCGACTTCTCCCATGTCCTCAAGAACAACACGAACTACTCACAACACATCATATGGATCATACTCAGAGGTGATATAATGGATGATAACAATATGGTCATAAAGTGCAAACACCGATAAATCTCACAAGCACCAACTACTAACAAGTAATCCACACCGGGAGAGAGATCTAATGCAAAACAACGATAGAGGCCCCTAATTGTTATAGCGGAATGAAGGTGGATGATGAGGGTGATAGTGCTGGTGGTGATGAAGATGATGATGATGATCTTGATGATTCCTGGAGCGATGACGGTGACGATGGCGGTGATTTCCCCTCTCCGGAGAAGAATTTCCCCGGCAGATTTCTCCCTGTGAGAGAGCTTTTCTCTCTCGGATGTTTTCCGCCCCGCAGTGGCGGCGGAATAATTCTTCCAGGATGGAATGAGGCTTAGGGTTCCCTCGGGGTCAGGGGGCCAACGGTGACCCCCAGAGGTGGGCCAGGGTGGCCACACCCCTAGGTGGTGCAGCTAGAGGGAGGGCGCCCCACCCCTAGGTGTGGGCCCCTGGTGGCCCCCCTCTGGCTCTCCTTCTGGATGTCCCCCTTGTTCTTCTGATCTTCCGAAATATGGTATCTCGACGGTGCTTTTTCCATCAGATTTCTGGTCCCGGTGTTTATTCTCCAAAAATTATAAAACATGCAAAATTAGATAAAATAACATAAGAGATGCATCATAACATGAAATATATCGATGAATAACAGAAAATTATGATATAAAATAGTTATGCAAAATGGACATATCAAGGAGTTACCATAAGAATTACCATAAGCATTACTATTATTAGGAGGATATGGCCTATAATTTTTGCTACCAAAATTATTCCTATAAGCATTGGTGTTGAAATTATTATTTTTATGCAGTTAAAATCAACATGCTCTTCTTGACCTAGCAAAGAGGCTAAAGGAACATTATTTGGGTCATTAGAAGCATGGCCATTCACAAGCATAGACATAATAGCATCAAGTCTCTCATTCAAAGAGGAGGTTTCTTGAACAGAATTTACCTTCTTACCAGTTGTAGCTCTCTCAGTACTAAGAATAATTTACCATCATATCATCAAGAAGCTTTGTTGCTATCCCCAAGGTCATGGACATAAAGGTTCCTCCAGCAGATGAATCCAGAAGGTTTCTTGAAGAAAAATTCAGACTTGCATAAAAGGTTTGGATGATCATCCAACTAGTCAGTCCATGAGTGGGACAATTTTTTACCAAAGATTTCATTCTCTCCCAAGCTTTAGCAACATGCTCATTATCAAGTTGCTTAAAATTCATAATGCTACTTCTTAAATATATAATCTTAGCAGGAGGATAATATTTTCTAATGAAAGAATCTTTACACTTAGTCCAAGAATCAATACTATTTCTAGGCAAAGATAGCAACAATTGTTTAGCTCTTCCTCTCAAAGAGAAAGGAAACAATTTCAGTTCAATAATATCTCCATCAACATCTTTATATTTTTTCATCTCACATAGTTCAACAAAATTATTAAGATGGGCAGCAGCATCATCAGTACTAACACCAGAAAATTGCTCTCTCATAACAAGGTTTAACAGGGCATGTTTAATCTCATAAAAATCAGCAGTAGGAGCAGGTGGATCAATAGGTGTGCTAGTAAAATCATTGTTGTTGGTGCTAGTAAAGTCACACAACTTAGTATTCTCACGAGTAGTCATTTTAACAAGATTAAAAACAGGAATAAAACTACAGCTAGTATAAGAACTAACTTTTTTGTGTTTTTGATAAAAAGAAGCAAACAAGACAAAATAAAATAAACCAAGCAAAACAAAAGCAAAGTAAAGAGATTGGAAGTGAGAGACCCCCCTTGCAGAAATTCTCTTCCTCCTCGGCAACGGCGCCAGAAAACTTGTTGATGGCCTTAATGCCCTCTGTCGAGACATCGTAGTAGTTTTCATAGACTGGGGTGCCATGAGACTACGGTAGAGACGTGGGGTAACGGGATAGCGTAGTAACACAGAACACGGGATTTTACCCAGGTTCGGTACGTCGCGACAGTACGGCGTACCTACTCCTGCACTTCTCACTAATTGGGACTAAAGCCTGTATAACAGGGTTACAATGTGAGGGAATAGATCTAGCTACTCGACGAGGATGAGCTTCTCGGCGAGTTGCGTAGAGCTATGAAGCTTGAACCTAGAACCTTGGAACTTATCTAATCTATCTCCCGTCCGGCTTTATATAATAGCCGGATTAGGGCTTACAGAACAAGAAACCTAGAAGACTACGTTTAACTTGTAACTTCGAAAGTAAGGAAACCGTCTTCTCCTCCAAGCCAGATCACGCGGGCCGTGATCCGGGTTCTTCTAGAATCCGGCTTCTGCGTGTCGGACTACTGGGCCGCCCAATGGACCTAAGCCCACTACCTCTGAGGCCACCCTGGTAGTCCGGCTCTTTGTCTACCATCTTCTATACCCCTATTCAGTATATATCCGACAGTAGCCCCCAGGAAGGATCAAAACTCTAAAACTCCGCCTTTCGTCAAATACATTTTGTCCGGGAAAACTTGATTCAGCAGTCTTGATTCTTTCTTCTTTCCTTTTGAAGGAGATGGTAACACAAAACTCGGAACTATGAAAATCCGGCTTTTCTTCTCGCGATCCTTCGCGGAAAAGGAACTTATGACATCAGCGCCTTAATCATGCTGACGCAAGCGCCGCTTGGTTTCACGCGGGAAACCCTGCAACGTAACTCTGACAGATTCTCACGAGAAACGAGGAGATAGCCATCATTCCTCTGTCGCTCCGTTTCCCGGATTTTCCGGCGAGCGACACGCGTCGAACATCCAACGGTCAAAAGAGCCGTTGGCACGTATCTAGAGCTTTTCAGGCTATAAATAGCCGTCCTCTTCGTCATCGGAAATCTTTCCTCACTCCATCACTGCCCACGCCATTGACGCAAACGTGAGCTCGAGAGCAAGACCTTGCCCCGACGAACTCTTCGCACGCCGGAGCGCTCATTCGCCACCGAAGAAGATGGCCTCTCCGTCGTCCTCACCGGCTCGCGCCTCCATCGACGAACTTTTGGGCGACCTAGATCCACAGCTAGGGTCGCCCAAGCATGCCGGCGGCGAGCCGGAAAAGGCCACGGCATCCGCGGCGGGCGGAGGAAACGCTTCCGCCGCCGCGGACGTCGCGGGCCCAAGCGCCACAACAACCCCGCCGTTCGCACCTGAAACGGCGGAGGAGAAAATCGAGCTCCTTGGCGAGAAACTCGCCGCCGCGAAGGCCGCCGGAGCGGATGAGGAAGAGGAAACTGCAGGCAACTGGAGTGCCTGCAGTATTCCCCCGGCTCTCCTTCCAAACTTGGAGAAGGAGGGTTTGGTGCTCAAAAAGAAATGGCGGCTCCCGGAAGAGGAGACCGAACCATGCCACAAGAGGGCGAAAGGGTGCTTCTTACCTCCCACCTTCTACGAGGTATGGGGCTCCCACCTTCCTCTTTCTTCCTCCAGGTTCTGTCACATTACAGCATCCAACCTCACAACCTTCCTCCCAATTCCATTCTGTACATGGCCGGCTTCCAGGCCTTGTTCGAAGGTTACCTAGGAATAGAGCCTAGGTTAGATTTTTGGCTGTATTGCTTTGGGGTCAAGCGTAACTCTTCGGAGGGTGCACTCCCAAATTGCGGGACCATTTCCTTTACTCTTCGGAGATTCCGAGAGGATTGGTTCCCCAAAATCAAAACCTCAGAATCCTCCTTCTCCAAGTTTGGAAAGGTTTTGAAGAGTGTAGCAGCAAGTTTTCCCTCAGAAAAGAAACCAAGGTTGAATCGACCAGTAGGAGGACAAGCAATCTCTGGAGGTTGATGCAGCTGAGGTGGCATGGCGCACTACCGGTTCAGCAGCAACGTGGAACCTACGCAATACAATCAAATCACTCTGTCCCAATGAAGCATTGAGGTTGTCAATCTCACCGGTTTTGCTAAACACAAAGAAGTTAAACGTATGGTGTGGAAAACAGTATGAGAATATTATGAAAGGAGTAGCAGCAGTATGAAAGCAGTAGGTGTTTTATCAGTATGAGGAAAAAGGATCGGGGTCCACAGTTCAGGCGTCGCTCCGTGAAAGATAAATAACATGTGTGGTGAACAAATTATAGCTGGGCAATTGACATAAATGAAGGCTGCATCGTAGTGCATATGCAAGACATAAAGATTACTATGTGATTCATGCGGGCAATACAACAAGATACAAAGACCGTTATCCAATTGCATCTATGACTAAAAATTCACCCTCCGAATATCATCCGAACAAACGTTGGGTATTATGTTGCACGCAACAGATAATCGCAGTAAGCAAAGTGTGTAATGTAAACAATAACATCATCCTTAAACAAAGCATTGTTGTTTTCTCCCTAATGGCAACAGCACATCCTCCATCCGTCACGTTTCTGTCACTCGAGCATAGATGAAAAGAAGGCATGAACCCTTTATCGAGCATAAATACTCCCTCTTGGAGTTACTATCATATACTTGGCCATAGCATCTACTAATAACGGAGACCATGCAAGATCATAAACAACATGAACGTGAAGATAACATGATAGATTGATAATCAGAAGACATAGCATTCAACATTCATCAGATCCAAGCAAACAAACCATGTAGCATTACATAAAGATGATCTTGATCACCTTAGGAAGCTCACAAGATCTAAACATGAGGTACAAAGTGGAGAGAACAACCATCTAGCTACTGCTATGGACCCGTAGTCCAGGGATGAACTACTCACGCATCACTTCGGAGGAGGGCATGGCGGTGTAGACCCCTCCGGTGATGATTTCCCCCTCCGGTAGAGTGCCGGGGAGAGCTCCAGAACCCTCCCGATCTCGGGATGACGGTGACGGCGGCGTCGGGTGTTTCTCGGGTAAAAGTGGGATCTATTTAGGGTTTACGTGTCGGGTGGATTACATAGGCGAAAGGGCAAAGGCGGTGGAGGCCTAGGGGCCCCACACCACCCCCGGCGCGGCCAAGGGGGGGCGCCACCCTATGGTGTGGGACCCCTGAGGCCCCCCCCCCTCCGGGTCTCTTCGGGACTCCGCGGAAACTCCGGGATTTCTAAGACTTCCGGGCTACGAATTTTCCAATTCCAAGAATATTTCCAGAACAACTTTTCTGAAACTAAAAACAACAGAAAACAGGGAACTGGCTCTGTGGCATCTTGTCAATAGGTTAGTCCGGAAAATCGATAAAAATGACATAAAATGTATAGCAAACATGTGGGAAACAATAATAAAACCACATGGAACATCAGAAATTAAGGATACGTTTATGACGTATCAGTCCTCGAGTAGGTAAACGATGAAAACACAGTAATTTTTTAGGTGACATGCTACCAACATAAAATTGATCATCAAAATGTCAAAGCATCTGTAATCTGAGATCATATGACTTCAACACAAGCATGATAAATAAAACTTTAATAATAAAGCATAGTAATCACTTTCCATCATGAGAATTAACTCAAATAAAAGACCATGAATAACAATGCAAAGAAAGATATACGTTTGTTTCAAGTATAAAGAAAGCATGTCAAAGTGATATTTTGCTAGTCCTTAAGAGTGGGAAAAAACTTAAATGCCAGGACACATTCAAAGTTCATGAGGAAGACTAGAACAAATAATTAGAGAACTAGCAATAACACATCATGAATCAATTAATAATGTTTCTGGGACAAATGCACATAAAAATCAGAATGGAAAGAATGCTCTCTCAACTGTGCATAAAGTTAAAAGATGGAGACTCAACATAAAAGTAAAAGAAAGGCCCTTCGCAGAGGGAAGCATGGATCACTCATGTGCTAGAGCTTTTATGTTATTAAATAGA
This sequence comes from Alopecurus myosuroides, assembly GCA_028641055.1. Lineage (NCBI taxonomy): Eukaryota > Viridiplantae > Streptophyta > Magnoliopsida > Poales > Poaceae > Alopecurus > Alopecurus myosuroides. The sequence goes on from CM054057.1 coordinate 724,187,487, forward strand.
GGTGTACAAACTTGACACTCCTCCCAGCCATCTTTCACAAACCATGGCTAACCGAATCCTCGGGTGCCTACCAACAATCACATACCATAGAGGAGTGTCTATATTTTATGAGAGGTGTATGCTTATGTCAACAAATGGTAAGCAGAAAATACATTACGTCACAAGCCAATTAGACTTCACAAGAGCGGCTCCCATAGAAGGACGCATCTGGGTAGAAGGTCATACCTCTTTCTCTTTTGTTTACACAATTATGCTTTGATTGATAAATCGGGGGAAAATAGTGAAGATAATTTGTGTTATTAATTTGGTGCTGGGCACCCCGCTGCCAGCTCTTCTATCATTGGATAAGAGGATGAAGCCACTAGTCCAGGGTGTGAAAGTCCAATCAACAAGTGAGATAAAGATTCTCTATTAACGTCCTCATGAGCTAAAACAGGAGCACAAAACATGAGTAATTTTGAAAGTTTTAAAGGTATCACATGAGCAATTTACTTTGGAGTGGCAGTTAAATACCACATGTAGGTAGGTATGGTGGACACAATGGGAAAACTTTGGTTTTAGGGAGTTGGATGCAAGAGTAGAGCTCATACTCAGTACAGGTGGAGGCTAGCAAAAGACTGGGAGCGACAAATCAAGAGAGCATAAGAGCCATAATCATGCATAGCGACATAAAATCATTAATCAAATCATAAGTGGTACCACAAGTTCAAAAACTAAATGATCATGGAGGCTATTCGTGACTGGTTCATAGTCATAAACATGGTGTGAGAATGCGCCAAGTCAACCAAATAAAACATTCAAAGGAGAACACCACAAATTTATGCTTCAATATGACAAGAACAACTCATGATTCTTTAAATGACACATTAAACACTCTCAGATATTTGAGGCTAATCATTCTACTCAATAAACACAAGGCTCTAAAACTAAAATAACATCTAGCATGATATGAAAAAGTTCTAGCCACAGTCTATACAAGCTTCCACTTGCACCGTTAAAAATTCTACCTCAAGCAGCAATTTCTTTTCCCAACAAGCACCATACAAATCATGCTTTAACAAAAATCCTCTACATGCTATAGCAAGAAAATATGAGACTACTCACATAACACTACTAAAACTAACATCTTTGAATAAGAGATGCAATGAAAACGAGAGCTAAACAAGAATTTTTGCAGCGACTAGAAGAAAAACTAAGAATACTAGCATATCAAGTATTCAAATGAAAAGTGGAGCGTGTCTCTCTCCCAAACAAAGAATGATAGGATCAAACTATATTATTGCAGCAAGGAAAAAAAAGGAAACAAAATAAAAACAAATAGACGCTCCAAGAAAACTTCATATGATGTGACAGAATAAAAATATAGTTTCACGAGAAGTGACCTGATAGATAGTTTTTGATGAAGAAGGGGATGCCAAGGCATCCCCAAGCTTAGATGCTTGAGTCTTTTAAAAATATGCTTGGATGAACCACAGGGGCATCCCCAAGCTTTGACCTTGCACTCTTCTTGATCACATATATCACCTCTTCTCTTGACCCTTGAAAACTTCCTTCACACCACACTCAAACAGTAATTTGCATTAGAGGGTTACGCAAAAAAATAAAAATCCATGGGTTCTGTATGGCACAAGTTCTATTGATACTTTTAAACATTAGCTACATCCACTGATGTTTCGTGAAGCAAAGAAATCTACTTGACATCGCAAAAGAGCAAATGCAAGAAAAATGGCAGAATCTGTCAAAACGAGAACTGTCTCTAAATACGATTTTTTCGAGGTACTTACCTTACTCAGATCGAAATACTTAAATAACAAAAAATTTGTGGAATTAGCTGAGGAATAAGCATAAAACATTTCATATCATTCTGATCTTCCAGGATTTTCTATGATTTTTTACGGTGGACAGCATAAATCTGTTTCCTGTGCAGAAATCCGAAAACCAACTGCAACTCTCGTCAGAAACCTTACTTGGGACTACTAAAACATGAAAAGAAAGATAAAAAGAAGTTTCTACAGAATTATACAACCCCGTGACTCTAATAAAACAGAGAAAAACAAAGCAAAAAATAAAACCATTTGTTATCTCCCAAGAAGTGCTTTTCTTTAACGCCTTTTAGCTAGGCCCAGAAAAGTGGAATCAAGTATTTTCAAGTGAAGAAGCATCCAAATCAATAATTTCTTCCAAAACCCCAATTGTATAAATGGGTACCTTGGACATCCCTGAAGAGGATTCAACATTTAAATCACTTTTAGTTTCACTAAAAGTTTTATTAATCTTAAGCACATTAGGGGGTTTTGGTTTAGGCGCCTTGGGGACATACATAAATTTTTTCTGTTTTCCCACAGAAGGCTTTTCTCTTTTAAACTTGAGAGCAGAAAAGGTTGAGCTTAAAGTTTCCATAGCCTCCTCTAATTTACCAATCCTCATATTTCGACTATCATGGATATTGCTAGTTTCTAAGACAGTGATTTTCTTGTTGATACTTACTATTGATTCATTAACTTTGCTTGCATTATCAAGGAAATTTGGCAAATTCTTCTCCATAGAGTTTAGATTTTCAATAAAATCATCTAAAGTGATCTCAGTTTTAACAACCTTAGTAGGTGGTGTTCCAACTAAACTTTCTATTAAATTACATGCTTCCAAAGCAGGTGTTCCCAGAAAATTACCGCCTATAAGAGTGTCTAGAACATACCTATACCAGCTAGTAATACCAACATAAAAATTCCTAAGAAGGATTAGGGTGGAGTATTTCTTAGTGAATCTATGATGAGCATCACTTATCCTATATGAAGCATCTTTCAAACGTTCTCCCCCTTGTTGCTTAAAGGAACGAACTTCAACCTCGGGAACATTCATTTTAACAAGACTAAAAACAGGAATAAAACTATAGCTAGTATAAGAACTAATTTTGTGTGTTTTTGATAACGGGAAGCAACCAACACAAAATAAAATAAGCAAAATAAAAACAAAGTAAAGGGATTGGAAGTGAAAGACTACCCTTGCAGAAATTCTCTTCCTCCCCGCAACGGCGCCAGAAAACTTGTTTATGGCCTTAATGCCCTCGTTGGTAAGACCCAAGAGAAAGGTTGTGAAGAGTGTAGCAGCAAGTATTCCCTCAGAAAAGAAACCAAGGTTGAATCGACCAGTAGGAGGACAAGCAATCTTTGAAGGTTGATGCAGCTGAGTTGGCAGGGCACACTACCGGTTCAACAACAACGTGGAACCTACACAACACAATCAAATCACTCTCTCCCAACGACGCAGTGAGGTTGTTAATCTCACCGGTTTTGCTGAACACAAAGAGGTTGAACGTATGGTGTGAAAAACAGTAGGAAAATAGTAGGAGAGCAGTATGAAAGCAGTAGGTGTTTTATCAGTATGAGAAAAAAGGACCGGGGTCCACAGTTCACTAGTGGTGTCTCTCCGTGAAAGATAAATAACATGTGTGGTGAACAAATTACAGCAGGGCAATTGACAGAAATGACGGCTGCACCGTAGTGCATATGCAAGACATAAATATTACTATGTGATTCATGCGGGCATTACAACAAGATACATAGACCGTTATCCAACTGCATCTATGACTAAAAATCTACCCTTCAAACATCATCCGAACAAATGTTGGGTATTAAGTTGCAAACAATAGATAATCGCAGTAAGCAAAATGTGTAATGTAAACAATAACATAATCCTTAGACAAAGCATTGTTATTTTCTCCCTAATGGAAATAGCACATCCTCCATCCGTCATGTTTCTGTCACTCGAGCACAGATGCAAAGGAGGCATGAACCCATTATCGAGCATAAATACTCCCTCTTGGAGTTACTAGCATCTACTTGGCCAGAGCATCTACTAATAACGGAGAGCATGCAAGATCATAAATAACATAAGCATGAAGATAACATGAAAGATTGATAATCAGAAGAAATAACATTCAACATTCATCAGATCCCAGCAATCACAACATGTAACATTACATAAAGATGATCTTGATCATGTTAGGCAGCTCACAAGATCTAAACATGAGGTACAAAGTGGAGAGAATAACCATCTAGCTACTGCTATTGACCCGTAGTTCAGGGATGAACTACTCACGCATCACTTCGGAGGAGGTCATGGTGGTGTCGACCCCTCCCGCAGGATGTCGGAGAGAGTTCCAGAACCCTCGCTATCTCGGGATGGCGAGGACGGAGACCTCGGGTGTTTCGCGAGTAAAAGTGGGATCTTTTAGGGTTTACGTATTGGGGGGATTATATAGACGAAAGGGCAAAGGCGGTGGAGACATGGGGGGGCACACCACCCCCTGCCGCAGCCAAGGGAGGGGGCGCCACCCTATGGTGTGGGCCCCCTGAGGCCCCCCATCGGGTCTCTTCGAGACTCCGTGGAACCTCTGCGATTTCTAAGACTTCCGGGTTTCGAATTTTCCAGTTCCGAGAATATTTTGAGAACAACTTTTCTGAAACTAAAAACAGCAGAAAATAGAGAACTGGCTCTGTGGCATCTTGTCAATAGGTTAGTCCGTAAAATCGATAAAAATTATATAAAGTGTATAGAAAACATGTGGGAAACAATAAGAAAACAACATGGACCATCAAAAATTAAGGATACGTTTATGACGTATCAAGATCCCTCTTGAATTTTTACTTTTTTTTGAAAAATAGATAGTTTACACTAAATAGCCGTGCATTAAATTTGTAGAGAGGAGAGTAATAGATGATATCAAGCAATATGTGCAATATTATGCACATATATCTCCATATGTGCAACGTTTGGTTTGTAGTGTGCGATACTCACCTTTATTTTTCCGACGACTAAATAGCTCATTTTCGTAATTAAGTGACTATAATTATTTTCCTTTTTCTTCATACATGTTGCCGTAAGATTATCCATTAGTTTTCTTCTTTGAGCATGCAAACGTAGGAGGCTAAGAAACGTAGTTATGCATGATGTGTATAGTGAGACAAAAAGTAATTTCCCTGGAAAAATAAGGTTCAATATGATAATTCCTAAGAAAAGATTAGAAAATAAATTTACTAATACTCAGTATTTAAATTTTCTCTTTTAAAAAAATCTCAGCAATAAATCGTGGTGTTGGTATCTGCTTAATGTATATATCAGATGGAGTTGCACTAAAACCATCGAAGAAACTATGCCACGGTTAGGAAAGCCTTTTTCTATTTAAACTACTAGTCTGTAAAAAAAATCAAAGATGTTCTTCATATCATGTTGTGAGCACACCGAGTGATTATAGTTAGATGTATGGCTCATGTTCATTGTTCTAAATATTTATCTTCGCAATATTTTGTAGATATGATTAGAACTAACCCAAAGTATGAACATTGTTGTTCTCTTCAAAATTTGGTGATGCATGAAGTTGGATTGCAGCCTTATGGTAATTATATTGCAAAACATACTTAAACTAATCGTGCCTTTTGGAGAGAAGAAGAAATATAGGAAAACAACATTTACATTGTAAATTAATTGGAATTACTACAAAATAGTTGTGATCGCATTGAGAACGATGTAGTCTTTAAAATAGTATACTTAACTTTCTCACTAAGAATGAATCCACGTGAGATTAAAATAAATCTTCTTCTACTAAGAAGTTTATTTATTGATTTCTAATTTTTTGAATTAGTAAAATCACCATGCATGCTGGTCTATGCTTTAGAATCAGTTTTTCTTATCTAAAGATAATTATTTAATATTTCGAAAAATGAAAAATGATGCCCTCGCATTTGCGAGGGCCACCTTGCTAGTTAGGCAAAAGATAACAAATCAATCATCACATAAAGGAAATATGATATTACCAAATTACACACGGTTAAAATAAAATAAAAGGGCATATGATGCAACCGAATATAAATTTGTAGGGGGGCTGGAATGGAAAACTCTTAAATAGTCAGTTATATAAATTTAATGTATGGTGTAGTCAAATTTGTGGGTCGGTGTGAGATATATATCAACAAAGGTTTTTCTCTAAATGATGAAAAATAATAAGCTTCAACTGGTAGAAAATAGGCCTATAGTCCCGGTTCGCAAAGGCCATTAATCCCGGCCGCGCAACCGGGACTAAATAGGCGCGACTAAAGGCCCCCCCCCTTTAGTCGGCCCCTCTTACGAACCGTGGCTAAATGCCCGTCCACGTGGGCGGGTGGCGTGCGCCAGGGGCGGAGGAACTTTAGTCCCGGTTGGCCACACGAACCGGGACTACATCTATTTCGTTATTTCTTTAATTCATTTGGGTTTCTAATTATTTTTCACTCCACTTTTTCACTCCCTTTTTTTTCAGAATTTTTATTATTTGCTTAGTGTCTAACTACAATTATCTCTAGTCAAATTTCTTACTCGTGGTCAAACTTCCCGCTCGGTCACCCATCCTCCCACTACTCTAGCACTAGCACGCTTAACTTCCGAGTTCCATCCCGTCCCGCATCCAAGTGTTTCGCACGCAAGTATGTGATACTAATATCATATCAATCCTATTAACATGTTGGTCGATGCCACATTTTTGTCTGAATTTCAAATAAATCTTTTAATAAACAAAAGTAATAATGTAATTAATAATTTTCAATAAATAAATAAACATTAACTTTTTAATTTGTATTATTTCTAAAAAATATTCAGAAAAATAAAACTAATTCATTTTAAAATCTTAAAAATACAATTAATATATTAAAATATTCAGAAAAATACAACTAATTCATTTTAAAATCTTAAAATACAAATAATATATCAAAATATTTAGAAAAATAAAATTAATACATTTTAAAATCTTAAAATATAAATAATATATCAAAAAATTCAGGAAAATAAAACTAATTCATTTTCCCCTTTCCTAAATGTAAAATAAAATCTGATAAAATTCATGAACCAAACCATATGAAATCTAAAGCATATAAAATTTGCAGATCCAAGTTTCGACTATTATTTTGGACACAAGAACTGTTTTGACAATGGCTATCTGTGAGAATGATTTGAGCCTAACTTTTAAAATACATAACCAAAATGGACAAACTAAAATGTTCTGGATAGATATTGAAAAGATCTATCCATAGCACTTAGCCTCACATCAAGGTCAACAACCAAATGAAATACCATCCTTTTTAATAAAAGACCAGTAGGCTCTTCTATTTTTTTTAGAATGAGTTCAAAAATGTATTTTGAAGTAAATCCAACTGGATGAGTTTGGTATTGACTAGATCTATGTTTTCCTGGCTTAGATTAATTTTTGGACCTCTAGATTTATTTTTGGTGAACAGATATAGAAACAGTAGTTTTTGGTGAACAGATATATAGAAACGGTAGTTTTTCTGTTTTGTTTTCTTGATGTGTTTTTGTTTGTTTTCTTGATGTGTTTTTGTTTGTTTGTTTTGAAATATGTGTTTGACATAATATAGAAATAATATAGCTAGGAATTAATATAGAAATAATATCCATTACATAATAATATATCCATTTACATACTAATATATCCTTACATGCATATCGAACGCAAGATGCGGTACACAAAAAACATCTACTCGAGCTCCGTCGAGTAGATGCGGAACAACTCATAGGCAACGTATGCATCTATGGCTGCATAGTCGAGGTTGATTCGGTCCAGTGGGTTCTTCCCCCAATACATGTGATTCTTGGAGGGGAAACCAGACTTCATGGTTTTGTAGTCGGCGTGGATGAAGGCAGTTGCCATCGGAGCCATCCCGGTCTTGTGACCGTACAACTCATCAAAATGGATAAGGTCCTGAAGATCAATGTAGTGATCTTCAGGTATCACAATACCCAAGTGCATCAACTGCCGGTCTTGAGTGATGTCAACGCTGCAGAAGTCGTACCCCTTGTTGACAAGAAAATCAACAAGTTCCGGAGAATGTTTTGAACTACTGCAACAACAAAAATAGAACACGTGTTAGATATGTTGCAACACATGTATTCTTCCAATGCAACAAACAAATCGAAAATGCAACACTATCCTTACAAGAGAGATTGTACGTGTGCGTTACCTTGCCCATTGGAAGACCAAAACGATCTCCTTGAAGGCAATCTGGATGACGGCAACATCCCGTTGATTCGCCGTATACTCTAGATCAAGCCCGAAGAACTTATGTTGTTCATCGGCTTCTTCATAGAGATTGCTCAAATGCTTAAGAGCATCGGGGAGCCTCCCGCACATATTGGTGTAGGCCACGTCGAGAAGCTTGCGGCATGGTGTGGCCACACGGAGAGTGTTCCAAACTTGAGAACCCATGGGTGCTTGGTGGAGGAAGAAGAGAGGAAGAAGAGAAGAGAGAAGAAGAAACAGAGACTCTCGGGTGCGCACTGTAGCAATGGCCTTCTGCCTCTCGCTCACGAAATAAAACCGCCGCGCGGGAGGCGAGCAGTTTGTATCTTTAGTCGCGGGTGGCCAGGCCAACCGGGACTAAAGACAGGGAGGCCAGCAGACTGGATCATTAGTCGCGGGTGGCCAGGCCAACCGGAATTAAAGCCCTCCACGCGCTTCCCAACCCGCGACGCATGACCTTCAGTCGCGGGTCTACTCCCGAACCGGGACTAAAACCCCTTTAGTCACGGTGCGCAAAGTTTGGGGACTGATGGGGGCGTATGGAAGGCTTTTTTTCTACCAGTGTTCCGGTCAAGACAATCATTTTTCCTCTCCTTTTGCGGCCTATCATTTTTTTTTTCAGTATTAGAGTAGCACTAAGGAGTTACTTGTTTTAGGGGGCAATATTCTTTACTTTTTTGTTCACAAAACTCAGCCCCCCAAATTCCTTTGGCCGGCGGAAGTCCCTCCAACATACACTATGTTTACCACTCAGCATGTCAAACTTATGATGAATTCCTTCTATGATTTTGTAGAACCCATAAAGAAAAGTAGGAACATTTTCTAAGGCAATCTTCCAAGTCAAATCAAAGTCCAACGTATTCAGCTTGACCGTAAAAATTGGGATCCCTAGGTACTAAGAGGGAAAGAGCCAACTTGCAGTTGAACAAGAGTGAGCTCGTCCGCCTCCACTCCCAAGTCCCAAGACAATGATCTCGCTATTTTTTTGATAGTTATTAATCCGAAGCCAAATTGTTGTGAGGATCTTTCTTGATCTCATTGGATCGAGAAAGATGCTTAACTCTAAACTTGGCAGCAGAATGCTTTTTTTCCGCGTTGAAATGGTTGATGTTCCTCACCAGATGCTTAATCATTGCACCAGCTAGCTCCCTCTAGTGCATAATTATTTAAAAAGGCGTAATATTCTTAATCAGTAATCATTAATCAGAACATAGTAGTACTATATTTGTAGTATAAAGAACACTGGACTGATATATTATTAACTTCTTTTCTCTTATATTTACAGGGGATTTTGCATTTGCTTGTCAAATGCCTCCGCCCTTTTTTTCTTTGTCGATCGTATACAAATAATTAAATTTCTGCGAAGAAGAACCTTCACATCTTACTACTCGAGTAGAAAAGAATGAACAAAAGAATTGGAGGGGCAAAATTGTACAGGTCCCCTGCGCCGCTCGGTCACAACTAGCTACCTATAATTTTTTACACTTTGAATCAAGCCGCCGCCGCGCTAGCAGTAATTTTACTGCTCTCGGCGGGCCGTTGCTGCTCCCGTGCGACCCGGTTGAGCATGGCGAACATGCCGACCATGGGCGCGGTGTTGTAGGTGCACGCCTCCGTCTGCATGTAGTTCTCCCTGTCGTCCCTGAACCTGTCGCGTCTGTCCGGCCCGCCGACGATGGCGCCGACGACGACGTTGGGGTTGGCGCTCCTGCGGCCGAACCAGTCGTCGAAGCCCTGCGCGCAGCCGATGAACTCCTTCCTGTCCTTGTACGGCACGATGGAGGCGGCGCGGTGGTGCACCCGGGCCGGGAACTTGCTGCCGTAGCCGACCAGGTAGCTGATCCCCCGCGGGTTGCTCCCGAGCACGTACTCCACCTGCGCCCTGGCGTGCCCGAACACCTCGGTGGCGCCGACGGCCTCCGCCGCGCACGTAACCGAGGCGCCCTCACCGGCTTCGGATAGGTAACCGGAGTAGACGGAGAGGAGGAAGGCGGCGCTGGTGACGTACTGCATGTTGTTCCACTGGCGCACGTAGAGCATCCCGCCGGGGCTGCGCTCGACGTTGTCCTCGGCGGCGGCGTTCTTCCCCATGCACGCGCACATGTAGTGCTCGGCTTTGGCCCGGTAGAGCTCCAGGGTCTCGCGGTGCCGCTCCTCATGGTCCCCGTTGAGCAGGAGGCGCGTGGCGAGGAGCTGCACGCCGGCGTACTTGACGTCCCAGCTGAACTCGGTGATGGCCCAGCCGGTGCCGCCGAACTCGTGCGCGTTGTCGACGACGTAGTCGAGGTAGTCGGCGCGGCCGGTGGCGCGGTGGAGCCAGAGGGCCGCCCAGAGGAGCTCGTCGTGGTAGCCGCTGACGGAGGCGTAGTAGCTCTTCACCTCGGCGATGCTGCTGTCGTACTTGCCCCTGTACTTGTCGGCGAACTCGAACAGCTGGACACAGCAAAAAGAGCGAGCAGTGGAGGTCAGTACTACATACGTACACACATACGCCATTAACAAAGCTTGCAAACCAACCACCTAATATTCCCATGATGATAATCATGGATGGGTGTACTAATCGCGTGGGTTTCTGCAGAGGGTAATGTGGTGGTTACGTTAAGTAGCTGCTCTGTCGCATCACGCACCGAGACTAGCTACTACTGCGATCATGTGGATTGCCTCTTGGGCCCACATGTCGGCCTCGCTTGACCGACAGAAACTTGGCGCGGTTAAGTTTGTTTTCGGAGAAGAGATTTGCCAGCGACCGGATGACGTCATGTTGACAAGTTGCCACGTGCAGCGCGAGGAACAAGGAGGAACGCGGTTCCAGTGTGAACCAGAGTCCCGGCCGGTTTGACTCCGGCTCCGCCACGCTGGTCCGCCGAATCTACAGGCCAGCAGTCCGGCGCGCTACACGTACCCGACGCATTCCACCTAATTAACCGATCAGATCAGTGGTGAAGGTGATGGTTAATTACCTGCTGGGCGTGGTGGAGGAGGAGGTGGGCGTAGTGCGGGTTGGTCTCGCGGAAGGCCATGGAGGCGGCGGCCAGCGCGGCGGCGGTCTCGCCGGCGACGTCGGAGCCGGGGTGGTCGCGGTCGACCTTGTACGCCTGGCGGGACGTGGTCATGTCCTCCGGCCGCTGCCAGCAGTAGTGGTCAGTGTCGCCGTCGCCAACCTGCATACATACATAATCACGATCACGATCAATCATCTAGGTTAACATTTGTCAAAGGCATGGAAGTCGACATATATACTCGATCCCTGGCTAGCTAATCCATGTGAGGGCGCTCAGAGCGCAATCATGCACTAGTTGCAGGTGTGAGTCTGAGATTTGCGCGTTCTCGACTGAACCGCCGCACTTGGCTTGGCTTGTCCCCTAGCTAGCTCCACCTAACATATGTTCCACCCTCCCAGCTTTCAAAAAATGGGAATAGAAAAGGTGTTTCCTTTGTTTCTTTTCTCCATTTGCCAGCCCACAGCTAGCCAATGGTGGTGCGTGCATGTCGATGCTCTGGAACCTCGGTTGAAATTTTCTGTCGACTGATGAATGATGGGCTAGCGATGAGCCTAGGAGGTGACGGTGATTGCGAGGGTGGTACGTAGTACGTGAACTGGAGGAAGCTGTTAAAAAATGATGATGTAAAATTACCTCTGCCCATAGCTCGTCGGGCTGGGTGTGCGCCTTGATGAAGTAGTCGGTGCCCCACTTGATGGACTCGAGCGCGTGGGCGAGCTCGCCGGCGGCGGCCACGTCGGCGCCGTACTCGAGGAGGCTCCAGGAGAGCATGGTGACGGTGAAGGCCATGGGGAGGCCGAACTTGACGTGGTCGCCCGCATCGTAGTATCCGCCCACCAGGTCCACCTGATTCAACAAAGATCCACACATCCATGTCAGCGCCTTGAGCGAACACATGACGAATTGACAAGGGCCGTCGGTGGCGGACGGCAGGTGCGTGATGGAGACGGTACCCCTTGCTCGAGGCCGTCGGTGAGGCCGGAGTGGTCGCGCCAGGCGACGCGCTGGCCGTGCGGCAGCCGCCCCGACCGCTGCGCCTCGAAGTAGAGCAGGCTCTTGCGCAGCGCCTCCTCGTAGTTGTGTCGCACAGAGGTGGCCTCCGATGCCGAGAAGAAGGCGGCGGCCATGGCCACGCCAAGAACCCACGCCGCGGCGCCGCCTCTGCTCCTCATTGTCATGGCTACCTCTGTCTGTCTCACCGGCACCTGTATATGAGGAACCTTGGCGAGTATTGACCGACCAGGTAGCTTCCCGGAGCGCGCGACCGAGTGGTCGCCGGCAGGCCGGAGCGCGCTTGATCGAGCGAACACGTGGCAGGTGTGGTTGGGAGGACTTGTCTGCCGGCGCGGTTGTTCGAGCGAGCGGGCGTTGGATGATATGGAGCGGGCGGGGGCAGGGGGAAAGTATGGGTAGCTGGACGGAGGAGGGAGGTGGGCTGTCGACTCTACGGGGGACTCGCGTATATGTAGGAGGCGTGGAGGGAGGTTGGGACGGCGCCGAGCGAGCGGCATACCGTGTTGAATGGGTGGGGCCGGCCTGACCTGGGACGGGGAGGGTTTGGTGACTTTTGTGCTTCACCATCATGGTGCCCATGGTGGGAATATAGAAACCCAGGAGGGCCGATGTGGGGTGGACTAGCAGCTAGATGCGCGGGATTTGGTGAAGTTTTGTTGGACGGAAGGCAGGAGGAACAAGGGGGCTCATGAGTGTGCGGATTGACCCAGTGAATAAAGATGGGGGGTTTCCGGTGAGTGACAATTATCGTCAAACGGCTGGTGACAACAACTTGCCATGTGTGTACTGTGCACCTCATGCCCGGAGATCTAGCTAGGTGATCCGTATATATGTCAGCTTGGCCCCCTGGAGGAAGATCAGGAGCGGCAGGGGAAATAGCGTGTCTCGGTTTAACATGCTTCTTCATCTTCGGTGGGCACCACTCCATAAGATCAACTCTTAAAATCACTTTTCTCATTTGGGCCAAAAAATTCTTAAAATCACCGATTTGTCTTGAAAACAACCTCGATACTTTTTTTTTTGCCAAAAATGGCCCTTGGATGAAACTAAAAGCATATGTGGCCACCTCTGCAAAACTATTTTCAAATCTGTCCCTTAGTTCGGCGCTGATGAGGATGGAGCCGACGTTGTGTAGCTCGGCGACTATAAAAATCACGAAAAACATAGGTCGACGCCGTTTGCATCAGAGCCGACCTATGTTGACCGGGCGAAATGCCAAACGATGTTGGCGGCGAACTGCACAACGTCAGATCCATTTGCATTCGCGCCGAACCGGGAGATCAGATTTGAAAATAGTTTCAGAAAGAGGCCAGATTCAACTTTAGTTTCGTGTAGGGGGCATTTTTGCTATAAAAAAACTACTCAATCTTCTAACTTTTCCAAACGATAAGTTTTTTGTGTTACAAGATATGTAGTCAATGCACACCCACGATTTCTCCAATCCTCCCTGCTAAAAGAAGTTTACTCATTACCAATTGTAGTGAAACAAAAGAAGTTTGTTTAGTGGGCCACGATGGGAGAGACATGTATTGGAAAACTCGCCCTTGATGCCATGGCTTAATTTGTTGAGCGAGATGCGGTTATTCTTGTTGAGAAGTGAAACAAATGATTCCAACTCTTGTCTGTTCCATTGATGATTTAGAATATTTATACGAGGGGAAAGGACGCGATATAGGGACACGTCCGATCAGGAGCAAGTGGAAACCGTCCCGTCGGTTGCCCGGGAAGGTATCCGCACACGTGGTTACTACAACAAAGGATTATCTCTAATTATAGCTTAACTAAATCCTAACAATTCTACCCCGGAAGCGCAAGCAAGGTGCCGGGCAGGGCAAATGCAAGGTTGCATGTGGCATGAAGTTGTCAAGGTTATTCTTTCTACGAAATGTGAGGGATTAAATCTAAATTTCATGATAATCAAATTATTTAACAAAACAAATCATCTCATCTATATGGTTTATAAGCCTACAGATCAACATTAAGGGCCTATTTGGATCGCAGGGTTAAAAAACAACGGAAATAGGAAAAACATAGAAATCCCACTGATTTAGTTGTAACAAAAACAGATAATTGTAGAACTCGGGGAAAGACCGCAGAATAATCGTTTGGATGAAATGCCGTAAAAAAAAGTAGGTAAAAATGCCTCGATCATGCACACTTGAGTCTAAGAAAGAGGTTAGAGTTGATGCCTAAATCCCTATTCAAATTGTGGCAATGAGATCCTATCCGTATGAATTCGAGTAGTATCATTCTTTTGAACCAAAGACAAACCATATGAAACAAGTTGTAAGCATCGGAATCGTACAGAAATCCTATAACCCGCAATCCTCCAAGAAGGCTCTAAAACATCTTAAACCCCGTTTTGTGTAAACAATTACGGAGTATGTTATAGGAAAAGAATATATAAAATGTGAAACCCGTTTGGATTTGTGGGCCTTGGGCACCATGGGAGACCCGCGTGGAATTTAGGCGCGCGTAGGTACAGCCCTTCGCCGGGAGTGCGATTGCACGGGAGGAGGTGCGCGCGCCCCGCCGCGAGTCCGTCTGCAACCAAGGGACGCGTACGTGCGCGCGGCAGAAAACATTTCAGAATACAAAAGGCATCTCCGCTCAACCAACGGTTGCTCGATCGGTCGGTCGGACGGCGACGGCGCTCCGGCCGCTTGACGACTCCGACGCTTCCTCGATCCCTCCGGCAGGGTAACGAGTACGTGGGTGGGTAGGTAGCTAGCCTTGTATACTGCGTAGTGTACCACCGGCCCGTCGCCCCGTACCTTGGTAGGACCGTAGTGGTAGTATGTTATTAACACTTGACAGTAATAACCGGGACCCCGACGGTTGGCACCAAACCTGCTTGCATCCCTTTCTTTCTTGCCTGATCCCGGCCCGAGCTATCGCTGCATGCTCGATTAGTTATAGCTAAGTTAATAGCACCAGTACTATTAGTCCTCTGCTAATAGCACTAGTACGACCAAGACACGATTTGACCCGCGCGCTTGAAGCGAATGTCTGCCCTGCTGCCGAGCTAAGTACACTACTTAAGGAATCAATCCTTTCCTAATTGGGCATCATGCACACTGACCTTTGTAACCAAGCACGCTTTGACCCCCGCGCGCGCGTCGGTGCGGTGCTGCGACTTCTGCGTGCGTACGTGCGCGTGCGGCGGTGACGACATATTCCCCCCTGGATTTTAAGGGCCTGGCCGGCCGTCGGTGGTTGACACTAGCTTTTTCTTGCGTATAATGCTGTTGCTTTAGCTCATTTTTGTTAGGGATTGGGTGGACCGGACCGGGTACTAGTGCTAGCTGCCCGATTCGTTTTTCTCGTGCTGGCACGAATGTATATAGTACTCCTATCTTGGTTTTATTTACAACGGCCGGGCTCCAAAAAGGAGGAAAAGAAGAGGCGACGATGATGCTGCGCCGGCGCAATAATAGAATCTGTAAAATACGTATCCATATATAAATTTACCTAATAATGTCAACGATGATGAAAGGTCAGATGCAAGGTCCCTGGCTAGCTAGCGAGGCTGGAAAAATGTCAATGCAAGAAAACTACACGACCTACCAGACAACCAGCTGCTAAACGATTCCTTCCAAGGACCAAAAGAAAGAATGCTAGTACATCCGATTAAGCGATCTACAAAGATCGATCGTGTGGATCGTGGGCAGCGACCTGTGCCTCAGCTCGCTGACAACACTCCCCGTTGATATATTCCTTGTCTGTCGTCTGAGTGCTAGCTCCTTTCATCTCTTTTGCTCTCCTTTCCGTCAATGACGTCTGAACACACGGGACGGGACCTCCAGGGTGCGCAGGGGGCCGGCCAGGCATTTCGGGCTTGTTTGGTTTGTGCCCAGATTTGCCCCGCCAAAATCCGGGCATGCCAAAATATTGGCGCAGTATTTGCCCGCCCTGGTTTTGCCCCGTGCGGGCGCAAAAATAGCACGCGGTGGCCAAAATTTTGGTATGGCTGGAGTGGCTGGGCTCTAATCCAAACGATGCGCTATCCTAGGGGTCAACGCCAATAAATTGGAAGGGCCACCGTCGGCCACGATCCAAACAGACCCTCCCCGCCCTGTCAGTTACCAACGCGCCTCAAAAAGCTTTTGCTTCTGTTGCCGGTTCCTGAGTCACCTCAAAAAGCTTGGCGAAAACGACAGTGAAAATCTGAAGCGCCAGTTCACCGGTCAGTCGTGGAAGTTAAAATATGGCGACCGAAAAATATCCGGCGCCCTAAAACAGGCCCCCAAATTTGGTGGGTGGGTTAGGGTGGACATAAATATGGCGGGGAAGACTCGCGCTCGCGGTCTCGACCGTTAATCGTCGTGGATTTGTTAAAATATCGATATATCTATACATATTTTTTGGTGTATTGATACATAAATATTTTAAATTCACGACGATTAAATCGAGACAGAGGAAGTACTTTACTCTACAAAACGCGCGACGTCTGGGATTCTTCGATGCTTTGTTTGGTGACAACACCGTGTACACTAATTTTTGACGCGATGCTCTTTGCGCTGGCTCTGCATATATTGGGCATGGAATTATTGTCCATCGACGGATCATCATACCACGCGGCTTTGCACCCGAAAGCTGTCCATGCATGGGTCATATTTTAATTAGCATCGGGCACTAGTACTACTCACTACGGATGCTGAGCTGATCAATAATTCGTGGGCATTTTGTCTGCTGCCTCGATTCAGGGAAGGGGAAATACGATGCACATCAGCCGAATCGATCGATCGTCGACAACAAGAGGGTATGGGGTTTCAAATACTCTACTAGCAATGCAGTACTAGCCTTTGCGCGCGCATTCCCTTATGCTACGTACGTACGTGTGTATACGTATGATCAAGTGTCAATTTAAGTGGTTGCCAACTAATCCGGCTTGCACTACGTTTTTGCACTGTGTGAAACGAGATGCCTTCTGGGTCACCAAAGCGCGTCCGTCCGGAGAATGCTCCCACTATCGGCTAAAAACAGTGGTTTGCTCTGCTCCCACCCCCTGTTCGTCTCAAAATGACGTACGAATCAGTTTTTAATTACCTTGAGAAAAATCATCGAAAAGTACGGCCGTACATGTACGGCCGTAACAAAATACAACTCCGTACGTCGTGTAAAGCAGAATTGGAAGGGAGCTAGCATGCATTGGCTTCTTGTTCTGACCGAAAATGCTGTATAATGGCCAATGGCATGTCGCATGCATGTGTCCATTGCGTTATTGATTTGATCCACACTGGCACACGTACGGTGAGGTCACGTCGGAATAAGCCGCTCTTGAGAGTCCACCGTTCCCTCCCGCCGAGAGCCTCTCCCGCCGGCGGCGTCGAAGCTGGTAGGCGTCGAGATGGGCTAGGGTGATTCCCCTATGTGTATAGAGTAGTGAATCGTAGATCTAGTGGTAGGTTTAGTTTTCCCCGTGTGGTGTTGTGGAGTAGATCCCCATTCCTCTGCTGCCAAGGATGGGGGCCCTCGAAGCTCTGCTCTGTTCTTGCGGTGCCGTGGTGGCGCTCGGTGACGCAGACGGTGATCAAGGTGGAGAGCATCTCCGGCAATAAGGCTAGCCATGGCAGCGCTGCTAGTGAGAAGGCGAGCGACTCACCGGACTGGTTGATTTCTTCCCCTCTTTGTGCTCTCAGGTGGAGAAGAAGAAGGAAAGGATTCGACCTCTGCCTCAATAAGCTCGAGCTACTGGTACTTCTATATCGCCATCCTCTTCGCTTCCCTACCCAGGTCCGTGGCAGGTTCTTTGGGCGAGAGAAGCCGTTATATTTGAGGCGGAGTGGAAGTGCTTGAATAAATCTGGAGAGCTTGAAGAACGCCTATTCTTTTCCTCCTCTGGATGCCGTGGTGGTATTGAAGGAGGAAGATGGGTGGAAGGAGAGCAATCTGGGGAGGTGCTTGAGCGTTGGAACCTACCTTTGGAGCTCCTTCGCGACGATTCTTGATGAATCCTCGCTATCCATGACCAGCAGAAGGTCGATGAAGCCGAAGAACGGCAGATCAACCTCCATTCGGAGGCCCTACTGGATCGAGCTTGCTGATGGTGTTGCCGGGATGGACGCAAGTGGCTTGATCCCCGCTGAAATCCATGGCTGCAGCAGCTTCGATCGTCGCTCCGCGGTGGAGAAGAAAGAGGACCCGATCGCTTTCTACGTGCTGTCAGCGAGGGCCTCTTTACAAATGCTGAGGACCTATATGTTTATTTACTATTTTCTGAGGTCCTTTGTAAAATTATGTACATCCACCGTGTTGGTTCAACTGGGGCGCTCACTGTTCAAAAAAAAAAAAAAACACTGGCACACGTACGCCGTAAATATGTTATTCTTGCATGCATGCATGATGGGCTGAATTCGTTGTCAACTTGGCATGTCGATACATTTTTCTTAGTAGTCCTAGCAGATATATATATTTCGATCACTTGAGCCTGGATGCACGATCCTGGCCGTAATCTTGGTGTAGGATACAATTAATGTCAATGGATCAGCTTGATGAGGCTAGCCAGCACTTAGTGTTAGTGTCGTGCATGTGGGGTTTTGGCTTTATCCGCATCTGCCATGTGAAGAGTCAAACGCGAGTTGAGGGAAGGATCGATCCGGGGGTACCACTTGAAGTTAGGCAATACCGAGACCCGACACGCCGGCCGGGTTGTTGACGTTTGACACTGGTTGACACGGGGGCATATTTTGTGACACCCTTCACACCTTCCAGCGTACTTCGTACGTACAGGTCTCACTCAAGCAAAGAGACGTTCACATGGACCGGTGTACGCAATAGGATCATAGGAAACACGTGGCCATGCATGCATGCCGCCGTCCATGCACAACGGTACGAAGAAGAAGCAAAGGAACTGTTGCAGACCGTTCTCTTGTTCATTGTTGTTGTTGAAGCAAAGGAACGGCCTATCTCAAGCCCGTGCCAGAAACTCGTGGGATCAGGTTTTGTTCAATGCTGATTAAAAACGGTACATGCAGTATTAATTACATCATTTTAATCAACAGGGCTTGATCACGTTCAACAGAGAGAAACACGCACCGACAAAACCCTCGGGAATCCTGAACACGAAGGACATGTACGAGGCAAAGGAAGAATACCGTGGAAAATAGGGTTTTTCCAGGACAATGACCCGTACTGTTACAGAAACCGTAAGAGAAAGACGGACCGGGATGCAGATCTTTTGGCGAAGGTTGTATCGGAACTTAGTGAGTTGAAGCAGACAGTGCATGGACTTGTGAAAGAAAGATCGGCGCCTGCAGGGCCGCATGAACATCATGCAACAGATCTCGGAAGCCAGCAGCAGCGGAGAAGCAGCGTGGCTTCCACGGAGGCCCCGCCTGCAGGTGCTAATGCACCGATGATGCAGATTCGTGCACCGGAGTCTCACTACCCCGTGGATGATGTAAAGGAGATGAAAGAATGTGATCTGCATTATCCCGTGGGGAACATTTCGACGAAGGTAGCTACCGGCAGTGCTTTACCCTGTACACCTGGAGCACTCCACCACAATAACTCATTCCATATGGCTATGCTCGTGTCATGGTGGAAGACATAGTCCAAGTGTTTGAGGACCCGGAGATTGACATAGCTACACCCGAAGGGGAGAGAAGACTTGGAGATGTCAAGCGCCAGTTCATTCTATGGAAAAAGAAGTACATAGTGTTTCCAGGCGAGGCGCCAAGGCTACCAAGTCCACCCCCTCCGATGGTGGTGGTGGTGGTGGTGGTGGTGGTGGTGGTTCACCTACACCTCCTTCACGCCATTCGACGCCGTCCCCCGATCCACAATCTCCGGCGGGTAAGCAGCCGCCGCCCCCCAATCCTCCTTCGGCGGGTAAGTAGCCGCCGCCCCCCATTCCTCCTCCGGCGAAGAAGCAGAAGCAGACGGACAGCAAGGAAACCCGCTCCTGGAATATTAACACGGAGTCTTATGTACCTAAGACCACACGGGTACCGGAGCCATCACTGAAGCCTATCCCCCCAAGGCCTTGGGAACTGAGTGAAGCTGAAACCAAATTGGCCGCACATACTGATTATGAGAAATGGAAGGTCCATCAGAAGGCTAGAAAGGAGTCTAAGCCCAAGGAAGTATACACTCCGAAGGCAAAGAAGTGGGCTACGGGTTTTTTGACGCAACCGTCCCAAGCCGAGCTGAATATGCCTGACGACTATGGAAGTGAACTTCGTAGGCAAGCAGAAATATTGAAGGAGGAGAAAGAAGAAAGGAAAAAAAGCGGGAAACAAGTTGACCAGCTCGGGATGCAAAAGAAACAATCGATCCCCCCGCTCATAGTGAAAGCCGGTCCGGAACAGAACCCCGAGGTCATAGCAGTTGCGGCATCAATTGGATTGACTGTAGCGAGTTCCATGAAAAATGCGTCCGAGATGAATTTGACTCTTCGTGCCTCGTTAGGCCTGGACGATGCGCCAGTAGGTGAGGTAGCATTACAATATGTGCCGAATGGGCCTCTCGTCGAGCCTACGCAGGAAAAGAGTCTACCACCACAAATGCGAAATCTGCTACGTTGGTACAATAATTTCATATCATGGGTCGCTAAAGAATATGTTATGCGGATGTTACAGAGCAGCATCGCACCAAACGGTACTCTGTAACAGTTCATATGAGTGAATTGTTCCAGCTGTTCAATCTGCGCGAGCTCGACAAATCTATCCTGAGTTGCTACGTTCTGTAAGTGATTTATTTTACCTAATCTCGTTCTTCATTGCCTGCACTATATATATTGTCCTAACTATATTGTTGCGTACGCTATTATGCAGATTGAAGATTTGGGAATGCAAAATAAGAAACATCCATAATGTTGGGTTCATTGACCCACAAATCATTAATGGACATGTGTTACAAAATCACCACGAAGACGTGGAGAAGGCCTTGTACAACTTTCTTACAAAGCATCAACTCAAAAGTCATATTCTATTTCCTTACCATTTTGGGTGAGTGTTTCTCTCTTGTGCCCATTCTCTTTTGTTTACTCCATGGTATGTCTAATCGATAAGTTATGCATGACTGTGCATGTAACGTGTCCGCAGGTTTCACTGGCTTCTGCTAAAAATTGAACTTCACACCTCCACAGTTTTTATCATGGACTCTATGAATTCGGATTCAAAACTTTGGGCCGACATGAGAAAAATGCTGCAAAAGTAATTATTTTCAATCATTTGCGCTCTATATCGATCGGTCTCTTTTGTTCATTTCCTAATATGCAGTAGCTAATAACTCCCTTGTTCATTTAATTTTCTTTGCCCTGTAGAGTTTGGAGACGGTTCTCAGAAGAAATTGTCGATGAATTCAAACATCAGCTAGAATTTAGAAACTTAGTTAATGTGGATAAGCAGCCACCGGGGACCAATCTATGTGTATACTATGTTTGTGAGAACATCCGGAGAGAAACCTCTGAGAGGAAGATGGAGGATAGCGTGCGGAAGGCGACGGATAACTTGCGGAGGAAGCTTAGTCCAGAAGCCCGCTTCCGACCAATTCAAGAGGAATTAGCAGGATTTTTCCTTAGACATGTCATCGATCCTATAGGAGAGCACTATACGTCCGACGACGACCAATTCAAGAGGAATTAGCAGGATTTTCCTTATGCATCTCCGAGATTGAAACTTGTTCGAAGTTGTGTATGGTCATCCATCGTAATTGTGTATGTAAACTTGTTCGAAGTTGTATATGGTCACCCGAGATTGAATATATATTATATATTCCTATTGAATTCTTCTTGTTTGAAATTTCATATGCATGTATATAGTAGCGTAGAATATATATGTGTACTGAAACTTCATCAAAATTAAAATAAAACACAAAATAAAATATAAAAGAAATAAAACAAAAAAAATTAAAAAGAAACCAGGTTTCGGGGGGCTAAACCCCTAAACCTGCGGAGGAGGCCTTTAGTCCCGGTTAGCCACGAGAACCGGGACTATAGCTCATCCGCCCCGACGGACTCCTGGCGCCCACGTGGACGGGTCTTTAGTCCCGGTTCGTAAGAGTCGTGACTAAAGGAGGGGGCCTTTAGTCGCGCATATTTAGTCCCGGTTGCACGGCCGGGATTAATGACCTTTGCAAACCGGGACTAAAGGCCTATTTTCTACCAGTGTGCATGCATAACAGCGTATAGCAGGTTTCAGTCTTGCCTCACGGCTCACGCATAAGACATTTAGCTGGACAACAGCTGGATGGATTCATATCTCTTTGTATTTGCCTCGCCACATATTTGCATTGGTGCCCTAGCTTTACGAGTGCAGCTTCCTCCGGCACGCATGGACACCATAATTTCGTGTTACAAGCAAGGTTTTGGTTCCCGGTAGAACAACAATTCCCGAGGCTTTGGTATCTAGCTAATTGTTCTGCTCACATTAATCTTGACGTGTAAAACCTACATCTCAAGTGATACGGAAACTAACCTACATCTCAAGTGCTTGTGAAATACGAAATATATTGCTAATAGATCAATATTGATGTGATAACAGTATAGTAATTTTGCGGTTAGTACTTATGTCGATCCTAAAATATTTGATAATTAATCTATTTTAGTCAATATTTTAATTCTCCTCCGTCTCAAAATAACTGTCACTGAAGTGGATATTTCTAGATGTATTCAATTGCTAGATACATACATTTTAATCCATTTTTATGACGTTTATTTTGAGACGAAAGGAGTAGTACTTTTCTTTAGATTCCATAAGCTAAGATGGAATAAAGTCTACGACAGTAGGAAAGGCTCATATGCCCCTTTCATTTATTTAGCTTTCAAAACATTCTGCGGATAGTACATTGCAGATCATCGTATTGCTTACTAGAAGAGCACTGTCATTGAGGCTGACATCAAAAATTGTCGGCCTCAACAACAGATAATAAGAGGTCCTTAAATATAAAGATGCGCGAAAAATATTATACGTGCAAATTGCTCTGTTTTGTATTGTTTAATTCACAGAATAATAATGTGAATTATTATTTTTGATAATTTCCTAATCAAATTTATAAGCCAAATTTTCCAAAACTACATGCACGGTCAAAGTTTGCAAGAACCAAATGGTATATTTCAAATTTTCAAATCTAGAAATTGGCATAAACATATTTATTTCATTTCTATTCCAAACTTAGGTACCACGTTTGTTATAGCTAGCGATGTATAAACTTTAATTAATGAATCCACCAAAAATTAATAATGAAATAGAGTTAATTTTAATATATCTTAATTGTAGGATTGTATAATCATGCAAAATAATGGTCAAAGTTTCACCATACAGTCTGCGGTCTAAAAAAACGTACAATTCGAAAAAGGCACAAGTAATGGTGTGGAAGAAACCACCGAGATAACATTTATAATTTTTAGATTTGGCCTAGATATTAACGATAAAATATTTTCCTTTAAGTTCATGAAGAAAACTGATCAATTTTTTAAATCGCATAGTGATCTAACATCATATACATGGTTCTACATTTGAGCTAATATTACTTACAAGGAACACAAATGGGTGTTTTGAAAGACGACCCGATGCTCAATAGGGTACAAATTTACGTTGTTTAAATTTGTTACTCGCATATGTGACATTATTAACCATAATGTTTTGTATAGTGTAAACACAATATATCTTATCATATAATGTTATAACCGTGAAAGAGTTACTCCCTCCGACCCCATTTAATGGACGTGGATTTAGACTGGACATACTGCAAGCTGCGACCACTAATTCGGATCAGAGGAGTACTTTATTTCTTGGACACATTTTAGGGTAATTATCGGACATCTGAACCAACTAATGATGATGCCCTTGCATTTGCAAGGGCCTCTATACTAGTTATATGAAAGATGAGACAATAAAAACGTGAATAACGATTGTTGTACATCAAAGTCGCTGTAGCCCATTGGTTGCGCGCGCGCGACCGAAGATGCTCTAACCTACTCATCTGTTTCCACCCCTGCAACGCGATAAAACGTGTCGTGCTGTCCCTTCGGGGACATCTGATAAAATTGGAACGATACAGAGAAGATTAGCATGGCCCCTGCGCAAGGATGACACGCACAAATCGAGAAATGGTCCAAATTTTTATGCACTGGACCAAATGGAGAAATATTTCAGTGCCCAAATGTGATGGAGGTATGGGGTTTAAAGATCTCGAGCTTTTTAACCAGGCTATGTTAGCAAAACAAGGCTGGAGAATTATCACAAACCCGGATTCTTTATGTGCTCGAGTATTGAAGGGGAAATATTTTCACTCTGGGGATTTTATGTCTGCGTCTACGAAAAGAGGATCATCACAGACATGGAGAGCTATTATCCATGGGAGGGAGGCTCTCAGGCTCGGATTGATTAAAAGAGTAGGCGACGGTGCCTCTATCCGTGCTTGGGAGGATCCGTGGATTCCTGAGAACAATGGGATGAAGCCCTTTAGGAGGGAACCGGAATGTGATATTACGAGGGTGGAAGAACTACTTCATCCCGAGACTAATAATTGGATAGAGGAGAAGGTTAGGAAAAATTTTATGGCATCTGATGCGGAGGCTATTCTTCGCATTCCGGTTGGGATGTTCATGGAGGATTCTTGGGCGTGGCAACCCGAGAGACTTGGATATTTTTCAGTGAGATCAGCTTATAAGACTTTGTTACAGAGAGACAGTGTGGTTCAGACAGGCTCTACCTCGGGAGGTAATTTAACAACACTATGGAAAACACTTTGGAGACTACCTATCCCTCCTAAGGTCCGTAACTTCTCGTGGAGAGTTTTTAAGGATTTTATTCCGACTAAACATGTGTTACATCGGAGACATATTGAAAGGCTGGAACAGTGTGATTTCTGTGGTAAAAGGGAGACGATTTATCATGCATTTTATGAGTGTACCTGGGCTAAAAATTTCTGGATCGAAATACACAAAATGACAGGTGTGAAGATCCCCAAGCTAAACCCGAATGGCTGGGCCATGGACATGATCGATGCTAGCAAAGTGTCTCCCAAAGACACAGCGATCATCTTATGTGGCTCGTGGGCTGTGTGGAGGGAGAGGAACGCGAAGAGACATGGAGATAGCACAGGAACAATCTCGAATTCAGTTAAATGGGCTCTTGATATCACTAATGACTTGGCTGTTACAGGTGCTCAAGCTGCGGTGAGACAGGAAAAGAAATCAGTTAAATGGCTACCTCCTGAACCAGGTATAATAAAAGTAAATGTTGATGTTAAGTTTGAAGGTGATTATAGGAATGGAGCTACTGGAGTCACAATGAGGGATAGTAGGGGATCCCTGTGTTTCGCTCAGGCCATATTTTATGAATCTGTAGCTTCGGCTTTGGTGATGGAAGCTTACGCCATCCATGATGGAATTAAGATGGCAATTGAGAGAGGTTTTAGGAAGGTTATTTTGGAGACTGATTCCTTGCAGATCTCACAGATGTGGTCTTCGGCAAAGTTTGATAAATCAATACTGTCTCCTGTTCTCATGGAGGTTAGTGAATTATCTGGCAATTTGGAGTCCTTTCAAATCCGCCATATTCCTAGAATAGCAAATGAGTTGGCTCATCTTTGTGCCAAATACTGTAATCAGGATAGAAAAAGATGCCTTTGGCTGCACTATACTCCTCCCTTTCTTGATGCATGTATCAGAAGGGATTGTAATCCAGGTTGAACTCGTTTGTGGTGGCGGCAAGTTTCTTACGCACTCTTTCCTTACCAGGGTACCTGAGGGGACTGGAAGGTTTTAATGAGGCGGCTTGCTCGCTTAATATAGTATGGTTAAATTTCAAAAAAAAAAAAAAAAGTGTCGTGCTCGATCGGCGCATTCCATCGCTCGATCTGCTCTCCCTTTCCAGTACGTTGACACCTCACAAGCTAGGGCACCTGATCGAGCAGTGAGGCTACGGCTGCATATGGGTGTGTGCACATAGGGCGAGCGAGGGACGGACCGAAATAGCAGGCGGTGGAGGGGCCGGCGGGCCGATTCGGTGCGCGGTTGACGCCGGAAGAAAGCCTGTTGATTTGAGCGTGTGCATGCTCCACACGGTCAATTATTTCACACCAGTCGTTCGATCCCCTGTTATTTTTATTGGTGAACACTGTTCCCTGAAGGTTGGAACATGGTGCAAACAGGTCGGCAACAGATCGAGTAATCCCTGGTCACCACTCACCGGTAGTTTCATAGGTTCGGCCACAGAAGAGTTAATTGCACCGGTGGTCACTGAAGTGCTCGAGTGGGTGCACTTAAGTCACACAAGTGAAAAGTGGTGATGAACCCGTCACGAACTCAGCACGTGTGTGTACTCTAGTCACGTTGGCGGTTTTTGACCGGTTTTTGACCGAGCAAGGTCACGTGCCGCTCACGTGCCGTGCATTAGGACATGTAATATTGCACGTAACCCCCTGGCAATTAATCATTTCAGTTACGGCGGTCCATTTTGTCTTCTCCCCTGTCTCGCGATGGAAGAGGCGAGCGATGTGCCCGACGGCGGCGGCGGCGGCCCACCCGGCGATAGGTCGAGGACGCTGCTAGCTGTGCAGGCCATTCCGGCGCTTCACGTTCCTGTTCTTAGGCTCGAAGGTCTACGTAGCCCTGTCCATGGTAAGTCTAATTTCCTCCCCACTGCTAGGCTAGGGTTTCCGTCCCCCGTTGGTAGCGGCGATAGAATCTTCAATAATTGTAACTGCTTAGTGATAATAGGTGTTTGGCACGTACTGCGTAGGGATTAGGCATGAATCATCGATGGAAAGATATCAATTTCTCCAATTTATTGGCTTCTGAACAGTAACTGAATGATTATGTAATGTAGGTGTTGAGTCAGATAAATTCAGCTGTGAAGTTCATTATGGAGGTTTCTTTGCGGGGACAGGAGTGAATGTTAGATATCTGAAGGAGAAAGTACCTTGGTTTGATAATTTGGACAGAAATAACTTCGATTTCCGGCATCTGGAATACATGATTAGGCAGCTAGGCTATCCATGTTGTGCTACAGTTGATACATGGTGGTGTCCTCCAGGGAAATCAGTTGATGAGACAGTAATGGTTAATTTTCAACATACTTGTGACAAAATGGCTGAGGCTTCTGTGGAAAACAAAGTGCTGGTTTTGTTTTTTCATGACTTTGAAAGGCTTGAAAGGCAGAAGGCAGCAGCTGCTGCTGTAGATGGAAATGTTGCAAACAACTCCAAATCTAGTCCAGCAGTTGATGCTCAAGATATGAAATTTGACATTTTTGAGAACCTGGAAAATCCAAACGATGACAGTTCAACAGTTGAAGGTACAGATGTGAAGTTTGAGGAGAAGGAAAGTACAAATGCTGCAGCAGGGGATGGTACATATATGAAATGTGACCCTGATGACTCAGAACATTCAGAAGATGATTATGAGTGTGATTCAGAAGGGGATCCTGGTTGGTATGACAGTGATTATGACCTGGCAAAGGATGATGCACTGTATGAAAAAAATGTGGATTCATCTGAAGAAGATGAATTGTTTCAGAAGTGCCAAAAAAATGGCAAGAAGAATGCACATGTTCCTGGAAGTGATGATGTCATAGAAGATGACTTGCAGTTACCCGTGGAAGATGAGAGTGAGAAGAGACACAAAAGTGACTCTGATGATGAGGAGTATAAGAAGAAGAAAAGAAAGGAAAAACCTGTTTACCATTTCGAACCATTCAACAGTGCTGGTGACTCAGAAAATCCTCAATTTAAATTAGGTATGGTGTTTGAATCTGTTGAGCAGGTTAGGGAGGCAATTGCCACGTATGCAGTGAAGAACAGAGTTCAAATTAGGAAGAAGAGGAACAATCTAAGGAGGGTTAAGGCACACTGCAGTGAAGATTGTACCTGGAGAATGACTGCTGTTAAAGATACCAGGACAGTAGCTTTCCTTGTTGTCGGGGGGTTACCCCCGAGTAGGGGTAAGGCCAGTGCTAAAGGCACAAGCAAAGAGGCTGTTTTGACTGAGTAGGCCGGCTACCCGGTACTTGCTACCCGGTAGACTGCTAACCGGTCGTACCCACCAATGGCCAGGAGGAAGAATCAAGGAAGTTGTATTCTTCCGAGTAGAGGAAGTGGTCCGAGTAGAGGGAGTGGATTCCTACTCGGGCCAGAAGTCAATGGAGCCGTTCTGACAAAGGATCCCGCGTATCCTGCGTCCGTACGGCGTGCGGTTCAACTTACGGAGTGCGTGATTATCCGCGCTCTGGCGTGGCTACAGTGCGGTAGGCGCCTGTCAAGTCCTGTCACTGACAGAGGGGACATGACAGGGCTAGGGGCCTACCCTATCTCACTGACAAGGGTGGACAGGTCCCATCTCCGAACGGCGCGACGACTTACGGGGCAAGCGTCAGCGGGAACCCGGAGGCGTGCGCGGTTTTGCAGTGCTCTTGTTCCATCGAGCTGTACCTTTTAGTATTATTCTATCCGGCTGGGCACCAGTATATAAGGTGCCCTGTCTCCTCCTGTGCGAGGGTCGACACTCTGGATTGCTTCACTACTCACAGAGAGAACTAGAGCGTAGAGTGGCTACTCGGCTGAAGGACTGAACTGTACTGTGGCTACTCGGTAAACACCATATAAAGAGAGAGGAAGGAGTAGGGGTGTTACCTCCACACGAGGGCCCTGAACCTGGGTAAGATCTTGTTGTTTGCAGTATTTGTGATCTACTACACGCGGCTACTCGCCGTGTGATCCCTCCCCAAGCACCTCCAGCGTCCATCGGCCCCAACTTTAGCCATTCCATGGCATCTGCCGTGATACGACCACGACAGTTGGCGCCCACCGTGGGGCAGGCAGAGGCGCTGGCTGGAGTCCACGTTCGGACGGGACTCATTTCTGCTACCGGGGAGCGCGTAGTCTGTGGCCTTGTCCACAGATTCGGCTCCTTCGACTTCTTCACCGACAACGCCGGAGATTTCGGCGGGAGACCCATTCCGGCAGGCGGCTCGGTGCTCTCTTACGGCTCGCACCTCGTCTACGTCGCCACCGCCGTCGTCCGCGAGTTTCCAGAGGAGGTGCTGGTCGCGGAGGATCCTCCTGCCGTGCTCGTTGCCCGCGGAAGGCCGGTGGGCTGCTCCGCGGACAGCGTGGAGGTGATGATGACCGGCCTGGCTACCGATGCTGGGAAGGGCACGGCTGCTGCCGCGGAGGTCATCGAGGATCTCGCTGGCCCGAGTATTGGCCAGAGGGTCCACAAGCCCTACGAGAAGGATTCCAACATCCCTCTCTCCACTACACCGACGATACCGGCATCCGCTGCGCGGATGGGCATGCCACCTCCCACCGAGATCGAGCTCCTGACCATGAGGGCGCAGCTCGACCGGCAGCGCCAGGAGCTGCTCGCTGAGCACCTGGAGCTTGAGAAGGTTAGGCTGGAGCTTAGCCTAGACCAGAACGAGTACGACAAGGCCCACGGCTTTACGCCTGTTGTTAGGAAGTCTAGCAAGGTAGGCGCTACGCGTCGCAACTTGGGCGCCGAGATGGCGACAGTTGTAGGGGCTCCTAGCCAGTCTGCTACCGCAAACACCATTACCAGGCCTAGATACAGCACCCCCCCAAAACACTTAGAGCTGCTGAGGCTGTAGCTGCTGAGTTGCCAAACCTAGCCGGCGACGCGCGCGCTAGGCAGCAAGAGAGCCTCAATGAGCTAGTGCTAGAGGCTGCTAGGCAGAATGAGGAGTTCCGGAAAGCCAATCCGGGTGCCGGTGCTTCTCAGTTCGTGCACTCGCATGCGGTTAGATCTACGGATCAGGCCTCATCGCCGCATCCCAACCGCGAGAGGGACTAGAGTGTGCGTTCTGGGAAGAGCAGACATATGCAGGTGTACGACCCGGTTCTCGCCGCGAAACAGCGCGCTGTGCCGCGAGAATCCGGTCAGAAACACACTACTGCAGGAGCAGGCTATCAAGCCCATAAAGCTCAGAGCAAGGGGAATGACAGAGACAACGCGGGGTCTTCTCGGCGTCCTGCTGCTCAGCCTACTCGGCAGAGGACGCAGCAGGCTGCTGCAGCACAGCCGCGTGCGGCTGCGCCAGCAGCCAACCCTGTGGTGCAACCCGCTGTGGTGCAGGAGAACAGGTATGATGACTGCTACTCGGCGATGGGGCTAGCCGGCTATGCTGACCCAAGGAATGTTGCTGGTCGCCTGGGTGAGCACATGTTGGATCCCAGTGATGCCAGGTTCAAGCTAGACAAGATCAATATGTCCGCACAACTCGAGAACAGGGGGCCGCCTGGCCCAGAGTGCTTTGGCCCTCGCATCATGAACGATCCATCAGTGAACCACTTCCAGCTGGCCAGGGGGACCAAGTGTTACAATGGCAGCACCAAGCTGGAGGACTGGTTGAGTGATTATGTCACAGCCGTGCACATTGCAGGCGGCAACTGGAGATGGGATGTGCGGTATGTTCCGCAAATGCTTGAGGGTCCAGCTCGGACTTGGCTCAACAATCTGCCCAAGGACAGTATCAATTGCTGGCTGGACTTCTCGGAGGCCTTCATCAGCAACTTTACCAGCACTTACAAGAGGCCGAATAGGCCGCAGCAGTTGTCCGCGTGCGAGCAGCGGGAAGACGAGACCGATCGCGAGTACCTTACTCGGTGGAGCACCTTGAGTAACACCTGTGAAGGTGTGAATGAGGCCCAGGCCATTACTTGGTTTGCGCAGGGTTGCAGGCATGGCAGCATGTTGTGGCAGAAGCTGCAACACGAGATGCCGAGTACTCTCGCTGAAACCATCAAGATCGCGGACATGTATGCACTCGGCGACCCAACTCAGCCTCTGATGGACTCCCCCGAGCCGAGAAGGAACTACAACAGCAACAAGCGCAATGATTTCCGCAACAAGCGCAGGGGTGACCGGATTGATACTCGGTATGATCCCAAGGAGGTGAATGCTGTGACTACGGCTGCTGGGAGTAGCCAAAGGCAAAAAACTGCTGGAGCCCAGTACGGGCAAAACCAGAATCAGAGCCAAGGCATCAAGAAGCCGTACAATGCTCCCCAGCAGGGTAGCGGCAACCCGGATCCTGCTCCAAACTTTGTCTTTGGCAGCATGAGGGATGGGCCGTGCAGTTTCCACACTCGGCATCCTGCCAGGCCAGCCAACCACACTACTCGGCAATGCAGTTGGTGGGAACAGATCAAGAACGAGGGCTTGCCCCCTCCTCCTCCTCTGCCAGCTGCGAATGCCAATGTACAGCCAGCTCGGGCACCCGCTCATTGGCCTGCAGTCTTCTCGAGAAGAGAGAACGTGAACCAGGTGGCTTTAGGAGCCAACCGCAACTTCAACAACGAACGCTACCGCAACAACAACAACAACAACAACCGCAACCGCAACTTCTACACCCGCAACAACAACAGGAACAACAACAACAACAACAACCAAGGTAACATCGACAACGGCAACAATGGCGGTGGAGACCGCAACTAGTACCAGGAACACCACGAGAGCTACATGTCTCTGCACAGGCGTGCAATGGAAGTCAATGCTGTGATTCCAGCTGTGCCCCACTACCTGCACTGGTGCAACCAAGAGATCACTTGGTCCAGAGCTGATCACCCTAAGGTGATGCCCAACCCGGGTAGCTACGCCTTGGTGGTGGATCCGACCTTCTTGGGCGCTCAGAAGAATGTCAGATTCAGCAAGGTACTGGTCGACAACGGCAGCAACATCAACATTGTGTACATAGACACACTCGAGAAGCTCGGGATGGCCGAGAACATGCTGCTACCCAGCAGGACCACTTTCCATGGCATTGTGCCGGGAGTGTCTTGCTCTCCAATCGGCCGCGTCTGGATAGACGTCCTATTCGGCACCAGGGAGAACTGCCGCACTGAGAGCCTGGCCTTCGAGGTGGTTGACCACCAGAGCCCATACCATGCCCTACTCGGTAGGCCCGCTCTCAGCAAGTTCATGGCTTCAACCCACACTGCATACTTGAAGATGAAGATCCCTAGTCCCAATGGAGTGATCACCATCTCGGGTGACTACAAGAAGTCCATGGAGTGTGCCTCTGCTGGTTCCCAGCTGGCGGAATCCATGGTCATTGCTGCCGAGAAGAAGAAGATGTACGAGGTGGTGGCTATGGCGCAAGCAGCGCAAGGTGGCGCGCCTGGCATGCCGAGTTCCCAGTACGGGACTGCATTCCAGGCGTCCCAGGAGACGAAGAAGGTCCAGGTTGACCCTGAGCTCCCAGACCGTGTTGCCATCATTGGCGCCGAGTTGGGAGAGAAATAGGAAAACGAGCTCATCCACTTCCTACGTGAGAATTGGGACGTGTTTGCCTGGTCCAATGAGGATTTGCCAGGTGTCCCGAGGGAGTTGGTTGAGCACTCGCTACATGTGCGGCATGATGCCAAGTCAGTGAAGCAGGCGATGCGCCGCTTTGGTGATGAGAGGAGGAAGGCTATTGGTGATCAGATCACCAAGTTGCTGATAAGAAACTTTATCATGGAGGTTTTGCATCCAGACTGGCTAGCCAACCCGGTGATGGTTGAGAAGAAGAAGGAGGACCCCAAGGCGGATACCGCATGGCGCATGTGCGTGGACTACACCGACCTGAACAAGGCCTGCCCCAAAGATCCCTTTCCGCTACCCCGCATAGATCAGGTGATCGATTCCACTGCTGGTTGTGAGCTTTTGTCTTTCATAGATGCCTACTCTGGTTTTCATCAGATAGCTCTCAACCCTGCTGATCAAATAAAGACTGCCTTTATTACCCCGTACGGGGCTTATTGCTATCGTGTCATGTGCTTTGGGTTGCGGAATGCTGGGGCTACCTACCAGAGATGCATGCAGAAATGCTTGCATGATCAAATTGGCAAAAATGTGCAGGTGTACGTAGATGACATTGTCATCAAAACGAATAAAACACATACTCTGCTTAGTGACATTGAGGAAACATTTGCCAACTTGCGCAAGTACAAGATGAAGTTGAATCCGACTAAATGCACCTTTGGCGTCCCGGCTGGCAAGCTACTCGACTTCTTGGTATCCAGTCGGGGCATTGAGGCCAATCCTTCAAAGATAAAAGCTATTGAGAGCATGTCTTTGCCGAGATCCCTGAAGGATGTGCAAAAGTTCACTGGTTGCTTGGCTTCTCTGAGCCGCTTCCTGGGCAGAATGGGCGAGAAGGCCCTGCCCCTGTATCAGTTGATGAAGAAGAGCGACAAATTTGTCTGGACACCGCAAGCTGATGTGGCATTCAAGGAGCTGAAAGCCATGCTGGGTAGCGCTCCCATCTTGGCTAGTCCGCTACCCAAAGAACCAGTGCTGCTGTACATTGCTGCGACTAACCGAGTGGTCAGTGTTGTGATCGTAGTGGAGAGAGAAGAGGAAGGCAAGACTGTGCAGCGGCCAGTATACTATCTCAGTGAAGTGCTGTCCAGCTCCAAGCAGAACTACCCTCATTACCAGAAGATGACTTACAGCGTGTACCTGGGCGCCAAGAAGCTGAAGCACTATTTCCAAGAGCATCCCATCACTGTGGTGAGTTCTGCTCCCATCTCGGACATCATGGGTAACAAGGAGGCAAGTGGTAGAGTAGACAAGTGGGCAATTGAGCTGGCCGCGTACGCCCCCGCGTATGCGAGAAGAGAAGCCATCAAGTCTCAGATCCTAGCAGATTTTCTGGTGGATTGGGCTGAGGTGCAGTATGAGCCTCCTACTCCGGTAGCCAACTACTGGAAGATGCACTTTGATGGCTCCAAGGTGAAGGAAGGCTTGGGTGCTGGCGTGGTGCTCACGTCACCCAAGCGAAGTACGTGCTGCAAATTCACTTCAAGGCATCCAATAATGTAGCAGAGTACGAGGCCGTGGTACACGGCTTGAAGGTGGCCAAGGAGGTTGGCGTGCAACGCATCGTGTGCTATGGCGACTCGGATCTGGTTGTGCATCAAGTTTCAGGCACTTGGGATGCTCTGGATGCCAACATGGCTTCATATTGGTTCTTGGTGCAAACCATGACTGGATTCTTTGAAGGGTGCGAGTTCAAGCACATCCACCGAGCAGAGAACGAGGCAGCTGATGAGCTGTCCAAGTTGGGATCTTCTCGGCAATACATCCCGGCTGGGGTTGCCTTGGAGCATTTGAGAAAGCCGTCTATCAAGCCATCCCCCAACTCGGAGTCTATATTCGTTCCTTCTCTGCCTGGTGAGGAAGCTGTTCCCATGGAGATTGACTGGGAGGTTGCAAAAGAGATCCCGGGGACTGCCGTCTCCATCCCGGGGACTGTCCCTCCTTACTCGGGGACTGCCCCTCGCAACTCGGGGACTGTCGCATTCATTGAGGGAGTTCTTGCTGCGTGCACGAGATCTCGGGGACTCGTCCCCGCCTCAGAAGAAGAAGAAGTGGTGGCTGATCCAATGGAAGTGGACGAACCAGTGTTTCCCATCCGGGGAACACCGAGTTGGGCTTTGCCCATATTATCCTTTCTAAAGGACGGCACCTTGACGAGTGATGAGGTTACCTCGAGGCAAATTCAGAGAAGATCCAAGGGCTATACAATCTTCAGAGATGTGTTGCATAGAAGAAGTCCAACAGGTGTGCTGCAGCGCTGTGTAGAGCCAGAAGAGGGAGAAGAAATTTTGGTGGAGATACACCAAGGAGAATGCGGACATCACGCCTCTTCTCGGGCTTTGGTCAACAAGGCTTTTCGTCATGGCTTCTTTTGGCTCACTGCCTTGAAGCAAGCTGAAGATATTGTGAGAAAGTGCAATGGATGCCAAAGGTTTGCAAGTAAGATTCATATGCCAGCTTCCGAGTTGAAGACCATTCCCATCACTTGGCCATTTGCTGTTTGGTGCTTGGATATGGTGGGTCCTTCCAAGTCAGCTAGAGGCAATATGACTCACATCTTGGTCATGGTTGACAAGTTCACAAAGTGGATCGAAGTGAAGCCTATTCGGAAATGTGATGGAGTCACTGCTGTGAGTTTCCTGAAGGATGTGATCCTGAGGTATGGCTACCCGCACAGCATTATCACTGACAATGGCACAAACTTTGTTGAGGGTGTGTTCGCGAGGTTCTACAGAGATAAGCATATTCGGCTAGATGTTGCATCTGTTGCGCATCCCGCCTCCAATGGGCAAGTGGAAAGAGCAAATGGCATGGTGCTATCAGGCATAAAGCCAAGGCTGATTGAGCCGCTGCTGAAAACACCTGGGTGTTGGCTAGATGAGTTGCCAGCGGTATTGTGGAGTCTAAGGACTACCCCTAACCGGTCAACCGGCTACACGCCATTCTTCCTGGTTTATGGAGCTGAGGCCGTGCTGCCCACTGACCTAGAGCATGACTCGCCCCGTGTAACTCTCTACACGGAGACAGAGGCTAGAGAAGCTCGAGAAAATGACGTTGACCTGCTGGAAGAAGCAAGAGAGCTAACTCTGTCACGTTCAGCTGTGTACCAGCAAAACTTGAGGCGTTATCATAGCCGGAAAGTGAACCCAAGGGTTTTCCGAGAAGGAGACATGGTGCTTAGGCTCGTGCAGCGCACAGCCGGGATGCACAAGCTTTCTCCTCCATGGGAAGGGCCATTCATTGTGAGCAAGGCATTGCACAATGATGCATATTATCTTATCGACGCACAGCCACCCCAGAAGAACAGGCCGGATAGGGCTGGAGAAGAATCCAAGCGCCCTTGGAATGTAGCTCTACTTCGACGTTTTCACTCATTAGAAAAATGTGTATGTGTCTTCTTATCCGAGTTAAAACTCCTAATCGGCAATCAGAAATTGAACTCGGGGACTGCCCTCGTCAAAATTGTTCCTTGTGTTTTACTCTGTCTTACTTTGTCTATTCGGTTGAACCACTTAGAATTTCAAAAGCATACAAAGTAGTGTGTTTAAACTCACCGTACACTCTGCGACTCTGCTGCTGTCCGCAACCCGGCTTCATGGCAAGCCAGAGAACAAGCCAAAGAGTCAATGATCACATGAAAAATTGCAAAGGAAAGGAAGCGTGTGGCAACCGAGTAGAGTGTTTTTTCCAGTTTTTTCTTTTCGGCTAAGTGGTGGGCAGCGTTACTATGATTTTTCTAAGTGGCTAAGTATTTGAAACTCCTACTTTGAACTCTTGTGACTCGACTACCAACAAAGCAACAAGTTGCAGGTAAGAGCTGAGATAAAAAGGAAGAGTGGATAAAAAATGCAACTCGGGGACTTGCATATTAACGCAACCCGGCATTGAGCCAGATTTGCTAAGAACTAGCAACGAAAAACTTAGTAGTTTGATACATGTGCACCCGGCATCCCGGTGATCCCATAAAAAGTTAAGATAAGTTTTTCAGCCAGCAGCAGTGTCGTCTGTGGCAGTGTTGTCCGCGACAGTCTTCTCGGCGTCGGCGCTCTCGGCATCAGCTTCTGGGTTGGCGTTGTCGGCCTGCTCTGAGGTTGCTGTGGCGACGGAAATGAGATCCGTGGCCGAGGTCGATGCAGCAGCCTGGAAGCTACTGCTAGTCGCGCCCAACTCGGGAGCCGCCTGTTGGATCACCATCTCGGTGGTGATGGTGGGCTCCTCGACGTGGGTTTCCGGCTTCTCGACTTCGGCATCGACCTTGGCCTTGCCCTTTCCCTTCTCGGCAGCTCCCTCCGTGGCACCCTCGTCGAAGAAGCTCAAGTCATCTGACTCGGTGTCCTCATCGTCATCGTCGTCCTCGCCCTCAGCTTCCGTATCTGGCTCGGGGAGGCCGTCGATGAAGGTGGCGGTGTTCGCGTAGGAGGCTACCTCGTAGGCTGCCGCCTTCCGGCGAGCGATGCACTCGGGATCCTTGCTCCACTTGGAGTCTTGGCGCATTTCAATAATCCTGGCAAGATCGAGGCTCTCATACCAGATGCAAATGAAGTGGAGAACTTCATCCGCTCCTGCCCGAGCTGCCGAGCCGCGCCATTTCTTCAACTCGGCCTTCACACCGTCCAGCTTCTCGGCAAGCTCGACGAAGCTGTTGGGCGCAGATTGGTCCGGCCAGCACAGATCGTGGAGTTTGTACGCTGTGGACACCATGGTGGTGCCCAGGCCCTTGAGTTGGCGAAGCTGAGTCTTGATGTTCAGGAGGTTGTCATTGACGCTGGATTTGGTGTTGATGGGCAGCCCGGAATCAGCTCGGAGTTGCTGCGCCTTTGCCAAAGCAGGCGAGCTCGCGGCGCGAAGATCAGGGAAGACATCTAGAGAGAAACCAATAAAAGTTAGATAGGGAGGCAGAGAAGAGATAAAACCAAGAGGAAAGAGTGGGGGGAAAAGCAAGCCAGGTAGCGAAGAAGAGAAACAGATAAGTGCCGGGAAGAGGAAACTTACTTCTAAGATCAACAAGCAGCGCGTCTAGCTTGATCTTCCAATCCTCCTCGTTGGCAATATGCCTGTCTTCGATGCTGCGCGCGTTGGCAACCTGCTGCGCGAGCTGCACGTTGTGCTGCTTCAGCACTTCGAGTTCCGCCTCGAGCGTCTTCTCTCTGGCTTTGGTTGTTGTCCTGGTCTCCAAGGCATCCTCAAGAGCTGCCTTCAGCTTCACTTGCATCTCCTCGAACTCGGCGCGCTCGACGTCGCGTTCCTTCTTGAGCTCTGCATCTCGGGTGTCCAGCTGCTGCTGCACCTCGGCAGGCATCAGGCAGTTGAGATGCTCTTCCCGGAATTTCTTATATTCTTCTGCAGAGATAACAGCAAAGTTAGCAGAGACACCAGGTAAAGGAAAGTGCAATGACCGAGAAGCTGGCAGCTCACCTTCCAAATGCTTGATTTTGCTCTCAGCAGAGGAAGAGAAGACGTGGCAGTGTTCATGCTGCTCCTGCAATTCCTTGAATTTGCCTGCAGAGTAAACAGAATTATAGCAAAAAGCAAACACGGGCGTAAACACAAAACGCACAAACCGAATAGCTAAAAGCTTACCTTTGATCGCAGAGAGCTGAAGAGCGCGGTCCAGTGCCGCCTGCTCCAACACGGAATCATCCTTGCGTTCGGCTTCAAGAGCCGCAATGCGCTTCTTGGCGATGTTGTGATTCCAGAGCAGCCGCCGGAACAGGTTGGTCCTCTTCAGGAGGCTATTCCGTGAAGGAGAAGAAAAGGAGTTAGAATTTTTTTTTGGAAGATTTGGCCCGAGAAGACAGCAACTCGGTTAAGTATCCGTCTGCTCGGCCCGAATCTCGGGGACTGGGTAGTGGCTAAGGAGAAAAAAGAAGAACAGAAGAGAAGAGATACCGCAACTCGGAAAAAGCAAGAAAAACTTACAGCGTATGTCTGCTCGACGTCCTCGACGGCTTTGCGGAGGACGAACAGCTTTGCGGCCAGCGTGCTGGTGTCGGAGGCGATGGTCATTGGATTAGTGCCGAGATCGGCCTTGTTCCAGTCGACGCGATAATGGTCAACGTCGTCCAGCATGCTGCCGTTCCACTTCTCGATGCCGTGGGCGTCACTCTCCCAAACCCTGTCGATGAAGCCTATCCGATCCACGACCTGCATCAGCCCTTCTGATTGGATCTCATCCTCACCAACTTCGCGCGAGTAGATCTCGATGGGTTTCTTGGCCTTGAGCTTGGCTTCCACTGCCTTGGCCTACCCGTCCTTCAGAGCGGAGATCTGCTGCTCGCCTTTGGACAAGGAAATGCCGTACTGCCTGGACCCAGACAACACATATGATGGCCAGCTACCTTGTGCACTTGACCCAGCACCAGCACCAGCAGATCCACCAGCAACGCCGGTGGTGAGTTGCGCGCTCTTCGCTGCCGGTTTCCCGGTGGACGCATTAGGTGCTTTGGGCAGTGGCATCAGACCGACATCCTGCGCAGCATGGCGTGGCGGATTCTTGCGGACAGTTGTGGCTTCAGTCTTGACAGCCTTCTTGCTGGTGTCCGCCCGAGAAGCGGGCGGAGGTGCTTGGCGTGATGTAGGAGGAGGCATCAGCTGGGATGCGGTCTTGATGGTCTTCTGTTTCGGGGAAGGACTTGGTGCGGTTGGTGGAGTAGCCTGGCTGGGTAGGCGGCACAAGGGGCCGGCTACCCTGCGCAGCTTCTGGCTGCGCTTGGCTCTGGAGTGCAGGCTCCACAACAGTCTTCTCAACCCGCTGCTCGGCAGCGGGATCAGGTGTTGTCACGGTCACTTCTTCTACCCGCGGCCTGGCGGCGGGGTCTTCATGAGCTGCATCGTGTTCTCCCTGCTGCTCGGGGTTCTCGTCTTGCCGCTCAAGGGCGGCACGGTCCTGGTTCTCGGGGTCTTGTTCAACATTCTCCCCAGCTGCGGTAGCCGGGGGAGAGGGAGGCGTCTCATCCTGGGCAGCGTCCTTCGTACTCTCGTACGCGTGGGTTGGCTGCTCCAGGTCTTGGGAATCTTGGTCACCGGCGCCCGTGTTATCGGCACCGGCATCTTCTTCTTCTAACTTCACCGGGGAGGGCGCACGCGCCCTAGCCCGCGGTGCTGGCTCGTCCTCGCCCTCGGAGAGATCGACGAGTTTCTCGATATCTATGACAGATTTTCTCTTGGTGCGCGTGGGGGCCGCGGCCGCATCAGCATCCAATGGATCGCTGGATGAGAAGAAAGAAAGAGTTCAGAGAAGGAGAAGGAGAAAGGTATAAAAAGAAGCAGAACAACGAGAAGCAGTAGCAAATTGATGTTCGGATGAAACAACTTACCCTTTGCGGGTAGGGGGTGGCCTTCTGTTGGTGGTGGGCTTCTTGCTAGCCACTTTCTTCGGCTTCTTGGCGGCGGGCTCTTGGGCACCACTGCCCGTCCGCTTCCGAGTTGTGGGAGCGGCCACGGATAGGGGCTGGACGTCCATGGGCTCCTCATCCTCCTCGCTCAGCTCAGGATCCTCTGCAGGGTAGAAGAGAAAAAGAGATTGAGAAGCAGAAAAGGAAGTGTGATTGCGCTACTCGCGGTCAGAGAGGCGAACTTGGTCACCTTCGTCATCCTCGGACCAGTCCCAGATAGACGCGTCAACTTGGTGCTTACCAGGCTGGTGGCGTGAGGGATGCAAAGGGTGTCCTGGGTGTCGTAGGCGGTCTCGTCATCCTCTTCTCGGTCGTCTGACCAATTGCCCTCATAGACCTCGACATCCTCCTCTGCCTGGCGATCGATGTGCTGAAAAGGCAAAATAGATGGCATGAGTAAGTTGAGTTCTAAACTAAGGAGTTCTACCCGGTGTAGCATGCAAACACAAAGCATTTAAGGCTAAGAGATCCTACCCGGCATGGCATGCAAATACAAAGCATATAAGCCTAAGGAGTTCTACCCGGTTTAGCATGCAACCACAAAGCATATTCTGCTAAGGTTTTCTACTCGACACGACGTGCAAATACAAAGCACATAAAGCCAACAGGATGTTTGTAATGTTCTACTCGGTGCAGCATGCAAAGATTAAGCATACTAAGCTGGAAAACCACCTACTCGGTATCAGAGTGCAGAGATAAAGCACATAAGACTAACCTGTTCGATTCGCTTGAGGCGACTGTACGGCACGAAGCCGTACTGCCAGGTGTCGGAAAGCGTCGTCTGCGCGATGGATCTCGCCCAGATGGCTACGTCAGCAGTGCTCAGCTCGAAGGTGGTGATCCTCGTGCAGTCCCGGCTTCCTCCCATGTAGCACATCTTGTGGGAGCGACGCTGGAGCGGGAGCACTCGGCGCGAGATCCAGCACGCGAGGGGATCATCGCGGCGGAATCCTTCTTCCTTCAACTCGGCGAGGCGCGCCTCGATTTGAGCAATATCTTTGATCTTGTTCTTCGGGTTGTAACCCCAGTTCTGCTGGGTTGGTCTCGCGTTCTTCCACTTAGGGAGCCCTATCCGGTCCTGGATTGGCTTCCCTTCTTCGGTGGGGACGTTCTTGACATAGAGAAAGCTGTGCTGCCACTTGTGCACCGTCTCCAATCCCTTGACGCGTGGATGGCTACCGGTGGTGCGCTGCAGCATCATGGCGCACCCCGTCTGCGTCATCGAGCGGGCGCTCTCCGTGTGTCCCGGGTTGGGGATGCTTTGCTTCCGGAAGAAGAAATAGCGCGCCCAACTATGGATAGTTGGGTACACGCCGAGAAAAGCCTCGCAGACCACCGCGTGGAAGGCGAGCATCATCGTGGCGTTGGGGGGGGGGAGGTGATGAGGCTGGAGTCCGAAGTTCTTGAGAAACTCGGAGAAGAAGTCGGAGATGGGGAGGCCGAATCCGCGCTTGAAGTGCGCGAGGAAGACGACGAACTCGTCCTTCTCTGGCATGGGGATAATCTCGTTATCCGGCTGCCTGCACCTCACGCCGGGAGGGACACGGCGGGTGTTGACTAGCCATTGGCAGTCCTCCGCCGTGACATCGGAACCCTCCCATCCGGCGCGGGCGGCAGCATCATCTTCTCCGCGAGCCATGGAGGCGGAAAGGCGTGAGATTGGAGTGGCGGATTGATTGGAGGAGTTTTCTCTCGGGATCTCTCTCGCGGCGCGGGGAGCGGCGGCGCAGCAACTAGTTGCGGTGGCGGAGCGCTCGGCGGCGGCGGACAGACGAAGAGGCAGGGGATTGAAGTGAGCAGGAAAGAGAAGAAAAGGGCACCGAGGGGGTATTTATCTCCCCCCTCGAGTTGCCGTTACCGGCGGAGTAAGTGGGATCGATCGTGCGCAGAAATCGTGCGGCGTGGGAAGCGAACCGGTTAGAAACGCACACATCGCATGTTGCGCGCGTAACGGGCACAGTTAATCCCACGTCGAGATCGTGGGCGATTTACTGCGGTTGAAGTGACTAGACAGGCTAGTGGGCCCGGGGTGCAGTTATTGGCGCGTGGCCGGCAGCATCCCAGGCACCGAGGCGTCGGGGGTACGGGCGCGTGACACGTGCCCTGTAGCGACACGCAGAGGTGGATTCGCACCGTTTGAGCGGGATTGCGTTTTGAGATTTCGCTAAGTCATTTTAC
Organism: Alopecurus myosuroides; assembly: GCA_028641055.1. Classification (NCBI taxonomy): domain Eukaryota; kingdom Viridiplantae; phylum Streptophyta; class Magnoliopsida; order Poales; family Poaceae; genus Alopecurus; species Alopecurus myosuroides. The sequence goes on from CM054057.1 coordinate 724,229,412, forward strand.
TCGGCATCAGAGAAGAAAGACAGTGCTACTCGGAGAGCAAGAGGTTCAAGCAAGAGTTAAGGGCTACATGGAGAGGCTACTCGGCCTTTCACAATACAAAGGCAAGATTTGTTTTTAAGCTGGCAGGACCCAGTGAACAAGTTCGCAGGACTCTACCAGCTTCGGGGACTAATGTCGGGGGGTTACCCCCGAGTAGGGGTAAGGCCAGTGCTAAAGGCAAGAGCAAAGAGGCTGTTTTGACTGAGTAGGCCGGCTACCCGGTACTTGCTACCCGGTAGACTGCTAACCTGTCGTACCCACCAATGGCCAGGAGGAAGAATCAAGGAAGTTGTATTCTTCCGAGTAGAGGAAGTGGTCCGAGTAGAGGGAGTGGATTCCTAATCGGGCCAGAAGTCAATGGAGCCATTCTGACAAAGGATCCCGCGTATCCTGCGTCCGTGCGGCGTGCGGTTCAACTTACGGAGTGCATCATTATCCGCGCTCCGGCGTGGCTACAGTGCGGTATGCGTCTGTTAAGTCCTGTCACTGACAGAGGGGATAGGACAAGGCTAGGGGCCTACCCTATCTCACTGACAAGGGTGGACAGGTCCCATCTCCGAACGGCGCGACGACTTACGGGGCAAGCGTCAGCGGGAACCCGGAGGCGTGCGCGGTTCTGTCGTGCTCTTGTTCCATCGAGCTGTACCTTTTAGTATTATTCTATCCGGCTGGGCACCAGTATATAAGGTGCCCTGCCTCCTCCTGTGCGAGAGCCGACACTCTGGATTGCTTCACTACTCACAGAGAGAACTAGAGCGTAGAGTGGCTACTCGGCTGAAGGCCTGAACTGTACTGCGGCTACTCGGTAAACACCATATAAAGAGAGAGGCAGGAGTAGGGGTGTTACCTCCACACGAGGGCCCTGAACCTGGGTAAGATCTTGTTGTTTGCAGTGTTTGTGATCTACGACACGCAGCTACTCGCTGTGTGATCCCTCCCCGAGCACCTCCAGCGTCCATCGGCCCAAACTTTAGCCATCCCAAGGCATCTGTCGTGATACCACCACGACACTTGTGAAGCATCTTGTGGATGTCCACACTTGTGAGAAAGTGTGGGATGTGAAAGAGCTCACAACACCATTCTTGGCAAAACAATTTCTTGAACTATTCAGGGACAATGATGTTATGACACTGAAAACATTTGGTAGGAAAGTGAAAAGGAGGTTCACCATGGAGGTAAGCAGATACAAACTTGGTAGAGCAAGCAAGGAAGCTGTGGCAGTTGTACATGGAGATGAAATGAAGCAATTTTCCTTGCTTTGGCAGTTTGGGAAGGAAATTATCTCCAGGAATCCAAGATCCAGTTTCTATTTACATCTGGAGCATGGTTTGTTTAGCACCTGTTACATATGTCTAGCTGCTTGCAAAATTGGTTGGCTCAAGGGATGTAGACCAGTCATATGCATAGATGGGACATTCATCAAGACAAAATATGGTGGTCAGTTACTCACAACTATTGGTATTGATGGAAATGATGCAATTTATCCAATTGCAACGGCAGTTGTGGAGACAGAGTGCTACAGCTCATGGTCCTGGTTCCTTGCAACACTGAAGCAAGATTTGAACATAGTGAACACAGCTCCATTCACTATATTGAGTGATAAACAAATGGTAATTAAATGTTCATTTGTTTCTTGTTAATTGGCCTATATCTATATGTAATACATTGTATGTAAACTGAATTAGTTCTGTCCATAGGGACTCATAAAGGGTGTGCAAGAACAGTTCCCTGATGCTGAGCATAGGTTCTGTGTTAGACACCTCTATCAGAATATTCAACAAGTTCACAAGGGAGAAAGTGTTAGGCAACAGTTGTGGGCATGTGCCAAATCAACTACTATAGATGCTTATGAGAGAAATATGGTCAAACTGAAGGAGGCCAATCCTAGAGCACATGCTTTTGTTGAGGAAATGGCTCCTAACACATGGTGTAGATCCTTTTTCAGTGATTTCCCCAATGTGACCTGCTCCTCAACAACACATGTGAGGTGTTCAACAGGTAAATGCAACTCAGGAGCTGCTCCTCATTGTTGTTCTTAGTCTACCTAGCTCAGTCATGCATTTTTACCATTTTTTGCTTATTTGTTATTATTTATCTAAAGTTACAACACCGTCGAGTCGACTTGGTCCTCATTGTTGTTCTTAGTCTACCTAGCTCAGTCATGCATTTTTACCATTTTTTGCTTATTTGTTATTATTTATCTAAAGTTACAACACCGTCGCGTCGACTTGGTCCTCATTGTTGTTCTTAGTCTACCTAGCTCAGTCATGCATTTTTACCATTTTTTGCTTATTTTTTATTATTTATCTAAAGTTACAACACCGTCGCGTCGACTTGATTGCAGGTACATACTAGATGCTAGAGAACTCCCTATTATGTCAATGTTTCAGAAGATAAACTGCCAATTAATGAATAGACATCACACAAAGAGGAAGGAGGCAATTGAGCATTGGTCAGGACATATTACTCCAAAAATTAGAGACAAGCTTAGGAAAAATACTGAATTTTCAGTGAATTCAGAGGTAGCTGCTTCAGGCTATGGTGTTTTTGCTGTCAGAGCATTTGAAAAAGATTATGTGGTGGAGCTAAACATGAGAGGTTGCTCCTGTAGAAGGTGGCAACTGACAGGTATCCCTTGCAGCCATGCTATTGCTTGCTTGAGATCAGAGAGAATTAAACCTGAAACCATGGTTTCTGGTTGTTACACTTTGAAGACATACATGGAAGCTTATGGTGGGAAAATATTCCCTTTGAGAGATAAAGATGCATGGGAACCAGTGGAAGCAGCTCCAGTATTGCCTCCACTATATGAAAAATGTGCTAGAAGGAGGAAGAAGAACAGAAGAAAGCACCTAGAGGAGAGTGCAGATGGCACTAGGCTTAGCAAGCATGGTGCTATAATGCACTGTGGATATTGTAGACAGACTGGACATAACAGGACCAAATGTCTTGAGCTGAAGGAGGCAATAGCTAGGGAACAGGAAATTGCTGATGAACATGCAGGGGATGCACAGGAAGGTGCATAACATGGCCAAGGAGATGCCCAGCAACAAGAGCAAGAGCAAGATGTACAACATGGCCAAAGAGATTCCCAGCAACAGGCACATGAAGGTGCAGAACAGGGGCAAGAAGATGCCCAACAAGAGGTCCCTCAAGCTGGAAAAAAGAAGAAAGCCTCCAAAGGAAAAGGACATAAAATTGTAATGCCAGAGAGTCAAAGAAAAAGAGGAAGGAAAAGGAAACCAACAACAAAAATGAGAGAGCATGTGGAGCAGCTTATGGAGATTGCTAGGAGAAAGAAATCCAAACAGGTCATTGATGAAAATGGTGATGTAGACTACCCTGTTATAAGAACCGTAAGTGTTTATTCTCTGTTATAATGATTGCATTGCCATTTGTTTACTAAATATAAAGTGATTGCATTTCCTGTTATTAACTGAATATCACTTTCCTCTGTTGCAATAGCACATTAGAACTGACCCAACTCCTGAGCATTTGGACCCTGAAAATCAACCATCTACCATGGTGCACATATTGGGACATGAGGTACTATTCCCACATTTTTTTAGCTATATAAATATAATTACTGCACACTTGGCACCATTATTTACACAAGCTCAATATTTTTTTAGGGACCTGCACAAGGGGTACCAGTATACCAGGTCCAAGAGGAAGTGCCAGAAGACAGTGCTTTTGTTGCACATCACAGGGCCAATATACCAGGTCCAAGAGGACCACTGGTCAACACATCTGGAAGAGCACTTGGCACAGCACCAAGAGCAAGAGCAAGAGCAAGAGCAACAGGCAGAGGTCAATCAACTACCAGCACTAGGAGAACTACAGGCAGGGGAATGGAATGGTTGCTATTTGGTGAAAATTCAAATGCAACTCAGGAGCAAGATGAGGTCCAAACCTCACAAGGAGCTCCAGGTGGTTTGGGCTAGTTTGAATCAAGCATGTGATGGCCTTAACTTATTTTGTACATGCCAGGAATGGCCTGGAACTTATGATGTATATTTTGGATTAGTAAGTGTCGGCCTAGAACTTATTCTGTAGTAAGTGTTGGCCTGGAACTTATTCTGTAGTAAGTGTTGGCCTCGAACTTATGATGTATATTTTGGATTAGTAAGTGTTGGCCTGGAACTGCCACTATGTTATAGAATGTGTGCATGTTGCACTAAACTGGGAACTGTACTGCATAAATTGTAACCTCTGAGAGAGTTCAAACTGGTTAAACTGAACTGCATAAATTGTAACCAGTGAACTGACAGAGTTCAAATGCTTACAAACACCCAAACACAACAAACTGACATACAACTGACAAAGTTGAACTGAAACCAAATACAGAGTTCAAACTGACATTACGACAAACTGACATACATATGACAGAGTTCAACTGAAAACAAATACAGAGTTCAAATAGACGTTACAACAATCAGACACTGTCTTAAGCGTAGCCATGGTCGCCTGGACCAGTGCCGTCGATTTTCCCGCGCCATGTCTGGAACGTGTGGCGCCGTGTCAGGTCTTCGTCCTCATCTGGTAGAAACCTCTCATCTAGATCTTCAGAGAGCAGATCGTCACGGTCAATTACCTCCTTGACATGCACAATCAAGGGATAATCCCTTGTACGCTTCTCTGTCGGTGATCTTGGCGGCGATTGTGATTCGACATCGTCGTCAGATCAAATGTTTGCACGCGCGGTAACACGCAGCGGCAATGTCAGAGTGATCACCTTCGGCACGACACAGGGCTCACGTAGCCATGTCGTCACCGGCAACACCCACATGTCAGTCGTCGGCAGCATGTCAATAAGCTCGCCGTCGAGAGCAGCAACCAACTGCTTCACCGTCTCCTTCTCCCAGGCCTCCTCGGGCAGTCCCTCTATGCTGATGCAGGTCTTGAACTCCATCTTGCCACTTGTGCCGCGCGCAAAGCTGCTCCACCGTTTGAACTGGATCCAGCTCTCGCCGCAACGGAGATCGCGGGAAGCCATGACCACAGTGGTGCAATCCTCTTCCGAATCGAATTGGAGGAAGTAATGGAAGGGGGGCGCACAAGCTTCTACCTTCACGCGCGACCGGGCCACGCCGCACTTGACCTCCATTGCCGCGAGGAGAGCTTCTCCTGTCACCCGAGGGCAGTCGCCCATGGATGTGGCAAACAACGCGCGCCCGCGGTACTGCTCCTCCTTGGCAGCCATCCCGACCGTGCGCGTGAGGACGACGCGTTGGACGTACGGCCGCAGATCGGGTTCGCCGCGACGATGGATCTCCTCGATGAAACGACGACCGTCGTGGACGTTGCCCCAGATAGGCACGGGCTGCTCGCCGCCGGCAGTCACACTCCCACCGCCACCGACCACGGAGGACTCGCTCCCGCAGCTCACACTACCAGCACAGTCGCCGCCGTCAGCCATTGCCCTCCGCCGCACAGTCGCCTCCAAGAACTACGGGGAAAGGGGAACGGAATCTATTTGAGAGAAACAGAGCACACGGGATTTTATTTTTATCACTAGATATGCCCAAGAAATTAATTGACAGGGGATTACGTGCAATATTACATGTCCTAATGCACGGCACGTGACCTTGCTCGGTCAAAAACCGGTCAAAACACTACAAGAAACAGTCTATATGCCCGACGGCCAAAAGGATCTATGCCGACGGCCAAACTGTGCCACGTGGCATGCCCCTGTCGCTCGCGGATGGAGCTATGCCGACGGCATTTTAAGCTATGCCTACGGCACCAGTGGACACGTGGCGGTCCCATATTACTCGTGGGAATGAGCTACGCCGACGGTTTTTCCTATGCCGACGACGAAAGTAACCACGTGGCGGCAGATGGTAGCTCACACGACCTGGTATGCGGACGGCAAAACATAGCTATGCCTCCGTCGTCGTTTCTGCGAACCCTATCTCGCAGGGAGTGTGGTGCGCGGTGCGGTGCCCCACCTGACCAACGAATGGAGGGTTTGGCCGTGCGGTGCCCCACCTGACCTATTTTCTGTAAATAATTAATCATCTATCAAAAAAATTAAACAATATTCATTTTAATACATCGAGCAAACAGTTTTTCCTGCTTCACTAAATAAAAAAAAACATATTCTTCTTAAATTTATTAAAAATAATATTATTTTTTTCTTTTATACACAAACTTATAGAGCTACTCACACATTGTTGGTGAAATCCAACACTGAAAAGTGGGACCCGTGGAAGCGGGTACACCATGACAGTCCCTTTGCTTTCCCTTTCCTCGACACCGACATCGACCTCACCGGTCTGAACCATCCTCTGCGTCGCCCGACCACGGCGATCCGTCTTTGCCGCCCTCTACCGACTCCTGCACCTCCACGCCAACCGCAGACGCCGACCTAGAGCCGACGCCCGTCGTCAACCGCACACGCCGACCGCACACGCCCGTTGTCAAGAGGAGTCCACCTCTACAGAAGATTCCACCCCGACGGTCCGTTTCTGGGAGTTTCGGACTCGTAGCACATAAACTCTCAGAGAGAAATGTCGATGCAAGTGAAGACCCAACAGAGAGAGTGGGGGGTATCTTTGGCATTTAAAACCCTAGTAACACTAGTTCACACATGGTATGACACCCAATACCTTATGGTGCCACCCCGACGCAACGGAGCCACTGTGCGACGAAACCCTCGCCCAGCTGAGGCCCAGTCAAACTTATCGTCTACAGGTTAGACCGGAGCCTGAAAGGGGTAGCAATGTGGAACTAATTGCTTCATTGTGTTAGGGTGTACCATAGGAAGTCCCAAAACGATGGTAGGACCCACCTCTAGAGAAGATTCCACCCCGACAGTCCGTTTCCGGGAGTTTCGGCCTCGTAGCACATAAACTCTCAGAGAGAGAAGTCGATGCCGGGGAAGCCCCAACTCAGAGAGTAAGGGTATATTAGGCATCCACAGCCCTAGTAACACTAGGGAACACATGGTGTTCCACCAAATACATTATGGTTCCACCCCGACGCTCCGGAACGCCTCTGCGGCGAAACGCTAGCACCGGTGGAGCTGAGTCAAAGTTATCGTCTACAGGTTTGACCGGAGCCCGAAAGGGGGTAGCAATGTGGAACTAATTGCTTAATTGTGTTAGGGTTCACCCTAGGAAGTCGCAAAACAATGGTAGGGCCCACCTCTACAGAAGATTACACCGCGACAGTCCGATTCCGGGAGTTTCGGGCTCGTAGCACATAAACTCTCAGAGAGAAATGTCGATGCCAGTGAAGACCCAACAGAGAGAGTGGGGGTATATTTGGCATCTACAACCCTAGTAACACTAGTTTACACATGGTATGACACCTCAATACCTTATGGTTCCACCCCGATGCTCCGGAGCAACTCTGCGACGAAACCCTCGCCCAGCTGAGGCCCAGTCAAACTTATCGTCTACAGGTTTGACCGGAGCCTGAAAGGGGTAGCAATGTGGAACTAATTGCTTAATTGTGTTAGGGTGTACCATAGGAAGTCCCAAAACGATGGTAGGGCCCACCTCTACAGAAGATTCCACCCCGACAATCCGATTTCGGGAGTTTCGGGCTCATAGCACATAAACTCTAAGAGAGAAATGTCGATACCAGTGAAGACCCAACAGAGAGAGTGGGGGTATATTTGGCATCTACAACCCTAGTAACACTAGTTTAGACATGGTATGACACCTCAATACCTTATGGTGCTACCCCGACGCCCCGGAGCAACTCTGCGACGAAACCCTCGCCCAGCTGAGGCCCAGTCAAACTTATCGTCTACAGGTTTGACCGGAGCCTGAAAGGGGTAGAAATGTGGAACTAATTGCTTCATTGTGTTAGGGTGTACCATAGGAAGTCCCAAAACGATGGTAGGGCCCACCTCTACAGAAGATTCCACCCCGACAGTCCGTTTCCGGGAGTTTCGGCCTCGTAGCACATAAACTCTCAGAGAGAAATGTCGATGCCGGGGAAGCCCCAACTCAGAGAGTAAGGGTATATTAGGCATCCACAACCCTAGTAACACTAGGGAACACATGGTGTGCCACCCAATACATTATGGTTCCACCCCGACGCTCCGGAACGCCTCTGCGGCGAAACGCTAGCCCCGCTAGAGCCAAGTCAAATTATCGTCTACAGGTTTGACCGGAGCCCGAAAGGGGGTAGCAATGTTGAACTAATTGCTTCATTGTGTTAGGGTGGACCATAGGAAGTCCCAAAACTATGGTAGGGCCCACTTCTAAAGAAGATTCCACCCCGACAGTCCGTTTCCGGGAGTTTCGGCCTCGTAGCACATAAACTCTCAGAGAGAGAAGTCGATGCCGGGGAAGCCCCAACTCAGAGAGTAAGGGAATATTAGGCATTCACAAACCTAGTAACACTAACGCACACATGGTGTTCCACCCAATACATTATGGTTCCACCCCGACGCTCCGGAACGCCTCTGCGACGAAACGCTAGCCCCGCTGGAGCCGAGTCAAAGTTATCGTCTGCAGGTTAGACCGGATCCCGGAACAGGGTAGCAATGTGGAACTAATTGCTTGGTCGTGTTTGAGTGGACACTAGGAAGTCTCAAAACAATGGTAGGGCCCACCTCTAAAGAAGATTCTACTACGACAGTCCGTTTCCGAGAGTTTCGGGCTCGTAGCACATAAACTCTCAGAGAGAAATGTCGATACCAGTGAAGACCCAACAGAGAGAGTGGGGGTATCTTTGGAATATACAACCATAGTAACACTAGTTTACACATGGTATGACACCCGATACCTTATGGTGCCACACCGACGCTCCGGAGCCACTCTGGGACGCAACCCTAGCCCCGTTGGAGCCTATTCAAACTTATCGTCTACATGTTTGACCGGAGCCCAAAAAGGGGTAGCAATGTGGAACTAATTGCTTAATTGTGTTAGGGTGCACCCTAGGAAGTCGCAAAACAATGGTAGGGCCCACCTCTACAGAAGATTCCACCCCGACAGTCCGATTCCGGGAGTTTCGGGCTCGTAGGACATAAACTCTCACAGAGAAATGTCGATGCCAGTGAAGACCCAACAGAGAGAGTGGGGGTATCTTTGGCATATACAACCCTAGTAACACTATTTTACACATGGTATGACACCTCAATACCTTATGGTGCCACCCCGACGCTCCGGAGAAACTCTACGACGAAACCCTCGCCCAGCTGAGGCCCAGTCAAACTTATCGTCTACAGGTTTAACCGGAGCGTGAAAGGGGTAGCAATGTGGAACTAATTGCTTCACTGTGTTACGGTGGACCATAGGAAGTCCCAAAACGATGGTAGGGCCCACCTCTACAGAAGATTCCACCCCGACAGTCCGATTCCGGAAGTTTCGGGCTCGTAGCACATAAACTCTCAGAGAGAAATGTCGATGCCAGTGAAGACCCAACAGAGAGAGTGGGGGTATCTATGGCATCTACAACCCTAGTAACACTAGTTCACACATGGTATGACACCTCAATACCTTATGGTGCCACCCCGACGCTCCGGAGCAACTCTGCGACGAAACCCTCGCCCAGCTGAGGCCCAGTCAAACTTATCGTCTACAGGTTTGACCGGAGCCTGAAAGGGGTAGCAATGTGGAACTAATTGCTTCATTGTGTTAGGGTGTACCATAGGAAGTCCCAAAACGATGGTAGGGCCCACCTATACAGAAGATTCCACCCCGACAGTCCGATTCCGGGAGTTTCGGGCTCGTAGCACATAAACTCTCAGAGAGAAATGTCGATGCCAGTGAAGACCCAACAGAGAGAGTGGGGGTACCTTTGGCAACTAAAACCCTAGTAACACTAGTTCACACATGGTATGACACCTCAATACCTTATGGTGCCACCCCGAAGCTCCGGAGCAACTATGCGACGAAACCCTCGCCCAGCTGAGGCCCAGTCAAACTTATCGTCTACATGTTTGACCGGAGCCTGAAAGGGGTAGAAATGTGGAACTAATTGCTTCATTGTGTTAGGGTGTACCATAGGAAGTCCCAAAACGATGGTAGGACCCACCTCTAAAGAAGATTCCACCCCGACAGTCCGTTTCCGGGAGTTTCGGCCTCGTAGCACATAAACTCTCAGAGAGAGAAGTCGATGCCGGGGAAGCCCCAACTCAGAGAGTAAGGGTATATTAGGCATCCACAACCCTAGTAACACTAGGGAACACATGGTGTGCCACCCAATACATTATGGTTCCACCCCGACGCTCCGGAACGCCTCTGCGGCGAAACGCTAGACCCGCTGGAGCCGAGTCAAACTTATCGTCTACAAGTTTGACCGCAGCCCGAAAGGGGGTAGCAATGTTGAACTAATTGCTTCATTGTGTTAGGGTGTACCATAGGAAGTCCCAAAACTATGGTAGAGCCCACCTCTAAAGAAGATTCCACCCCGACAGTCCGTTTCCGGGAGTTTCGGCCTCGTAGCACATAAACTCTCAGAGAGAGAAGTCGATGCCGGGGAAGCCCCAACTCAGAGAGTAAGGGGATATTAGGCATCCACAACCCTAGTAACACTAACGCACACATGGTGTTCCACCCAATACATTATGGTTCCAGCCCGACGCTCCGGAACGCCTCTGCGACGAAACGCTAGCCCCGCTGGAGCCGAGTCAAAGTCATCGTCTACAGGTTAGACCGGATCCCGAAAAAGGGTAGAAATGTGGAACTAATTGCTTGGTCGTGTTTGAGTGGACACTAGGAAGTCTCAAAACAATGGTAGGGCCCACCTCTAAAGAAGATTCTACTACGACAGTCCGTTTCCGAGAGTTTCGGGCTCGTAGCACATAAACTCTCAGAGAGAAATGTCGATGCCAGTGAAGACCCAACAGAGAGAGTGGGGGTATCTTTGGAATATACAACCATAGTAACACTAGTTTACACATGGTATGACACCCGATACCTTATGGTGCCACACCGACGCTCCGGAGCCACTCTGGGACGCAACCCTAGCCCCGTTGGAGCCTATTCAAACTTATCGTCTACATGTTTGACCGGAGCCCAAAAAGGGGTAGAAATGTGGAACTAATTGCTTAATTGTGTTAGGGTGCACCCTAGGAAGTCGCAAAACAATGGTAGGGCCCACCTCTACAGAAGATTCCACCCCGACAGTCCGATTCCGGGAGTTTCGGGCTCGTAGCACATAAACTCTCAGAGAGAAATGTCGATGCCAGTGAAGACCCAACAGAGAGAGTGGGGGTATCTTTGGAATATACAACCCTAGTAACACTATTTTACACATGGTATGACACCTCAATACCTTATGGTGCCACCCCGACGCTCCGGAGAAACTCTGCGACGAAACCCTCGCCCAGCTGAGGCCCAGTCAAACTTATCGTCTACAGGTTTGACCGGAGCGTGAAAGGGGTAGCAATGTGGAACTAATTGCTTCAATGTGTTAGGGTGGACCATAGGAAGTCCCAAAATGATGGTAGGGCCCACCTCTACAGAAGATTCCACCCCGACAGTTCGATTCCGGGAGTTTCGGGCTCGTAGCACATAAACTCTCAGAGAGAAATGTCGATGCCAGTGAAGACCCAACAGAGAGTGGGGTATCTTTGGCATCTACAACCCTAGTAACACTAGTTCACACATGGTATGACACCTCAATACCTTATGGTGCCACCCCGACGCTCCGGAGCAACTCTGCGACGAAACCCCGCCCAGCTGAGGCCCAGTCAAACTTATCGTCTACAGGTTTGACCGGAGCCTGAAAGGGGTAGCAATGTGGAACTAATTGCTTCATTGTGTTAGGGTGTACAATAGGAAGTCCCAAAACGATGGTAGGGCCCACCTATACAGAAGATTCCACCCCGACAGTCCGATTCCGGGAGTTTCGGGCTCGTAGCACATAAACTCTCAGAGAGAAATGTCGATGCCAGTGAAGACCCAACAGAGAGAGTGGGGGTATCTTTGGCAACTACAACCCTAGTAACACTAGTTCACACATGGTATGACACCTCAATACCTTATGGTGCCACCCCGAAGCTCCGGAGCAACTACGCGACGAAACCCTCGCCCAGCTGAGGCCCAGTCAAACTTATCGTCTACAGGTTTGACCGGAGCCTGAAAGGGGTAGCAATGTGGAACTAATTGCTTCATTGTGTTAGGGTGTACCATAGGAAGTCCCAAAATGATGGTAGGACCCACCTCTAAAGAAGATTCCACCCCGACAGTCCGTTTCCGGGAGTTTCGGCCTCGTAGCACATAAACTCTCAGAGAGAGAAGTCGATGTCGGGGAAGCCCCAACTCAGAGAGTAAGGGTATATTAGGAATCCCCAACCCTAGTAACACTAGGGAACACATGGTGTGCCACCCAATACATTATGGTTCCACCCCGACGCTCCGGAACGCCTCAGCGGCGAAACGCTAGACCCGCTGGAGCCGAGTCAAACTTATCGTCTACAGGTTTGACCGGAGCCCGAAAGGGGGTAGCAATGTTGAACTAATTGCTTCATTGTGTTAGGGTGTACCATATGAAGTCCCAAAACTATGGTAGAGCCCACCTCTAAAGAAGATTCCACCCCGACAGTCCGTTTCCGGGAGTTTCGGCCTCGTAGCACATAAACTCTCAGAGAGAGAAGTCGATGCCGGGGAAGCCCCAACTCAGAGAGTAAGGGGATATTAGGAATCCACAACCCTAGTAACACTAACGCACACATGGTGTTCCACCAAATACATTATGGTTCCAGCCCGACGCTCCGGAACGCCTCTGCGACGAAACGCTAGCCCCGCTGGAGCCGAGTCAAAGTTATCGTCTACAGGTTAGACCGGATCCCGAAAAAGGGTAGCAATGTGGAACTAATTGCTTGGTCGTGTTTGAGTGGACACTAGGAAGTCTCAAAACAATGGTAGGGCCCACCTCTAAAGAAGATTCTACCACGACAGTCCGTTTCCGGGAGTTTCGAGCTCGTAGCACATAAACTCTCAGAGAGAAATGTCGATGCCAGTGAAGACCCAACAGAGAGTGTGGGGGTATCTTTGGAATATACAACCATAGTAACACTAGTTGACACATGATATGACACCCGATACCTTATGGTGCCACACCGACGCTCCGGAGCCACTCTGGGACGCAACCCTAGCCCCGTTGGAGCCTATTCAAACTTATCGTCTACAGGTTTGACCGGAGCCCGAAAGGGGTAGCAATGTGGAACTAATTGCTTAAATGTGTTAGGGTGCACCCTAGGAAGTCGCAAAACAATGGTAGGGGCCACCTCTACAAAAGATTACACCGCGACAGTCCGATTCCGGGAGTTTCGGGCTCGTAGCACATAAACTCTCAGAGAGAAATGTCGATGCCAGTGAAGACCCAACAGAGAGAGTGGGGGTATCTTTGGCATCTACAACCCTAGTAACACTAGTTTACACATGGTATGACACCTCAATACCTTATGGTGCCACCCCGACGCTCCGGAGCAACTCTGCGACGAAACCCTCGCCCAGCTGAGGCCCAGTCAAACTTATCGTCTACAGGTTTGACCGGAGCCTGAAAGGGGTAGCAATGTGGAACTAATTGCTTCATTGTGTTAGGGTGGACCATAGGAAGTCCCAAAACGATGGTAGGGCCCACCTCTACAGAAGATTCCACCCCAACAGTCCGATTCCGGGAGTTTCGGGCTCGTAGCACATAAACTCTCAGAGAGAAATGTCGATGCCAGTGAAGACCCAACAGAGAGAGTGGGGGTATCTTTGGCATATACAACCCTAGTAACACTAGTTCACACATGGTATGACACCTCAATACCTTATGGTGCCACCCCGACGCTCCGGAGCAACTCTGCGACGAAACCCTCGCCCAGCTGAGGCCCAGTCAAACTTATCGTCTACATGTTTGACCAGAGCCTGAAAGGGGTAGAAATGTGGAACTAATTGCTTCATTGTGTTAGGGTGTACCATAGGAAGTCCCAAAACGATGGTAGGGCCCACCTATACAGAAGATTCCACCCCGATAGTCCGATTCCGGGAGTTTCGGGCTCGTAGCACATAAACTCTCAGAGAGAATTGTCGATGCCAGTGAAGACCCAACAGAGAGAGTGGGGGTATCTTTGGAAACTACAACCCTAGTAACACCAGTTCACACATGGTATGACACCTCAATACCTTATGGTGCCACCTCGACGCTCCGGAGCAACTCTGCGACGAAACCCTCGCCCAGATGAGGCCCAGTCAAACTTATCGTCTACAGGTTTGACCGGAGCCTGAAAGGGGTAGCAATGTGGAACTAATTGCTTCATTGTGTTAGGGTGTACCATAGGAAGTCCCAAAACGATGGTAGGACCCACCTCTACAGAAGATTCCACCCCGACAGTCCGTTTCCGGGAGTTTCGGCCTCGTAGCACATAAACTCTCAGAGAGAGAAGTCGATGCCGGGGAAGCCCCAACTCAGAGAGTAAGGGTATATTAGGCATACACAACCCTACTAACAGTAGGGAACACATGGTATGCCACCCAATACATTATGGTTCCACCCCGACGCTCCGGAACGCCTCTGCGGCGAAACGCTAGCCCTGCTGGAGCCGAGTCAAACTTATCGTCTACAGGTTTGACCGGAGCCCGAAAGGGGGTAGCAATGTTGAACTAATTGCTTCATTGTGTTAGGGTGGACCATAGGAAGTCCCAAAACTATGGTAGGGCCCACCTCTAAATAAGATTCCACCCCGACAGTCCGTTTCCGGGAGTTTCGGCCTCGTAGCACATAAACTCTCAGAGAGAGAAGTCGATGCCGAGGAAGCCCCAACTCAGAGAGTAAGGGGATATTAGGCATCCACAACCCTAGTAATACTAACTCACACATGGTGTTCCACCCAATACAGTATGGTTCCAGCCCGACGCTCCGGAACGCCTCTGCGACGAAATGCTAGCCCCGCTGGAGCCGAGTCAAAGTTATCGTCTACAGGTTAGACCGGATCCCGGAACAGGGTAGCAATGTGGAAATAATTACTTGGTCGTGTTTGAGTGGACACTAGGAAGTCTCAAAACAATGGTAGGGCCCACCTCTAAAGAAGATTCTACCACGACAGTCCGTTTCCGGGAGTTTCGGCCTCGTAGCACATAAACTCTCAGAGAGAGAAGTCGATGCCGGGGAAGCCCCAACTCAGAGAGTAAGGGGATATTAGGCATACACAACCCTAGTAACACTAACGCACACATGGTGTTCCACCCAATACATTATGGTTCCAGCCCGACGCTCCGGAACGCCTCTGCGACGAAACGCTAGCCCCGCTGGAGCCGAGTCAAAGTTATCGTCTACAGGTTAGACCGGATCCCGGAACAGGGTAGCAATGTGGAACTAATTGCTTGGTCGTGTTTGAGTGGACACTAGGAAATCTCAAAACAATGGTAGGGCCCACCTCTAAAGAAGATTCTACCATGGCAGTCCGTTTCCGGGAGTTTCGAGCTCGTAGCACATAAACTCTCAAAGAGAAATGTCGATGCCAGTGAAGACCCAACAGAGAGAGTGGGGGTATCTTTGGAATCTACAACCATAGTAACACTAGTTGACACATGGTATGACACCCGATACCTTATGGTGCCACACCGACGCTCCGGAGCCACTCTGGGACGCAACCCTAGCCCCGTTGGAGCCTATTCAAACTTAACGTCTACAGGTTTGACCGGAGCCCGAAAAGGGGTAGCAATGTGCAACTAATTGCTTAATCGTGTTAGGGTGCACCCTAGGAAGTTGCAAAACAATGGTAGGGCCCAACTCTACAGAAGATTACACCGCGACAGTCCGATTCCGGGAGTTTCGGGCTCGTAGCACATAAACTCTCAGAGAGAAATGTCGATGCCAGTGAAGACCCAACAGAGAGAGTGGGGGTATCTTTGGCATCTACAACCCTAGTAACACTAGTTTACACATGGTATGACACCTCAATACCTTATGGTGCCACCCCGACGCTCCGGAGCAACTCTGCGACGAAACCCTCGCCCAGCTGAGGCCCAGTCAAACTTATCGTCTACAGGTTTGACCGGAGCCTGAAAGGGGTAGCAATGTGGAACTAATTGCTTCATTGTGTTAGGGTGGACCATAGGAAGTTCCAAAACTATGGTAGGGCCCACCTCTACAGAAGATTCCACCCCGACAGTCCGATTCCGGGAGTTTCGGGCTCGTAGCACATAAACTCTCAGAGAGAAATGTCGATGCCAGTGAAGACCCAACAGAGAGAGTGGTGAAGGATCGAGAGGTTAACTAGAGGGGGGGTGAATAGGTTAACTACAAATTTTAACTTCTTTTTCAAGTTAACAAGGCAACGCTCAAATATAGATTATCTAGAGTATGCGACTAGATGGACAATCCTATATGTTGAGCAATTACGACTAGCACAAGGTGAGCAATATGACTAAGCAAGTAGTAACAAGTAAAGGTAAGTTGAGGAATAACCGAACATAATGACGCGGAGATTTATCCCGAAGTTCACTTCCCAATGGAAGCTAATCTCCGTTGGAGCGGTGCGGTGCCACCAAAGTGGAACACCGAGTAGGCCTCAAATGCCACACCGTATCTCCTTCGAGTCCTTCCACCGATGTGGATAGGCTCGAATCACTATGTTGCCGTTGAGGTTGACAACTAGAACCTTTACAAGGATGAGGCACACTCCACAAGATTGGAGGGTCCTCACCAAATCCCGAGAGCCGCCAAGACTCCGAGAAGCAAGATCCACGGGCACAAAAGCACCGGGGATATCAACAAGGCTCCAAGCTCCGATGAACTAAGAGCAACAAGATTCCTAGCTCCAATGAACTAAGAATGACAAGATCCCTATGGGATGAGTGGGTGGATTTCTAATCGGCTCGGTGGAGTTGTAGATCGGGGGTGTCTCCTTCAAATCCCAAAGTATCACGAGCTTTGGTTGGGGATTTGTGGAGATCTTGTTCTTGAGCTTGAGCTTGGTCAATCAATGGTGGTGAGAGAGAGTGTGAGTGGGATTGAAAAAGAACAAAGGTAGGTGGAGACCCCGTATTTATACTCGTGTCGAAATATGGCCGTTTTAGGGGGTTTTCCCTTTTCCTGCGCCCCACCCCGGCCTAGGGGCCGGCCTGGCCGGCCTGGAGGCAACCAGGGCCGGGCCAAACCCACCCCGGCCTGGGGCCAGCGTGGGAGCCAGGGGAGGCCGGCGTGGGCAGCCAGCCCGGCCTGGGGCCGGCGTGGAGCAGGGGGAGGCCGGACCCCCACCCGGGCGCCCCGGCCTGGAGGCCGGCCTGGGGCCGGCGGGGGCAGAGGGGCGAGGCCGGCCCCCCACCCGAACCGCCCGGCCTGGGAGCCAGCCTGGGGCCGGCGTGGGGCTGGCCAGGGGTGCTGCCAGCCCGGCCTGGAGGCCGGCCACCCCTTTGCCTTCTTCTTTTCACCCTTTTTCTTCGCCGTTTCTTTTCTCCTTTTCCTCGTCTTTTCCCGTAACTTTTTCTCACACATTGCTGAACCTTGTAAGATATTTACGGGTCGATATTTTCTGAGTACACTTAGCAAAGCACATTAGTCCATCTATATGTTGTAATCAAACACTCAAAACAGGATTTAGAACCTATGTTCTTTCAATCTCCCCCTTTTTGATGTTTGATGACAACATACGGATTTGCATAATAGATAATTTTGCATGGCTATTTGTGAGAGAAATAACATATATTCGTACTCCCCCTATTTGTGTGCCCATAACAATTGACATGTATATTTGATAATCATGATGATGTTGAGACTATAACATATTTATGTGAAGGGCAAGAAATTAGTTCAACCATGATGTTTACCCTTGAAGATATACATGTATGAACAATAATGTTTAGTACTAGGAAGATCTTACCATACCATTCTTCTTACGAATAATAACTTCCCTCAATATGGCTTCAACACATTGAAATAGTGAGTGGATGATATAACTTGATAATGTTGTTATGATCTTCAATAACCATTGTCACACACATAATAGAGAGTACGATAGATAATTAAGGACATAGTCTTACAATAACACCAAGGTTCACAAACCACACAAATAGTTTCAACTAAAAAGCAAATCACGAAGATAAGAGGCAAATAAATGCATGTGATGCAATGCTATGCGTGAGTGTTTCTCCCCCTTGGCATCATACACCAAAAAGGGAGAAAAATGCAACCCGATCACTCGTCGCCCATCTCATCCTCATCCTCGTCCTCATGGAAGTCCTCTTGTGGAGCCTGACTGGAGCTAGCCTCAGCGGTGGTGTATGGCCCCGCAAAAGAGCCGAGAGAGGTAGCATCATCTCCACACCAATAAGTATCCTTAGACTTCCACTTCTCCTCGGAAATCTCTTCGGAGCTGGGAGGACTAAGAGGAATCTTGAGAGCAGTCTGGATGGCGCGCTGACGGCGACTAGAGGCCTTCCCTTTGCGATAAGCCTCATAATCCTGATGTTGCTTATCAATGAAAAAGCAGTTCATCTTCTGAAGAATCTTCTTAAGATTGAATGTCTCAGGAGGAGGAGAAGGTGAAGGAGAGGCGAGCAATTGACTCGGTGCGGGTGCGCTTAGGCCTTGGCTCATTAGCAGTCTCAACGGGAGTATCATACATGAGAATGTTCTTCTTTGGAGTCACTTTGGCATAGTTGTTGAGGAGACCTTCTGGGATGCGGGTCTCAATAAGACGCTGAATATATGAGCCATAGATGGGTACCCTCTTCTCCTTAACCACATTCTGCATCTCCTGCCACATGTAGTCCAGTACATCCAACTGCTTCTTTGCTTGCATCCGAGACTCAATGTGGAAGAGAAGGTTGATCATCCACTTGCGTACCTCACCCTTCTCACCAAATTTGGCGTTGATGGTGTTGCGAAGGATGGCATGTATCATGTACCAATGCTCAGAGAAGAACTTGATCTTAGGAATATGCACGGAGCCGGTACCTTCGGGATAGCAATGACGAATCCCATCCTTGGCCTTCATAATCTTGTTGGACTCCCCATGAATGCGGAAATAGTATGCATAGTCAAAATGATATTCGGGGATACCCAAGATAGCACCAAACTCATCCATAGTAGCCTCACACTTGGTGCCACCGCTCATCCATATCAAAGTACGCGGGAGACGCGTGGGACCACCAGAGGAGAAGTGAACGGTGGAGTAGAACTCCCTAAGCAACTCTGGAGAGAACGGATGAGCAAGTGTGTCACCCATGAGGGGAGTGATGTTGTGGTAGTCCATGATGGTCATAACTTCAGGCCACTTGTTGCGAGTATACTCAATGTCAAAGAAGTGTTGATCCACATGAGTGCGCTGTAGCTTGCCAAGAATGAATTCATGCATGACTTGATGCATCTTGCAATAGAACCGAGCATCCGAGCACGTGCGTTGACCAAACTCATAAGGATTGAATTTGAGCCTAGCTTCCTCAAAATCAGCGGTACTAAGGCCACCCCAGTTTCTGATCACGGGCTCTTTCGGATTGATAGGAATAGAGGATCTCCGTGAGGGAGTAGAGCCAGCAACATCCTGAGCAGTCTTCTTGCGAGAGGTGCGAGGACGGAGAGAGCGAGAGGCATCATCGTGGGGAGGAGAGTCACCTGAAGTATATGATGCATGGAGATGGAACATGATAATGAGTGCACATGGTCGTTGTTTTATTTGAGAGAAACAAAAATTAAACCATGAATCTATGGGACAATGACATGGTAAACGAAATACTAGCCCAATAGTTAGTGAAAACAAGATGAGGGGTGTGTGCATATGATCATATCATGTAGATAAAATTGTTTGATGTGAAACAAATATTTGGCATTTAAGCATACGAACGACCATGAGGATGTAAACATGTTTAAGGTATATCATACACACTAGGTGAGACATGGTATCATAGGACTAGGGGAGCAAACATCATGGCATAAGCATAAGAATATATGGAACACATGTCATGAACAAAACATGATAGAACATAGTGGTATGAACCCTAGTATTAATAGTGGGAGAGAAAAAAAACGTAGCATATGAATCCTAGTACAAGCATACCCATGGATAGGATTGAATCGAGTGACATAGGAGTGTCATGAACCCTAATCTTGAATAGATGGAAACAAAAGATCTAGCACATGAACACTAGTACAAGCACACACATGGATGGCACTAACATACACATAACACATAGAATAGCCCATAGAAAAATTACCCGAGTTCGAAGCCATTGGCAAGCAAAAACCACTAGGAAATCAAGTGTCCCGATCTCCTCCAATAAGGGGTTAGTGAGAAATCCGTGTGGAGGAGAGGGAGAAGAAGGCCGAGGGCTTGCGGATCCGTGAATTTGGACGGAGGGGATGGGCTAGGGAGGTGGGGGGAGGGGGGTAGGGTAGAGCACCTAAGGGCTCTAATGGAGATGGATGGAGGAGGAAGAAGGGTGGTTGGTGGGGGGGCTGCGTGCGTGTGTGCTAAGTGTGCGTGGGGTGTGGGGCGCCCACCCCGGCCTGGGGCCGGGCGGGTGGCCGGCCTGGTCGGCCGGGTGCGTGCGGTGCGGGGGAGCCCGGCCTGGGGCCGGTGCGCGGGGGGGGGGGGGGCGAGGCCGGCCGCGAGGCCGGCATGGTGGCCGAACGCCCCGGCCTAGCCCCCGGCCTGGGGCCGGGGTGGGGTGTGCACGCGGAGAATTTTTGTTTTTTTTGTTTTGCTGTTGGGGAGGGCTAGTGTGTGTGTGTGTTCAAAAAAAAAATTTAACTAAATAACACACGATTAACCTACCCAACTTATCAACCCACAACACACAAACAAATGAACAATATTGCAATTCAAGAAATTTTCATGAAATATAATCTAACAACATTTTCTTGAGTTTGTTTCTTAGAGCACTTTTATTTGACCATGTGCACGGATGATATGAGAATGATGACATGCATAGGATGTTTTCATTTGTATCCAATGGGGAGAAAAAAAATGAGAAAACGAAATGAGCAACATTGGTTACAAATGAAATATGAAATCAAATAGAGAGGCAATTGAGTGAACACTCGAACACAAATGTTGGATGGAAAAATGGGCGGTGGCCGTAGCCACCATGTATGAGTATGTTCGATATGACACCGCGAAGATATATCTTGGGTGCATTGTCGAGACTCATCATTTAAGCACATGATGTCATTAAAAATGATCATTTAGGCATGATTTGTTTATTTATGCATAATAAAGGTAGTGTTGGCTCATTGATTGAGCTACACTCCCCCTATGTCTATGCGTGCATCTAAATCCAAATAAGAGTCTAGTAGGGGTGTGTATGCGAGATTTTCAATCAACTAAAATTGCTTGCACATATGTTTGAGCTCACTCCTCAATTCCTTGAATCTCTTCACATCTAGGCTTGGTAAGGATGTCGGCAAGTTGATCTTTGGTGTTGACATAAGAGAGTGAGATATCACCATTGGCCACATGATCCCGAATAAAATGATACCGAATCTCAATATGCTTGGTCTTGCCATGAAGTACCGGATTGTGACCAATCTTAATGGCTCTCATTATCACATAAAAGAGGCATTGTCTTAATCTTAATTCCAAAATCCTTAAGACATTGCCTCATCCATAAGAGTTTAGAACAACAACTTGCGGCGGAGATATACTCCGCTTCCGTGGAGGAGGTGGCAATACAATTTTTCTTCTTGGAAGACCAACACACGAGAGACCTACCAAGAAATTGGCAAGCACCCGAGGTTGATTTTCTATCCACCTTGTCACTTCCCCAATCCGCATCCGAGTATCCCACAAGATCAAAAGTTGTGTTTGATGGATACCAAAGACCATGAGTTGGAGTGTCAACCAAGTACCTAAGAATCCTCTTGACCGCAATCATATGGCTTTCCTTGGGGTTAGATTGAAATCTTGCACACAAACCCACACTAAACATAATGTCCGGTCTAGATGCACAAAGGTAAAGCAAAGATCCAATGATGGATCGATAAAGTTTGGGGTCTACCGGTATACCTTCATGATCCAAAGAGAGATTTGTGGTTGTAGGCATTGGATAAGGTAATGGTTTGGCATTTATCATATCGAATTTCTTGAGCATGTCTTGAATATATTTGGCTTGACAAATGAAGTCCCTTCATGATATTGCTTGATCTCAAAACCTAGAAAGAATTTTAATTCTCCCATCATAGACATCTCAAATTCACTTGTCATTAGTTGGCAAATTGATCTACAAAACTCACGTTAGAGGATCCAAATATAATATCATCAACATACTTGGCATACAAAGAAATGTCCATCTACACTTTTGGTAAAGAGAGTGGGATCAATTACCCCAAGCACGAAACCACGATCTACTAAAAACTCCTTTAAGTGATCACCAAGCACGTGGGGCTTGTTTGAGGCCATACAAAGCCTTATGGAGGAAGTAGACATGGTTAGGATACTTGGGATCCTCGAATCCCGGAGGTTGTTTAACATATACCATTTCATTTAAAGGTCCATTTAGAAAGGCACTTTTAACATCCATTTGATGCAAGATGAAGTTATGACTAGTGGCAAATGCAAGTAATATACGAATGGATTCAAGACTAGCTACGGGAGCGAAAGTTTCACCGTAGTCAAGTCCTTCGACTTGAGAGTAGCCTTGAGCAACCAATCATGCTTTGTTGCAAATCACTTGCCCATGAGAATCTTGCTTATTCTTGAACACCCATTTAGTTCCAATGATATTGTGATCCTTGGGTCTTTCCACTAGAGACCATACTTTGTTCCTTTCAAAATTATGGAGCTCTTCATGCATAGCTTGAACCCAATCTTCATCTTCAAGAGCATCATATACTTTGATGGGTTCAACATGAGATACATATGAATGAATACCACAAAACTTAAGTACTTGTCCACGAGTGGAGACACTTCTTCCCAAGCCACCAATGATATTCTTTTGAGTGACTTTTGTTGCAATCTTGATGCTTGACGAGACATGATACGAACTAGAGCATCATCGGGATGTTCATTTGGTGGGACATCCTCATCATTTCCTTCATCAAGACCATTGTCCACCCTTATTGGAGTTCTTGGTGAAGTATCACCAAGACCACTTCCACCATTATCATTGGGTGGATCTTGATCACTTTCTTGATGGGAGATATCCACATTAAGATCTTCTTCTTGTTCTTGGTTTACCATTTGATTGGTGGTTGATGTAGAGGGCTCCACTTGCGTAGAGCTAGTTCCATCCTCATTTTCCACAAGGTGTCCTCAATGGGTATAAGTGGACCTACACCCATTCTTCCTATGGCTATGGAGGATGGTTCATCACCTACATCATCACAATCAATTTGCTCCACTTGGGAGCCATTATCCTCATGAAATTCCACATTCATAGATTCTTCAACACACCCGGTGGATATGTTGTAGACTCTATAAGTGTGGGAGTTCGTGGCATAACCAACAAAAATACCTTCAAATGTTCTAGCATCAAATTTAGACAATCTAGTTCCTTTTATGTATACTTGGCATTGCACCCAAAAACTCAAAGATATGAGAGGTTGGGTTTGTTACCGGTTAGAAGCTCATATGGAGTCATGCCAATCATCGGACGAAGGAAGAGTCGGTTAGATAGATGACAAGCGGTGTTGATAGCTTCGGCCCAAAGTTATATGGGATTTGAACTCGGCCATCATAGTTCTTGCCATATCAATAAGTGTGTGATTCTTCCTCTCCGCAACACCATTTTGTTGAGGGGTGTACGCGGCGGAATATTGATGTCTTATCCCCTCATTACCCAAGAATTCATCCATGGTGTAGTTCTTGAACTCAGAACCATTGTCACTCCTAATGGATAAGATCTTGGTGTCATATTGGCGTTGCACTTCGGTAGCCCAAGTAATGAATCTTTCTTGAGTTTCACTCTTCTTCTTGATATAGAAAACCCAAGTGTATCTTGTATCATCAACAATAACCAAACAATACTTCTTGCCACCAAGACTATCATATGTGGGAGGACCAAATAGGTCCATGTGAATGCGCTCAAAAGGTCTTGTTGTGGCGATCATTGATGTTTTAGGATGATTCTTCTCATGCATCTTTCCGGCAATACAAGAGCTACAAGGACGATCTTTGGAAAAATTCACACTTGTTAGTCCTACCACGTGCTCACCCTTCACAAGAGTTTGTAGATTTCTCATACCTACGTGGCCTAGGCGACGATGCCAAAGCCACCCCACGTCGGATTTAGCCATTAGACATGTGGCAATATGTGTAGTTTCTTTTGAGAAATCCACTACATACATACCGTTTTCCACAAATCCAACAAAGGCTACTTTAAGAGAAATAGTGTGAAGGACAAGCACATGGTGACGCCCAAATACACATGTAAAATTGCATTCACAAAGTTGCAAGACGGAAAGAAGATTATAGCCAAGGGACTCAACAAGGAGGACTTTCTCAATGGATGAATCCGGAGAAATGACCACCTTGCCATGTCCCAATACCTTAAGTTGTGAGCGATCACCAATAGTTACATGAGCAAACTTGAGAAGTTGGAGTTTCAAGTCTTCTAATACTTCTTTGCTTCCGGTCATGTGTGCGGAACAACCGCTATCAATCATCCATGATGTTCCACCGGAAATGCAACCCTTTGGGGGTATACCCTTGGCCATGAAGCACTTGTGAATCGAGGGGCCCTTGTTGTCATTTGGGTTGGAGAAGAGAGAGCTTAAGTTAGGAGGTATGACGCCCCTAGCCATGGCCGCCATACCTACTTGTTCGCCTTCACCATCACTCTCTTCACCACCGGAGGTGTACTTGACTTCTTTAGCAATCATTGCCCTAGGAGGGCCTCTCTTGATGAAGTTCTTGGACTTGGGAATGAAGGTGGATTTCTTGATAAGTCTTCCTCCATTCTCAATACTACTCTTGAAGGGACACTCGGCAACGAAGTGCTCGGAATCTCCACAATTGAAGCAAGTTCTTGCTTTCTTCGTGCTCGAGGATTCCTTTCCTTTGTTCTTGGTGGCATTGGATCTAAAGTCTCCTTTCTTCCACCACTTGTGTTGAGCAAGAGCCAAGCATTCTTCATGTGATGTCCTCATTTCTTTCTCGGAGACCTCATGCGTAGAGCCACCATCATCACTCGAGTCATTATCTTCATGGGGAGTGACCTTGGCCTTCAAGGCAAGAGATGCTTTCTTTGCTCCGTTCACACGGGCCATGACATCATCGGAGTTTGTTTCATGACCTTGAGAGTGATAAAAAGACCTAGGACATCATTGGGGGATAGGTCCAAATAGTCGGCCTTGCTTGTACATTCATCACCATGTTTTCATTGTATGGCATCAAGGTGAGTAGGAATTTCTCCTTGACCCAATTCTCCGTACAATCCGTGAATCCACTATCTCTCATATCATTTACAAGAGCCTTGAGTCTTCTAAACATGTCTTCTATGTTCTCTCCATCGCCCAAATGAAAGTGTTCAACTTTTCTTTGAATGATTGCCTCTTGGACCTTTGGAGGTTGACATTGCCGTCAAACATATCAACAAGACCATCATAAGCTTTCTTTGCACTTGTGAAGGACCGGATGTGCTCAACTCCTTCCTTCTCCATTGCCCTTTCCAACATGTCCAAGCATGAGCGTTGTTGCTCATCAATGATGTCACTTGAGCTTAGATTAGGGGATCCTTTGGCTCATATCCTTTTCAACAATTCTCCATATTTGCATTGAAGAGCTGCATGTAAGACTTCATGGAAGCTTTCCAATTTAGTAAAACGATGCCGATCCACCAAAGGAGGTGGACCAAGATTAGAAACATGCGGATGTTGAACATTAGGGAGCATTGTTGTATGCATAGCCAAAAGAATTGCCACCACTACCATTTGATGGTGCACCATTATTTAAAGGTGAAGTTCTCACTTCCTTCTTAGTTGGCAAGGGGTTTCCATGTTCATCTAAGATAATCTTTTCACTAGGTTGCTTAGATGGGATGTCAACTCTTTTTTCCCTCCATCTTCTTCGGAAGATTCAATCATAGCTTGGATTAGCTTTTGAATCCCATCCATGGTGACGGGATCATCGGCCATCCTTACCTTCTCTTTAGGCGTAAAGCCTTTTTATAAAGAGACGAGGCTCTGATACCAATTGAAGGATCGAGAGGTTAACTAGAGGGGGGGTGAATAGGGTTAACTACAAATTTTAACTTCTTTTTCAAGTTAACAAGGCAACGCTCAAATATAGATTATCTAGAGTATGCGACTAGATGGACAATCCTATATGTTGAGCAATTACGACTAGCACAAGGTGAGCAATATGACTAAGCAAGTAGTAACAAGTAAAGGTAAGTTGGGAATAACCGAACATAATGACGCGGAGATTTATCCCGAAGTTCACTTCCCAATGGAAGCTAATCTCCGTTGGAGCGGTGCGGTGCCACCAAAGTGGAACACCGAGTAGGCCTCAAATGCCACACCGTATCTCCTTCGAGTCCTTCCACGATGTGGATAGGCTCGAATCACTATGTTGCCGTTGAGGTTGACAACTAGAACCTTTACAAGGATGAGGCACACTCCACAAGATTGGAGGGTCCTCACCAAATCCCGAGAGCCGCCAAGACTCGAGAAGCAAGATCCACGGGCACAAAAGCACCGGGGATATCAACAAGGCTCCGAGCTCCGATGAACTAAGAGCAACAAGATTCCTAGCTCCAATGAACTAAGAATGACAAGATCCCTATGGGATGAGTGGGTGGATTTCTAATCGGCTCGGTGGAGTTGTAGATCGGGGGTGTCTCCTTCAAATCCCAAAGTATCATGAGCTTTGGTTGGGGATTTGTGGAGATCTTGTTCTTGAGCTTGAGCTTGGTCAATCAATGGTGGTGAGAGAGAGTGTGAGTGGGATTGACAAAGAACAAAGGTAGGTGGAGACCCCGTATTTATACTCGTGTCGAAATATGGCCGTTTTAGGGGGTTTTCCCTTTTCCTGCGCCCCACCCCGGCCTAGGGGCCGGCCTGGCCGGCCTAGAGGCAACCAGGGCCGGGCCAAACCCACCCCGGCTTGGGGGCCGGCCTGGGGCCGGCGTGGGAGCCAGGGGAGGCCGGCGTGGGCAGCCAGCCCGGCCTGGGGCCGGCGTGGAGCAGGGGGAGGCCGGACCCCCACCCGGGCGCCCCGGCCTGGAGGCCGGCCTGGGGCCGGCGGGGGCAGAGGGGCGAGGCCGGCCCCCGACCCGAACCGCCCGGCCTGGGAGCCAGCCTGGGGCCGGCGTGGGGCTGGCCAGGGGCGCTGCCAGCCCGGCCTGGAGCCCGGCCACCCCTTTGCCTTCTTCTTTTCACCCTTTTTCTTCGCCGTTTCTTTTCTCCTTTTCCTCATATTTTCCCGTAACTTTTTCTCACACATTGCTGAACCTTGTAAGATATTTACGGGTCGATATTTTCTGAGTACACTTAGCAAAGCACATTAGTCCATCTATATGTTGTAATCAAACACTCAAAACAGGATTTAGAACCTATGTTCTTTCAAGTGGGGGTATCTTTGGCATCTACAACCCTAGTAACACTAGTTCACACCTGGTATGACACATCAATACCTTATGGTGCCACCCCGACGCTCCGGAGCAACTCTGCGACGAAACCCTCGCCCAGCTGAGGCCCAGTCAAACTTATCGTCTACAGGTTTGACCGGAGCCTGAAAGGGGGTAGAAATGTGGAACTAATTGCTTCATTGTGTTAGGGTGTACCATAGGAAGTCCCAAAACGATGGTAGGGCCCACCTGTACAGAAGATTCCATCCTGACAGTCCGATTCCAGGAGTTTCGGGCTCGTAGCACATAAACTCTCAGAGAGAAATGTTGATGCCAGTGAAGACCCAACAGAGAGAGTGGGGGTATCTTTGGCAACTAAAACCATAGTAACACTAGTTCACACATGGTATGACACCTCAATACCTTATGGTGCCACCCCGACGCTCCGGAGCAACTCTGCGACGAAACCCTCGCCCAGCTGAGGCCCAGTCAAACTTATCGTCTACAGGTTTGACCGGAGCCTGAAAGGGGTAGCAATGTGGAAATAATTGCTTCATTGTGTTAGGGTGTACCATAGGAAGTCCCAAAACGATGGTAGGACCCACCTCTACAGAAGATTCCACCCCGACAGTCCGTTTCCGGAAGTTTCGGCCTCGTAGCACATAAACTCTCAGAGAGAGAAGTCGATGCCGGGGAAGCCCCAACTCAGAGAGTAAGTGACAGGGGGATGCTAACCCGGTAGGCCAAGCTCCAAGGAATAACCCGGCTCAAGGAATGATGTGTAGGATCCGGCTAAGGATAGGGAAACTTGTGAAGGCCCAAGCTTGTAGGCCCAATAACCCGGATTGTGGGTTACTGTAAAGGCAAGTTAGGGTTAGTGCGCCGTGTCCGGGTAGGATTCAGGGTACGCCTTGTAGGACAAGCCAGGGGGTACGGGTGCTTTATAAACCAACCCCCGGAGGTAGTTTAGACAGAGATCTAAGAACCCTAGCAATATCGTGTGATATCGAGTATCCAGTGTAAACCCTAATCGAGTTATTGTATCGAGAATAGAGATCCGGCGACTTCGATTGCCGGCTGTCAGATCAAGTTGTGCCATGTCTTCTCTTGAGCTAAACCTTCTCCCGAACGCCTGTGTCGACTTGCCCAAGATCAGTTACCCTGGTAACATCTGCCGTGATTATCCCACGACAGTGGCGCCACCGTGGGGCCTGCGTCCAAAGGTGTCTACATCACGGGAGAAGCTCGGAAGGGCATGGAGAATCTTGTCATCGGCGAGATCTACATCGACCACGAAGGAGAAAAGGTGGTGGACGATTCCGGCTGGGGGCCGGAGTCGGATCACCTCGAAACCCGGATCCGTCGTGACAATTCGCCGGATCAGCGTCTTCATCGGTATGGTATGTGCTTCCAATTCGGTCCCTGACAACGTTGGATCTGATTCTATGCCAGGAAAAGCTACGTCTATCCGATCAGATGATGAAGAATCAACGGGAACGACATATCCGGCAGAAGAAACCCATCGCGGAGTGGGAACAGCCGGAGGAGCCGGCATGGACCCCACGCGACCGGGTCCAAGGAGAAGATGACACCGGGTCTATCCTGGATCTACTGGAAAACCGGTATGAGGAGAAACAGTGAGGAGGAACAGCCCGATTTACACCGGATATCGCGCGCCGAGTTGCAGTCTATGCAGCCCCGCGGCCAACCAAGGAAACACATCCGCGGCACCAGTCGGGGCGGCTCAGGCAGTGGCCCAGCAACAGGGCGCGTTAACGGAGACCCGGTCTTGACCCGGGTCGATGGAGAGTCAGCATCGGTCACCAGTCGCGCAGCAGATGAGGAGCAACACGCCAACATTTTCGGGTTTCAAGCCAATCGGACACAGGGGCGGGTCCCTCGAATCCGCGTCACCCGGCCCTGTTTCGATAATAATTTGATTTTGGATCCTACAGTCCTCGCCACTGTTATCACCCCAGAAAACGCGGCAGAGCGTGTTAGAGATCTGGACGTGGCTCGTCGTGCATTGGAACAGCAAAGAAGGCAAGTGGAAGCAGATAGACAGGGGATGGCCACCGACGGCGCAGCTAGGACGCGTTGGAAACCCGGCTTCGAGAGGAAACGTCCAGGATACATCAAAGGCACCACACCAGGTTGCCAGCAACGGGCGGGGTTATTAATATCCGGCTAATTTATTCATCACGCCTCAGGACCAACCGATACCAGTGGTGAACCAGGGAACCGCACCCCAACAGACGACAGCAGCGACACATCCGGCGAACGAACGGACCGGGTTACCCCCACCGCAAGCTAGAGTCACAACCCGGCAACGATCTTTGCCGCCGCCACCGTCACGATTCCGCACGCCAGCCGGCCCACTACAACAATATGGACAAACGTATATGCGGCGACACTCGCATTGAATCAAATACCTGTGGGAGGTCGCCCCATGCAGAGAAAGACTCGGCAAGCCATCGAGCTGTTGCACACAGCGGTGGCACAGCAAGCCAATTACCCGGATCACAGAAGCGTATGCACGGGACGCCATATGTCAGCCAGCAGCAAGGGAATTTACAAACAAGTTCAGCGCGGCGGAGGGAAGAGCAGCAGCAAATGCCGCCTCCTCCCCGCGCTCAGGCAGCATCAGCAGCACAGGCGTCGTGGACAGTTCTAGGGCTCGGAGGGCCGCGGCGGTCTGCAGCGCATGGACCTCCCGCAGCGCCGCGCCCAGACGCGCCCCCCGCATCATCACACGTTTCTAGAGCAAGGCCGGCTTCAATCATTCTTGCGGGACCCAAGTGTCTCTCGGACAATATTAGAGCTGAACCTTACCCGGAAAAGTTCAAAGAGCCAGGGGAAAGTAGTGAATTATGAGCCAACCATGGATCCCGAAACATGGCTAAGCAGTTACGAGATGGCAATGTCAATCCGCAACGCGTCCGAGAACCTCCAAGCCAAGTTCATGTATCTGATGATGTCGGAAGGGGCAGCAAAATTGTGGTTCACCAATCTACCAGAGGGATCGATCAAGTCTTGGGAAGAATTGAAGACCGCATTTATCAAGCACTTTCACGGGACCTGCAGGAAAGTATTCACTATTGATGATCTAGAGCGATGCGTCCAGAAGAAGGGAGAATCGGCGCGCAGTTGGGTGCGCCGGGTCATGGAGATACTTCACTCATCCACGGATATCCAGCCCAAAGATGCACTACAGGCATGGCAAAAACATGCAAGTATATACCTTTAGTGCAAAAGTTAACTCGCATGAAGTCCAGTCGAAATGCGTCGGAAGTCACAATGGGAGAATTGATGGATGCGTGCAACAAACACGCTGCGACAGATACTATAGAAGAAGAAGTTGATGACAAGAAGACAAAAGCAAACACAAGCGGTAATGGAAGAACCGCAACGGAACAGCGTCAGGAAACAATGGAAAATAGCCAGAACAAGCGCCCCTTCGAAGGAGGCTCCGAGTTTGTCGCCAACACCGAAGCCGGGTCTTCAAGGCCAAGAGCAGAAGGAAATTTCAACGGAGGTAACCACCATGGAGGTAACTATCAAGGTCCAAGGCCGGGTAACAATTGGGACATATTCAGAATGGCATGTCCGAAGCACAGCAGGAATGGCAGGCCAGCTAACCACTCCCTAGAACAGTGCGCCGATTTACAAAGATGGAAAAATGAGGAAGTGCACAGAGCTATGCGAGGTGCAGGGCGGGGAGGAGGACCGGGTCCAGGGGCAAACCCGGGCAACGGCCCACCCCCAGCTGGTAACCCGGCGGCTGGAAATCAAGGTAATAACCAAGGGGGGCAGGAGGCTTCCAGGCTAACCCCAAACAATTGGGTCAATATCATGTGCATACCACAGGAGGATCTAACAAGGACAAAAAGATACTGAAGCAAGCAGTCAACTCAGTTTCGTTAGCCGTTCCGAGGTACTTGAGATGGTCAGAACAGGAGGTAACATGGAGCAGAAGGGATCACCCGGAAAGAGTGGAACACCCAGGAGTCTTGGCACTAGTAGTCGCACCGCAAGTTAATGGGTACGAACTAAAGAAGGTTTTAATGGATGGTGGAAGCAGCATCAATATACTGTATTGGGAAACCTTCCTACGCATGGGTCTCAAGGAATCTCAACTGCAAAAAAGCTCAACAGTTTTTCATGGGATAGTGCCGGGTCATTCTGCATGCCCCGAGGAAAAATCGCATTGGAGGTAGCTTTCGGAGAATCAAAGGATAACTATCGAATTGAGTGGCTCACCTTTGAGGTGGTGAAATTACGCAGCCCCTATCACGCGCTGTTTGGAAGGCCGGCTTATGCCAAATTCATGGCTAGGCCGTGTTACGTGTATCTACAGCTAAAAATCCCGGGTCCCAAGAAGACCATTACCATACATGGAAATCGAGATATATAGCAGCTGAATGTGACGAAGGAGACGCAGCAATGGCCGAGCAGGCCTGTAGAAAAGAAGAACTCAAGCACTACCGATCTCAAGCAGACCCGGAGGATATAGCCACATAAAAAAGGCCGAGTACTGAAGGCGAAAGAACAAAATTCAAGGCAACGCAAGACGCTAAAATGGTGGCCTTAATCGAGGATGATTCCCCCAAGCGGCCCGCTGTAAAGGAAGAAGCCACACGGCCGCTTACAACCAGCCAGGTCATTGGAACACCCCACCCGGGTTGGCTAGCAAACCCGGTACTCATCAGGAAAAGATCCAACATATGGAGATGTGCATTGGTCAAGCCAGACCGGGACCAGCGCTTATGAGGAACTAAACAATGTAACGGGCAGCAGGTTTCAGACGCGCTCTTTTCCTACCCAGGGTACCTAAGGGGACTGGAAGGTTTTTAATGAGGCGGCCTGCTGATCCAAAATTTCTAGTATCAATAAAGAGATGGTTATCAAGTCCTATATCATTACACCCTGATTACAAGTAAGTAGTATCCCTGCGACATCGATAATTCAGTATCATCAAAAGCATCGATTGCATGTAGGTCTTGGGGGTTGGTTGCTGAGGTAACCAACCACTAACCCGAATGACCCGGCATAGATAGCTATAAGTTATAAGGGCCGATTACTCGCAAACGAGCACGGCTGCAATCTTATGACTGGGCAAAGAAGCCAACTTTTCTTGACTTATCTTACTTAAGCTTGATGTGACTCGCACTAAAGTGTGTGATTCGTTCGCTTACGATTACAATCAGCCATGAAGCCCAATGGGACTTGCCTGACACTGTTTCTGTATGGATGTAACAACATGGTATCCACGCGAAAGCCGGCTTACAGTACAAGATAGTTAAAAGGGTCATCTAAACCACAAGTTTATGCAGAGTACAAGGCTAAAAGCCGGAAACTCAACAATTATCAAGCATAACTTCAGTACTTACACGGAATGGCTTCAGGTTTGCGACTCGGTAAAAAAATAATTTGTTCTCTGAGAAAGGCCACACCCCCGTTACTCGAACTTTGGGTCATGGGGGCTGGGGGACTTTGAAACAGAAACAAACTACGTGGCTATCGCAGTTCGAAAAACTTCACCATCCGAGTCTTGGGGACTTAAAGAAAAAGCCCACGTATTAAAATTCCTGGTCTCGGAAAACCGAGTCTTACAAAGGGAGCTAAAAAGAAATCTGGGTATCAAGAACAAGTTCAAAAGAACAGACAAAATAGCACGATTATCAAAGGGCAGGGAAAGCCGCAAAAATATGTCACCGAATAGAAGTACATTACAAGTTATGGCATCGGTATCAGAAGTGCACAGGCGCACCATTGGCAGGATAAATAGTTCAAATGAAAAGGTTCCACGTGATTAAGGTATTATGACATCATCACCCTACTCGGCCTCCTGAGTGCGATCTTCCGGGTCTTGCTCCTGGGCCTGCTGCTTAGCTTTCCTGGCAGAACCACCCGCACTCACCGCGCCAGGGCGGATAGGTGGAAGGACGGACGGTGTAGAGGCGGATGGCCCTGATCTTAACTCGGCCTCCCTCTTCGCGGTTGCCTCCTTCTTCTTGGCCGAGTGATCAGCCCACTTCTCCAAGAGGTCCAAGGGCGGGGGTGCTTCCTCTGTGATAACTTTGCCATCGGCGTCATACGCAGCCATTAGCGTATTCAGGTCCAAGCTATCGGCTAAAGAGGTAGCCGAGGGGCGCACCGCTGACTGAATGGCCTTGAAGTCCTTAGGCGTGAATTTGGCACCATCCGCCTTAAACTCGGGAAACCCGGATATTATCTTCGCCGGGTCAAGCTTCGGAAAGTAGGCTTTGGCCAAGGTCAATGCCCGGGTTATTCCAATTCGGCAGGACGAACGTTTCCAAAGTTCAATCCAGCCAGGCACAGTGGAGCAGGCTTGGACAAGATTCTCTTCACCCGGATAAGCTTCTGTGGGCCAATGTATGGCGTCCAATATAAATTTTGTGCCGGCAAAGAAAGTCCGGAGCACAGTCTTCAGGGTCCTAGCCTTGGCAATAGTATCTTCCTCTGGAGGTGCAAGGTTGGCACCTGCAGTTGAAACAGAAGCAAGAAGGCATCAGAAACCCAGAATGGTGCATAACAAGAAGCATGAAGTTAGTCGGCAGACAAAAACTTACTCAGTAAAATCTGGTAAGTGTCGGTGATTTGATCCGATAAATTCTTCAAGTCGGTCCGAGCGGTGTGGCACTTCTTCTTATATTTGGAAACATCCTTCTTCAAAGCTTCCATGTCATCCTCAAGGATTTCCCGTCGTTTATATCTCGGCAAGAAGACGTTGTTCGGTCTTCAGTAAAGTCTCATCAGACCGAGTTATCTGTGCCTGAAAGTAGAAAGGAGGGCAAACATTAGTGGGATGTTAGGATAAGATAAATTTGGCGTGAAGTACCAAGCATAACTTTTGCAAGTCATACTCGGAACTTGGGGACTAGATATGCAATATGAGATGACAAGCGCTTTTACCTGGTGCTCTGCAGCCATGCGCTCTAAAATATCTCCCTCTGAAGCCTTCATGGTGAGGAGCGTGTTCATCAATTGATCAAAAGTATCTTTACCTGTATCAGAAGACCCGGGGCCTTGGGAATTCCGAGAAGAGGTTTTCTTCTTAGAAGGAGGCGGAACCCGGGTCATTTGCGCATTGGAATCCGACACTCCTTCGGCACCCAAGGTTGTGGCTTTCTTCTTCTTGCTCGCATGGGAAGCAATTGGATACTCGGTTTCTTGGGCGTCCGGTTTAATCGGTGAGGTTTGCTTTTCATCGCCAGACATGACAGTAGTCTTATCGGCCGGGCTCCCTTGACCGGGCCTTCGTCTTCCATGCCCTCTTGGTCGCTAACGACGACCGTGGCCCTGTAAATGTTATCAAGAAACAGTTAAAATACGCGGTCAGGAAAGGGTGGTGAAGTGTGGAAGAGCGTCCGGAAGGGGATCTTACCCGGTGTTCACCGCGAAGTCACAAGGAAATCCGTCATCAGACTCGGGAGAGGCTGAAATTGCCAGGTTAGATGTCATATAAGGATAGTTCAAGGGGAATGTGCCGGCCAAGAAAAGATAGAATAATTACCAGCCCGCCGAATGGGGGTCGAAGAAATACCCGGGTTGATGACGTTGTCACCCGGGTTATTTCGAGTTGACCTACGCTTGATCATGGGCGACTCCTTCAAGAATGGCCAGTGGAATAATGTCAAAATAACTCAGGTATATCATTAAGGTGACGCGAATTGAATGCGAGGAGGGGATATGAAACCTTGGAAGGGGCCTCTTGAGCTTTTCTTTTGGATCCGGCTTTGGTCGCCGGTTCCGGTTCGTCCTCGTCGCTGGCAGATTCTACCTTGCCATCCGAGTCTTCCTCCTCATCATCCTCTTGTTCTGAAATATCATCAAAGTTATGGTTGAAAATGAAGGGGTTATGACGAGTTCAAAGGAACCAAATAGAATTCGAAGAGTACCTGCATCCGAGTGAACGGCCTCTTGCTCCTCTGGACTTTCGGAGCTAGGGGAGGCGTTGATTTTCCAAAAGTCGTCATTAGCCTGAAGGTGTAAATACACGGGTTACCAACTGTATCAAGTGGAAAGAATGAAAGTAAAGGCGCCAAAATCGGGTTTTTACCTCAGGGGCCGGGTTTTCAAGCGTGAAGGGCTCTACCCGGATATGTTCCGGATCACTTCGAGTTTTTCCGTTAGAAAACCCTTGATGGTTTTATGAGTGTCGCCAGGTGCGAAAATGTTGTCGGAATATCGGAGTGGATCAGAAGGTTCTCCTGAATACTCGCACATCAGCTTCGTGCGGATGGAATTGGGCTGGATCCTAAAATCGACCCAGGTCTTCACTAGGTTGAGGCCGATGAGGCCCTGGGCTGTAAGAGTGGTGATCTTGGCAAGAAGGGGTTGAATTGCCTCCCTGTCCGGGTCAGGGGCGAAGGCACTAAACTTATCAGAAATGTCTAGAAGACCATCAGAATAACCCGGCAGTTTCTTTTGGCCGGGTGGGGAAGTGTCCTGGCAGTAGAAATAAGAGAGCTGCCAGTGCTTGACATGAGAATTAAGGGTGAGGGATGGCATCAGAGAGTTCTTGCGGCGTTGGATCGAAACCCCGCCGCAAGCAAGAAGCGCCCCATCACCGCTTTCGCGGCATGGTTTGCATTGATAAAGCTCGATAAAAAGAGCTAGACTTGGCGGAGTGCACAAGTAGGATTCAGAAAGGACGATAAAATGGGTAATATTTAGCACGGAGTTGGGCCCGATGTCAAAGACGCGAAGGCCATAGTGACTAAGAATATCACGAAAAAAAGGATGACCCGGTGGTCGAAAACCTCGGGTCACGTGTTCCACGAAGCAGATTACCTCATCTTTTGTAGGGGTGGGCCGGGTCTCCTTACCCGGCACCCCATTGGATATTTTCCTGAGGAGAAGAACTCCCAGCTCCACCAACTCCTCTAACTTGGCCTGTGTGACCATAGACCGCCCCCAATTGGCGGAAATGGTGTTGGTAGCTTTAGTCTTGGTAGGGGTTTTCCCCTGTTTCTTGGGAGCCATGTGTTGGCCTGCAAAGCACAAAATAAGAAGAAGGTTAAGACATGGAAGTTGCGAAACGCCCAAGTATAAGCCGGACGATATTGAGGTATGGTATGAGTTCCGGGTGTTAGACTGCAGAGCTAAGTTCGAAAGTTCCGGGTGTCAAGTGTTATGGTGAAAATTATGGGATCCAAACGGTGAAGAAGCTTTTGAATATAGTGGACAATGGCTTAAGCGCCAAACGTGAATAGAAGGAACTAAAAAGAAGTGGTCCCGCCGGGTGACTGATGCCAAGGCGGAAATCTCGAGTAGTTCGAGTCTAGATTGGAAGTTCTATTTTCAAATTTGTGGCAAGGGTAGTGATTGTGGGCAGTAGGAGAGTGGATTGGAGCATGCGCCTTATCCTATACGCGAGCTAAAGATACTACGGATAGCCAAATTCGGCCTAGTCAAGAAATTTGAGGCGGACTGATCTAGATCTAATCTGAGGAAGAAATTAAAGGCTGCAAGGGCAAATTAGTGGGTGCAAAAGGTTTACCGTAGGCAATCTGAGTGAAGCCTTGCGGAGGCAGATGGCGCAGGCCTGATGTCCCTTCGCGGATCTTGGTGGGCCGGATGAGGATGCGCCGGCGGATCTTGGCGGCGGCACGGGGCGAACGGTGGCTGAGCGTAACCTCCGGGCGACGGGCTCCGGTGACGTGCGCGGAGTTTCCGTGGTTACGCTCAGGGAGAAGGAGAGCTCCGGGGAAGAGAAGAATGGAATGGGGGAAATGAGCCGTTAGGGTTCGAGTCACCCCTAAGGAGCTTTTTTATAGCGCAAATGGATAAGCACGGTTTGGTGAGTGGAAGCCGAGAATGGAGGGGGTAAACGGCTATTTATTTAAAGTCTCTGCGAGATGTGCGCCAGGTATTGAGCAAGGCATCCGGATAAAAGGAAGAAGGGGATTCGTCCCGTGATGACGGGATTGGTTATCGAGCATAGGATCTTGGAGTTATTATTATGGTTTGGACCCAGAAGTTTGAACCAAGGTGTTTGGAGGGAAAGCTGAGGTTATTGCATGGCTGCCAAGGAGCAAGGCCTAGCTGAATATTAAAGCATCTTAACCCGATCTTCATATACCGTATCGATATCTTTGCAGGAATAGCAAGCGCTTCAAGGAGATCCGTGAAGCCCAGGCTATTCTGGGGACTACTGATAGGGGGATGCTAACCCGGTAGGCCAAGCTCCAAGGAATAACCCGGCTCAAGGAATGATGTGCAGGATCCGGCTAAGGATAGGGAAACTTGTGAAGGCCCAAGCTTGTAGGCCCAATAACCCGGATTGTGGGTTACTGTAAAGGCAAGTTAGGGTTAGTGCGCCGTGTCCGGGTAGGATTCAGGGTACGCCTTGTAGGACAAGCCAGGGGGTACGGGTGCTTTATAAACCAACCCCCGGAGGTAGTTTAGACAGAGATCTAAGAACCCTAGCAATATCGTGTGATATCGAGTATCCAGTGTAAACCCTAATCGAGTTATTGTATCGAGAATAGAGATCCGGCGACTTCGATTGCCGGCTGTCAGATCAAGTTGTGCCATGTCTTCTCTTGAGCTAAACCTTCTCCCGAACGCCTGTGTCGACTTGCCCCAAGATCAGTTACCCCTGGTAACATCTGCCGTGATTATCCCACGACAGTAAGGGTATATTAGGCATACACAACCCTAGTAAAACTACGGAACACATTGTGTGCCACCCAATACATTATGGTTCCACCCCGACGCTCCGAAACGCCCCTGCGGCGAAACGCTAGCCCCGCTGGAGCCGAGTCAAACTTATCGTCTACAGGTTTGACCGGAGCCCGAAAGGGGGTAGCAATGTTGAACTAATTGCTTCATTGTGTTAGGGTGGACCATAGGAAGTCCCAAAACTATGGTAGGGCCCACCTCTAAAGAAGATTCCACCCCGACAGTCCGTTTCTGGGAGTTTCGGCCTCATAGCACATAAACTCTCAGAGAGAGAAGTCGATGCCGGGGAAGCCCCAACTCAGAGAGTAAGGGGATATTAGGCATCCGCAACCCTAGTAATACTAACGCACACATGGTGTTCCACCTAATAATTATGGTTCTATCCCGACGCTCCGGAACGCCTCTGCGACGAAACGCTAGCCCCGCTGGAGCCGAGTCAAAGTTATCATCTACAGGTTAGACCGGATCCCGGAACAGGGTAGCAATGTGGAACTAATTGCTTGGTCGTGTTTGAGTGGACACTAGGAAGTCTCAAAACAATGGTAGGGCCCACCTCTAAAGAAGATTCTACCATGACAGTCCGTTTCCGGGAGTTTCGAGCTGGTAGCACATAAACTCTCAGAGAGAAATGTCGATGCCAGTGAAGACCCAACAGAGAGAGTGGGGGTATCTTTGGAATATACAACTATAGGAACACTAGTTGACACATGCTATGACACCCGATACCTTATGGTGCCACACCGACGCTCTGGAGCCACTCTGGGACGCAACCCTAGCCCCGTTGGAGCCTATTCAAACTTATCGTCTACAGGTTTGACCGGAGCCCGAAAAGGGGTAGCAATGTGGAACTAATTGCTTAATTGTGTTAGGGTGCAGCCTAGGAAGCCGCAAAACAATGTTAGGGCCCACCTCTACAGAAGATTACACCGCGACAGTCCGATTCCGGGAGTTTCGGGCTCGTAGCACATAAACTCTCAGAGAGAAATGTCGATGCCAGTGAAGACCCAACAGAGAGAGTGGGGGTATCTTTGGCATCTACAACCCTAGTAACACTAGTTTACACATGGTATGACACCTCAATACCTTATGGTGCCACCCCGACGCTCCGGAGCAACTCTGCGACGAAACCCTCGCCCAGCTGAGGCCCAGTCAAACTTATCGTCTACAGGTTTGTCCGGAGCCTGAAAGAGGTAGCAATGTGGAACTAATTGCTTCATTGTGTTAGGGTGGACCATAGGAAGTCCCAAAACGATGGTAGGGCCCACCTCTACAGAAGATTCCACCCCGACAGTCCGATTCCGGGAGTTTCGGGCTCGTAGCACAAACTCAGAGAAATATCGATGCCGTGAAGACCCAACAGAGAGAGTGGGGGTATCTTTGGTATCTACACCTAGTAACACTAGTTCACACATGGTATGACACCTCAATACCTTATGGTGCCACCCCGACGCTCCGGAGCAATTCTGCGACGAAACCCTCGCCCAGCTGAGGCCCAGTCAAACTTATCTTCTACAGGTTTGACCGGAGCCTGAAAGGGGTAGCAATGTGTAACTAATTGCTTCATTGTGTGAGGGTGTACCATAGGAAGTCCCAAAACGATGGTAGGGCCCACCTATACAGAAGATTCCACCCCGACAGTCCGATTCCGGGAGTTTCGGGCTCGTAGCACATAAACTCTCAGAGAGAAATGTCGATGCCAGTGAAGACCCAACAGAGAGAGTGGGGGTATCTTTCGCAACTACAACCCTAGTAACACTAGTTCACACATGGTATGACACCTCAATACCTTATGGTGCCACCCCGACGCTCCGGAGCAACTCTGCGACGAAACAATCGCCCAGCTGAGGCCCAATCAAACTTATCGTCTACAGGTTTGACCGGAGCCTGAAAGGGGTAGCAATGTGGAAATAATTGCTTCATTGTGTTAGGGTGTACCATAGGATGTCCCAAAACTATGGTAGGACCCACCACTACAGAAGATTCCACCCCGACAGTCCGTTTCCGGGAGGTTCGGCCTCGTAGCACATAAACTCTCAGAGAGAGAAGTCGATGCCGGGGAAGCCCCAACTCAGAGAGTAAGGGTATATTAGGCATACACAACCCTAGTAACACTAGGGAACACATAGTGTGCCACCCAATACATTATGGTTCCACCCCGACGCTCCGAAACGCCTCTGCGGCGAAACGCTAGCCCCGCTGGAGCCGAGTCAAACTTATCGTCTACAGGTTTGACCGGAGCCCGAAAGGTGGTAGCAATGTTGAACTAATTGCTTCATTGTGTTAGGGTGGACCATAGGAAGTCCCAAAACTATGGTAGGGCTCACCTCTAAAGAAGATTCCACCCCGACAGTCCGTTTCTAGGAGTTTCGGCCTCGTAGCACATAAACTCTCAGAGAGAGAAGTCGATGCCGGGGAAGCCCCAACTCAGAGAGTAAGGGGATATTAGGCATCCACAACCCTAGTAACACTAACGCACACATGGTGTTCCACCCAATACATTATGGTTCCAGCCCGACGCTTTGGAACGCCTCTACGACGAAACGCTAGCCCCGCTGGAGCCGAGTCAAAGTTATCGTCTACAGGTTAGACCGGATCCCGGAACAGGGTAGCAATGTGGAACTAATTGCTTGGTCGAGTTTGAGTGGACACTAGGAAGTCTAAAAACAATGGTAGGGCCCACCTCTAAAGAAGATTCTACCATGGCAGTCCGTTTCCGGGAGTTTCGGGCTCGTAGCACATAAACTCTCAGAGAGAAATGTCGATGCCAGTGAAGACCCAACAGAGAGAGTGGGGGTATTTTTGGAATATACAACCATAGTAACACTAGTTGACACATGGTATGACACCCGATACCTTATGGTGCCACACCGACGCTCCGGAGCCACTCTGGGACGCAACCCTAGCCCCGTTAAAGCCTATTCAAACTTATCGTCTACAGGTTTGACCGGAGCCCGAAAAGGGGTAGCAATGTGGAACTAATTGCTTAATTGTGTTAGGGTGCACCCTAGGAAGCCGCAAAACAATGTTAGGGCCCACCTCTACAGAAGATTACACCGCGACAGTCCGATTCCGGGAGTTTCGGGCTCGTTGCACATAAACTCTCAAAGAGAAATGTCGATGACAGTGAAGACCCAACAGAGAGAGTGGGGGTATCTTTGGCATCTACAACCCTAGTAACACTAGTTTACACATGGTATGACACCTCAATACCTTATGGTGCCACCCCGACGCTCCGGAGCAACTCTGCGACGAAACCCTCGCCCAGCTAAGGCCCAGTCAAACTTATCGTCTACAGGTTTGTCCGGAGCCTGAAAGGGGTAGCAATGTGGAACTAATTGCTTCATTGTGT
Source organism: Alopecurus myosuroides (assembly GCA_028641055.1). Lineage (NCBI taxonomy): Eukaryota > Viridiplantae > Streptophyta > Magnoliopsida > Poales > Poaceae > Alopecurus > Alopecurus myosuroides. The sequence goes on from CM054057.1 coordinate 724,270,911, forward strand.
TAGGGTGGACCATAGGAAGTCCCAAAACGATGGTAGGGCCCACCTCTACAGAAGATTCCCCGAGAGTCCGATTCCGGGAGTTTCGGGCTCGTAGCACATAAACTCTCAGAGAGAAATGTCGATGCCGTGAAGACCCAACAGAGAGTGGGGGTATATCTCTGGCATCTACAACCCTAGTACACTAGTTCACACATGGTATGACACCTCAATACCTTATGGTGCCACCCCGACGCTCCGGAGCAATTCCGCGACGAAACCCTCGCCCAGCTGGGGCCCAGTCAAATTATCGTCTACAGGTTTGACCGGAGCCTGAAAGGGGTAGCAATGTGTAACTAATTGCTTCATTGTAGGGTGTACCATAGGAAGTCCCAAAACGATGGTAGGGCCCACCTAGAAGATTCCCCCGACAGTCCGATTCCGGGAGTTTCGGGCTCGTAGCACATAAACTCTCAGAGAGAAATGCCGATGCCAGTGAAGACCCAACAGAGAGAGTGGGGGTATCTTTGGCAACTACAACCCTAGTAACACTAGTTCACACATGGTATGACACCTCAATACCTTATGGTGCCACCCCGAAGCTCCGGAGCAACTACGCGACGAAACCCTCGCCCAGCTGAGGCCCAGTCAAACTTATCGTCTACAGGTTTGACCGGAGCCTGAAAGGGATAGCAACGTGGAACTAATTTCTTCATTGTGTTAGGGTGTACCATAGGAAGTCCCAAAATGATGGTAGGACCCACCTCTAAAGAAGATTCCACCCCGACAGTCCGTTTCCGGGAGTTTCGGCCTCGTAGCACATAAACTCTCAGAGAGAGAAGTCGATGCCGGGGAAGCCCCAACTCAGAGAGTAAGGGTATATTTGGAACACTAGTAAACACTAGGGAACACATGGTGTGCCACCCAATACATTATGGTTCCACCCCGACGCTCCGGAACGCCTCTGCGGCGAAACGCTAGACCCGCTGGAGCCGAGTCAAACTTATCGTCTACAGGTTTGACCGGAGCCCGAAAGGGGGTAGCAATGTTGAAATAATTGCTTCATTGTGTTAGGTTGTACCATAGGAAGTCCCAAAACTATGGTAGAGCCCACCTCTAAAGAAGATTCCACCCCGACAGTCCGTTTCCGGGAGTTTCGGCCTCGTAGCACATAAACTCTCAGAGAGAGAAGTCGATGCCGGGGAAGCCCCAACTCAGAGAGTAAGGGGATATTAGGCATCCACAACCCTAGTAACACTAACACACACAATGTGTTGCACCCAATACATTATGGTTCCAGCCCGACGCTCCGGAACGCCTCTGCGACGAAACGCTAGCCCCGCTGGAGCCGAGTCAAGTTCGTCTACAGGTTTAGACCGGATCCCGAAAAAGGGTAGCAATGTGGAACTAATTGCTTGGTCGTGTTTGAGTGGACACTAGGAAGTCTCAAAACAATGGTAGGGCCCACCTCTAAAGAAGATTCTACCACGACAGTCCGTTTCCGGAAGTTTCGAGCTCGTAGCACATAAACTCTCAGAGAGAAATGTCGATGCCAGTGAAGACCCAACAGAGAGTGTGGGGGTATCTTTGGAATATACAACCATAGTAACACTAGTTGACACATGATATGACACCCGATACCTTATGGTGCCACCGACGCTCCGGAGCCACTCTGGGACGCAACCCTAGCCCGTTGGAGCCTATTCAAACTTATCGTCTACAGGTTTGACCGGAGCCCGAAAGGGGTAGCAATGTGGAAATTGCTTAAATGTGTTAGGGTGACCCTAGGAAGTCGCAAAACAATGGTAGGGGCCACCTCTACAGAAGATTACACCGCGACAGTCCGATTCCGGGAGTTTCGGGCTCGTAGCACATAAACTCTCAGAGAGAGAAATGTCGATGCCAGTGAAGACCCAACAGAGAGAGTGGGGGTATCTTTGGCATCTACAACCCTAGTAACACTTTACACATGGTATGACACCTCAATACCTTATGGTGCCACCCGACGCTCCGGAGACTCTGCGACGAAACCCTCGCCCAGCTGAGGCCCAGTCAAACTTTATCGTCTACAGGTTGACCGGAGCCTGAAAGGGGTAGCAATGTGGAACTAATTGCTTCATTGTGTTAGGGTGGACCATAGGAAGTCCCAAACGATGGTAGGGCCCACCTCTACAGAAGATTCCACCCCAACAGTCCGATTCCGGGAGTTTCGGGCTCGTACCACATAAACTCTCAGAGAGAAATGTCGATGCCAGTGAAGACCCAACAGAGAGAGTGGGGGTATCTTTGGCATCTAAACCCTAGTAACACTAGTTCACACATGGTATGACACCTCAATACCTTATGGTGCCCCGACGCTAGCAACTCTGCGACGAAACCCTCGCCTAGCTGAGGCCAGTCAAACTTATCGTCTACATGTTTGACCGGAGCCTGAAAGGGGTAGCAATGTGGAACTAATTGCTTCATTGTGTTAGAGTGTACCATAGGAAGTCCCAAAACGATGGTAGGGCCCACCTATACAGAAGATTCCACCCCGACAGTCCGATTCCGGGAGTTTCGGGCTCGTAGCACATAAACTCTCAGAGAGAATTGTCGATGCCAGTGAAGACCCAACAGAGAGAGTGGGGGTATCTTTGGAAACTACAACCCTAGTAACACAAGTTCACACATGGTATGACACCTCAATACCTTATGGTGCCACCCCGACGCTCCGGAGCAACTCTGCGACGAAACCCTCGCCCAGATGAGGCCTAGTCAAACTTATCGTCTACAGGTTTGACCGGAGCCTGAAAGGGGTAGCAATGTGGAACTAATTGCTTCATTGTGTTAGGGTGTACCATAGGAAGTCCCAAAACGATTGTAGGACCCACCTCTACAGAAGATTCCACCCCGACCGTCCGTTTCCGGGAGTTTCGGCCTCGTAGCACATAAACTCTCAGAGAGAGAAGTCGATGCCGGGGAAGCCCCAACTCAGAGAGTAAGGGTATATTAGGCATCCAAAACCCTAGTAACAGTAGGGAACACATGGTATGCCACCCAATACATTATGGTTCCACCCCGACGCTCCGGAACGCCTCTGCGGCGAAACGCTAGCCCTGCTGGAGCCGAGTCAAACTTATCGTCTACAGGTTTGACCGGAGCCTGAAAGGGGGTAGCAATGTTGAACTAATTGCTTCATTGTGTTAGGGTGGACCATAGGAAGTCCCAAAACTATGGTAGGGCCCACCTCTAAAGAAGATTCCACCCCGACAGTCCGTTTCCGGGAGTTTCGGCCTCGTAGCACATAAACTCTCAGAGAGAGAAGTCGATGCCGAGGAAGCCCCAACTTAGAGAGTAAGGAGATATTAGGCATCCACAACCCTAGTAACACTAACTCACACATGGTGTTCCACCCAATACAGTATGGTTCCAGCCCGACGCTCCGGAACGCCTCTGCGACGAAACGCTAGCCCCGCTGGAGCCGAGTCAAAGTTATCGTCTACAGGTTAGACCGGATCCCGGAACAGGGTAGCAATGTGGAAATAATTACTTGGTCGTGTTTGAGTGGACACTAGGAAGTCTCAAAACAATGGTAGGGCCCACCTCTAAAGAAGATTCTACCACGACAGTCCGTTTCCGGGAGTTTCGGCCTCGTAGCACATAAACTCTCAGAGAGAGAAGTCGATGCCGGGGAAGCCCCAACTCAGAGAGTAAGGGGATATTAGGCATACACAACACTAGTAACTCTAACACACACATGGTGTTCCACCCAATACATTATGGTTCCAGCCCGACGCTCCGGAACGCCTCTGCGACGAAACGCTAGCCCCGCTGGAGCCGAGTCAAAGTTATCGTCTACAGGTTAGACCGGATCCCGGAACAGGGTAGCAATGTGGAACTAATTGCTTGGTCGTGTTTGAGTGGACACTAGGAAATCTCAAAACAATGGTAGGGCCCACCTCTAAAGAAGATTCTACCACGGCAGTCCGTTTCCGGGAGTTTCGAGCTCGTAGCACATAAACTCTCAGAGAGAAATGTCGATGCCAGTGAAGACCCAACAGAGAGAGTGGGGGTATCTTTGGAATCTACAACCATAGTAACACTAGTTGACACATGGTATGACACCCGATACCTTATGGTGCCACACCGACGCTCCGGAGCCACTCTGGGACGCAACCCTAGCCCCGTTGGAGCCTATTCAAACTTAACGTCTACAGGTTTGACCGGAGCCGAAAAGGGGTAGCAATGTGCAACTAATTGCTTCATTTTGTTAGGGTGTACCATAGGAAGTCCCAAAACGATGGTAGGGCCCACCTCTACAGAAGATTCCACCCCGACAGTCCGATTCCGGGAGTTTCGGGCTCGTAGCACATAAACTCTCAGAGAGAAATGTCGATGCCAGTGAAGACCCAACAGAGAGAGTGGGGGTATCTTTGGCAACTACAACCCTAGTAACATTAGTTCACACATGGTATGACACCTCAATACCTTATGGTGCCACCCCGACGCTCCGGAGCAACTCTGCGACGAAACCCTCGCCCAGCTGAGGCCCAGTCAAACTTATCGTCTACAGGTTTGACCGGAGCCTGAAAGGGGTAGAAATGTGGAACTAATAGCTTCATTGTGTTAGGGTGGACCATAGGAAGTCCCAAAACTATGGTAGGGCCCACCTCTACAGAAGATTCCACCCCGACAGTCCGATTCCGGGAGTTTCGGGCTCGTAGCACATAAACTCTCAGAGATAAATGTCGATGCCAGTGAAGACCCAACAGAGAGAGTGGGGGTATCTTTGGCATCTACAACCCTAGTAACAATAGTTCACACCTGGTATGACACATCAATACCTTATGGTGCCACCCCGACGCTCCGGAGCAACTCTGCGACGAAACCCTCGCCCAGCTGAGGCCCAGTCAAACTTATCGTCTACAGGTTTGACCGGAGCCTGAAAGGGGGTAGAAATGTGGAACTAATTGCTTCATTGTGTTAGGGTGTACCATAGGAAGTCCCAAAACGATGGTAGGGCCCACCTGTACAGAAGTTCCATCCCGACAGTCCGATTCCAGGAGTTGGCTCGTAGACATAAACTCAGAGAGAAATGTCGATGCCAGTGAAGACCCAACAGAGAGAGTGGGGTATCTTTGGCAACTAAACCCTAGTAACACTAGTTCACACATGGTATGACACCTCAATACCTTATGGTGCCACCCCGACGCTCCGGAGCAACTCTGCGACGAAACCCTCGCCCAGCTGAGGCCCAGTCAAACTTATCGTCTACAGGTTTGACCGGAGCCTGAAAGGGGTAGCAATGTGGAAATAATTGCTTCATTGTGTTAGGGTGTACCATAGGAAGTCCCAAAACGATGGACCCACCTACAGAAGATTCCACCCCGACAGTCCGTTTCCGGGAGTTTCGGCCTCGTAGCACATAAACTCTCAGAGAGAGAAGTCGATGCCGGGGAAGCCCCAACTCAGAGAGTAAGGGTATATTAGGCATACACAACCCTAGTAACACTACGGAACACATATTGTGCCACCCAATACATTATGGTTCCACCCCGACGCTCCGAAACGCCTCTGCGGCGAAACGCTAGCCCCGCTGGAGCCGAGTCAAACTTATCGTCTACAGGTTTTACCGGAGCCCGAAAGGGGGTAGCAATGTTGAACTAATTGCTTCATTGTGTTAGGGTGGACCATAGGAAGTCCCAAAACTATGGTAGGGCCCACCTCTAAAGAAGATTCCACCCCGACAGTCCGTTTCTGGGAGTTTCGGCCTCATAGCACATAAACTCTCAGAGAGAGAAGTCGATGCCGGGGAAGCCCCAACTCAGAGAGTAAGGGGATATTAGGCATCCGCAACCCTAGTAATACTAATGCACACATGGTGTTCCACCTAATAATTATGGTTCTAGCCCGACGCTCCGGAACGCCTCTGCGACGAAACGCTAGCCCCGCTGGAGCCGAGTCAAAGTTATCATCTACAGGTTAGACCGGATCCCGGAACAGGGTAGCAATGTGGAACTAATTGCTTGGTCGTGTTTGAGTGGACACTAGGAAGTCTCAAAACAATGGTAGGGCCCACCTCTAAAGAAGATTCTACCATGACAGTCCGTTTCCGGGAGTTTCGAGCTGGTAGCACATAAACTCTCAGAGAGAAATGTCGATGCCAGTGAAGACCCAACAGAGAGAGTGGGGGTATCTTTGGAATATACAACTATACGAACACTAGTTGACACATTCTATGACACCCGATACCTTATGGTGCCACACCGACGCTCTGGAGCCACTCTGGGACGCAACCCTAGCCCCGTTGGAGCCTATTCAAACTTATCGTCTACAGGTTTGACCGGAGCCCGAAAAGGGGTAGGAATGTGGAACTAATTGCTTAATTGTGTTAGGGTGCACCCTAGGAAGCCGCAAAACAATGTTAGGGCCCACCTCTACAGAAGATTACACCGCGACAGCCATTCCGGGAGTTTCGGGCTCGTAGCACATAAACTCTCAGAGAAATGTCGATGCCAGTGAAGACCCAACAGAGAGAGTGGGGTATCTTTGGCATCTACAACCCTAGTAACACTAGTTTACACATGGTATGACACCTCAATACCTTATGGTGCCACCCCGACGCTCCGGAGCAACTCTGCGACGAAACCCTCGCCCAGCTGAGGCCCAGTCAAACTTATCGTCTACAGGTTTGTCCGGAGCCTGAAAGGGGTAGCAATGTGGAACTAATTGCTTCATTGTGTTAGGGTGGACCATAGGAAGTCCCAAAACGATGGTAGGGCCCACCTCTACAGAAGATTCCACCCCGAGAGTCCGATTCCGGGAGTTTCGGGCTCGTAGCACATAAACTCTCAGAGAGAAATGTCGATGCCAGTGAAGACCCAACAGAGAGAGTGGGGGTATCTTTGGCATCTACAACCCTAGTAACACTAGTTCACACATGGTATGACACCTCAATACCTTATGGTGCCACCCCGACGCTCCGGAGCAATTCCGCGACGAAACCCTCGCCCAGCTGAGGCCCAGTCAAATTATCGTCTACAGGTTTGACCGGAGCCTGAAAGGGGTAGCAATGTGTAACTAATTGCTTCATTGTGTAAGGGTGTACCATAGGAAGTCCCAAAACGATGGTAGGGCCCACCTATACAGAAGATTCCACCCCGACAGTCCGATTCCGGGAGTTTCGGGCTCGTAGCACATAAACTTTCAGAGAGAAATGTCGATGCCAGTGAAGACCCAACAGAGAGAGTGGGGGTATCTTTGGCAACTACAACCCTAGTAACACTAGTTCACACATGGTATGACACCTCAATACCTTATGGTGCCACCCCGACGCTCCGGAGCAACTCTGCGACGAAACCCTCGCCCAGCTGAGGCCCAATCAAACTTATCGTCTACAGGTTTGACCGGAGCCTGAAAGGGGTAGCAATGTGGAACTAATTGCTTCATTGTGTTAGGGTGTACCATAGGAAGTCCCAAAACTATGGTAGGACTCACCTCTACAGAAGATTCCACCCCGACAGTCTGTTTCCGGGAGGTTCGGCCTCGTAGCACATAAACTCTCAGAGAGAGAAGTCGATGCCGGGGAAGCCCCAACTCAGAGAGTAAGGGTATATTAGGCATCCACAACCCTAGTAACACTAGGTAACACATGGTATGCCACCCAATACATTATGGTTCCACCCCGACGCTCCGGAACGCCTCTGCGGCGAAACGCTAGCCCCGCTGGAGCCGAGTCAAACTTATCGTCTACAGGTTTGACCGGAGCCCGAAAGGGGGTAGCAATGTTGAAATAATTGCTTCATTGTGTTAGGGTGGACCATAGGAAGTCCCAAAACTATGGTAGGGCCCACCTCTAAAGAAGATTCCACCCCGACAGTCCGTTTCCAGGAGTTTCGGCCTCGTAGCACATAAACTCTCAGAGAGAGAGGTCGATGCCGGGGAAGCCCCAACTCAGAGAGTAAGGGGATATTAGGCATCCACAACCCTAGTAACACTAACGCACACATGGTGTTCCACCCAATACATTATGGTTCCAGCCCGACGCGTTGGAACGCCTCTGCGACGAAACGCTAGCCCCGCTGGAGCCGAGTCAAAGTTATCGTCTACAGGTTAGACCGGATCCCGGAACAGGGTAGCAATGTGGAACTAATTGCTTGGTCGTGTTTGAGTGGACACTAGGAAGTCTAAAAACAATGGTAGGGCCCACCTCTAAAGAAGATTCTACCATGGCAGTCCGTTTCCGGGAGTTTCGGGCTCGTAGCACATAAACTCTCACAGAGAAATGTCGATGCCAGTGAAGACCCAACAGAGAGAGTGGGGGTATTTTTGGAATATACAACCATAGTAACACTAGTTGACACATGGTATGACACCCGATACCTTATGGTGCCACACCGACGCTCCGGAGCCACTCTGGGACGCAACCCTAGCCCCGTTAAAGCCTATTCAAACTTATCGTCTACAGCTTTGACCGGAGCCCGAAAAGGGGTAGCAATGTGTAACTAATTGCTTAATTGTGTTAGGGTGCACCCTAGGAAGTCGCAAAACAATGGTAGGGCCCACCTCTACAGAAGATTACACCGCGACAGTCCGATTCCGGGAGTTTCGGGCTCGTAGCACATAAACTCTCAAAGAGAAATGTCGATGACAGTGAAGACCCAACAGAGAGAGTGGGGGTATCTTTGGCATCTACAACCCTAGTAACACTAGTTTACACATGGTATGACACCTCAATACCTTATGGTGCCACCCCGACGCTCCGGAGCAACTCTGCGACGAAACCCTCGCCCAGCTAAGGCCCAGTCAAACTTATCGTCTACAGGTTTGCCGGAGCCTGAAAGGGGTAGCAATGTGGAACTAATTTCTTAATCGTGTTAGGGTGTACCATAGGAAGTCCCAAAACAATGGTAGGGCCCACCTCTACAGAAGATTCCACCCCGAGAGTCCGATTCCGGGAGTTTCGGGCTCGTAGCACATAAACTCTCAGAGAGAAATGTCGATGCCAGTGAAGACCCAACAGAGAGAGTGGGGGTATCTCTGGCATCTACAACCCTAGTAACACTAGTTCACACATGGTATGACACCTCAATACCTTATGGTGCCACCCCGACGCTCCGGAGCAACTCTGCGACGAAACCCTCGCCCAGCTGAGGCCCAGTCAAACTTATCGTCTACAGGTTTGACCGGAGCCTGAAAGGGGTAGCAATGTGGAACTAATTGCTTCATTTTGTTAGGGTGTACCATAGGAAGTCCCAAAACGATGGTAGGGCCCACCTCTACAGAAGATTCCACCCCGACAGTCCGATTCCGGGAGTTTCGGGCTCGTAGCACATAAACTCTCAGAGAGAAATGTCGATGCCAGTGAAGACCCAACAGAGAGAGTGGGGGGTATCTTTGGCAACTACAACCCTAGTAACACTAGTTCACACATGGTATGACACCTCAATACCTTATGGTGCCACCCCGACGCTCCGGAGCAACTCTGCGACGAAACCCTCGCCTAGCTGAGGCCCAGTCAAACTTATCGTCTACAGGTTTGACCGGAGCCTGAAAGGGGTAGCAATGTGGAACTAATTGCTTCATTGTGTTAGGGTGTACCATAGGAAGTCCCAAAACGACGGTAGGGCCCACCTCTACAGAAGATTCCACCCCGACAGTCCGTTTCCGGGAGTTTCGGCCTCGTAGCACATAAACTCTCAGAGAGAGAAGTCGATGTCGGGGAAGCCCCAACTCAGAGAGTAAGGGTATATTAGGCATCCACAACCCTAGTAACACCAGGGAACACATGGTGTGCCACCCAATACATTATGGTTCCACCCCGACGCTCCGGAATGCCTCTGCGGCGAAACGCTAGCCCCGCTGGAGCCAAGTCAAACTTATCGTCTACAGGTTTGACCGGAGCCCGAAAGGGGGTAGCAATGTTAAACTAATTGCTTCATTGTGTTAGGGTGGACCATAGGAAGTCCCAAAACTATGGTAGGGCCCACCTCTAAAGAAGATTCCACCCCGACAGGTCGTTTCCGGGAGTTTCGGCCTCGTAGCACATAAACTCTCAGAGAGAGAAGTCGATGCCGGGGAAGCCCCAACTCAGAGAGTAAGGGGATATTAGGCATCCAAAACCCTAGTAACACTAACGCACACATGGTGTTCCACCTAATACATTATGGTTCCAGCCCGACGCTCCGGAACGCCTCTGCGATGAAACGCTAGCCCCGCTGGAGCTGAGTCAAAGTTATCGTCTACAGGTTACCGGAAAGGGTAGCAATGTGGAACTAATTGCTTGGTTGTGTTTGAGTGGACACTAGGAAGTCTCAAAACAATGGTAGGGCCCACCTCTAAAGAAGATTCTACCACGACAGTCCGATTCCGGGAGTTTCGGGCTCGTAGCACATAAACTCTGAGATAGAAATGTCGATGCAAGTGAAGACCCAGCAGAAAGAGTGGGGGTATCTTTGGAATATACAACCATAGTAACACTAGTTGACACATGGTATGACACCCGATACCTTAGGGTGCCACACCGACGCTCCGGAGCCACTCTGGGACGCAACCCTAGCCCCGTTGGAGCCTATTCAAACTTATCGTCTACAGGTTTGATCGGAGCCCGAAAGGGGTAGCAATGTGGAACTAATTGCTTAATTGTGTTAGGGTGCACCCTAAGAAGTCGCAAAACAATGGTAGGGCCCACCTCTACAGAAGATTACACAGCGACAGTCCGATTCCGGGAGTTTCGGGCTCGTAGCACATAAACTCTCAGAGAGAAATGTCGATGCCAGTGAAGACCCAACAGATTGAGTGGGGGGTATCTTTGGCATCTACAACCCTAGTAACACTAGTTCACACATGGTATGACACCTCAATACCTTATGGTGCCACCCCGACGCTCCGGAGCCAGTCTGCGACGACACCGTGGCCCAGCTGAGGCCTAGTCAAACTTATCGTCTATAGTTTTGACCGGAGCCCGAAAGGGGTACCAATGTGGAACCCTAGTAACACTGGTGAACACATGGTGTGCCACCCAAAACATTTAGAAAGAGGATAAAAATATCTATGCCGACGGCCTTTTATCGGGGCCGTCGGCATACCGTTTGCTGGGACCAATCCGATCTGGCTGGCAGCTAGGTAAGCTGACGGCTAAAGGTATGCCGACGGCCAAGATAAAAGTCCGTAGGCATAGCTCCTGCTGGGCCCGCCTGCGAGCCAGGTATGCCGACGGCCAAAGGTATGCCGACGGCCAAGATAAAAGGCCGTAGGCATAGCTCCTGCTGGGCCCGCTGCGAGCCTGGTATGCCGACGGCCAAAGGTATGCCGACGGCCAAGATAAAAGGCCGTAGGCATAGCTCCTGCTGGGCCCGCCTGCGAGCCAGGTATGCCGACGCCCGCGAGGAAAAGCCGTAGGCTTAGATTATATATGCCGACGGTTATAGGTATGCCGACGGCTGGTTATAAAGGCCGTAGGCATATGTGCTATATGCCGACGGCCAAAGCTACGCCGACGGTTTTATTTTAGCCGTAGGCATACCACCTTGTATGCCTACGGCCCCGACTAAAAGCCGTCGGCATACCTTTTTCCGTAGGCATCTGGCCATTTTCCTGTAGTGAAAACCGCCAACGTGACTAGAGTGCACACACATGTTGAGTTCGTGACGGGTTCATCACCACTTTTCACTTGTGTGACTTAATTTTTTTTTGAAAAATAATTCCATATAATAAGCAAACAAGCCCGCCTCATTAAAAACCCTCCAGTCCCCTTAGGTACCCTGGAGGAAAAATAGTGCGTAAGAAAACTTGCTGCTGAACATTAAGTACAGAGGTTTTAGCCTTGGCCAATTCTTGGGATAGCCGAGCTAGAGTCTAGAGTGATTAGATCCCGAACACACTCAGGAACTGAATCACGGCAGATATTGGAGTACCCATTTTTCCCTAGTTGAGATAAAACATGGGCGACGCCATTACAGACTCGATCAACTTTCACCACCGAGATGTCTCTATAGATCTTAAGAAATTCGCGCGCCTCCAAGATCATCACCCAGCTCTCCGATGCCACAGACCCAGACGTTGTGATGTGCTGAATCGCCCCTAAGCAGTCAGACTCAAGAATAGCAGGCCACCGCCCCAATTCGATGATGTGCTTGATCCCTTCCACGCATGCATGGATCTCAGCAGCCTCCACACTAGGGCACGCAGGAGTGAACTTCCATTCAGAGATGATCGGGGCCCCAAGGTGATCCCTACCAATGACCCCAATACCTGCATTCCTAGTTGTCTGATCCCATGCAGCATCTACATTGATTTTGATAGTGCCCAAGCATGGCGGCGACCAGGAGACCGTCACAGGTGCGGAACAAGAGAAATAAGCAAGATAGTTAATCAAATAGGGCACCGAGGCGGATACTGATGCCTTCCCATCCCCGTGCACCACATTATTTCGATGGTGCCAACTCCGCCATAAGAGGAAAATGATCCTCTGTCTTTGATCAGGTGTCGACTTATCCAACAAACGTAAAATCTACTCTTCACCCTTCTCCGAAAATGTGCTGTCAGGTGGTAAATCCCAATGCTCGCGCATCTGTTCGCGGAGTACACGAGCCAGAGTACAGGATACTAGGGCATGGTGGTCGTCCTCGATGCCGTGACCGCAGACCGTGCAAGTAGCATCAAATTTTGGTATTCGCCGGTTGAGGTTAGACCGAACCCCCAGAGAATTCGACGCCACCCTCCAGGCGAACACACGCAGATTTGGCGGTACCTTAAGTTTCCAGATTAGCTCCCATATTTTCCTGTCTCCCGATGACGCAGCACTTGATTGTCCAGAGCTGAGATTTTGAAGCTTAGGGTTTAGGCCAATTCTATAGGCTGATCTGACACTGAAAAGGCCATTAGCTTCCCCGCTCCAAGCGATAAAGTCATCCGTCATTCGGGCCGGAATTTTAATACTTAAGATGAAGTCTGCATCATAGTGTGTGCAGCACTCACGAACAGCCCCTTCATCCCATTGTCTAGTTTCTTGATTAATAAGCTCCGAAACCCACTTCTTCCGAGTTGGGCCTCTTCTCCTATCCACTTTGAGTGCGCCTGGTCTTGGAATCCAGTTATCACGGAATATCCGCACACTGGTACCCGAACCAATACGCCATATAACTCCCTGTTTCAGTAATTCCAATCCGAAGGTAATACCCTGCCATGTTTGAGATTGATTTTTAATGAAGGCCGTGTCCAGCAGAGAGCAAGAAGGGTAATACCTTGCCTTAAGTAACCACACACACAAGCTGTCGCGAAAATAGATCAGCCGCCATGCCTGCCGAGCAAGCAGAGCTTGGTTAAAAAGTTTCAGGTCCCGAAAGCCAATTCCACCATGGGATTTCGGTCTAGCAAGCTTATCCCATGACAGCCAATGCATCTTTATTTTGTTTGTCTAGTCTCCCCACCAAAAGTCGCGGATAATGTGTTCTAACTCATTGATCAGTCCCATAGGAAATTTAAAAAATACCCATAGCATAGGTAGATATAGACTGGAGAATCGATTTGATGAGGACTTCCTTTGCTCCCGAAGACATATATTTCTCCGACCAGTCCGACGCGTGTTTTGAGAATTTGCTCTTAATTGACTTAAACTTTCCTTTGGATAATCTCCCTTCTGGAACAGGTAAACCAAGATATTTTTCTTCAAAGCAAGTGGTATCGTAATTCAAAATCCCTTTGATTGCTTCTTGTACCTCAGGTGCACATCCTGAACCATACATGATTGAACATTTGCCAAGACTCACCAACTGGCCAGTACCCTGCTCATACCGGCTGAGAATCCCCTTAATAATTGTAGCTTGGTCCACCGATCCCTCAAAGAATAAGAGACTGTCATCAGCAAATAGGAGGTGAGAAATCCCCGGAGCTCTCCGGCATATGTGGAGCTCCCGTAGCGAAGCGTTCTCAATTTCCTTTCGAATCAGACAAGAGAGACCATCAGCAACAAAAAGGAACAAATACGGAGAAAGTGGATCACCTTGCCGGATGCCGCGAGATGGGATGAAGGAGTCCAACAGTTGACCATTAAAGCGAATCGAGTATCGAACAGTGGTAACACAGTCCATCACCCACCGTATCCATGTACTATGAAAGCCCAGCTTCGCTAAAACCCCTTCAAGAAATCTCCAATCCACGCGGTCATACGCCTTAGCCATATCCAGCTTGTATGCGCAAAAATTCCTTAGAGCTACCGATTTCCATTATGAATCGAGTGTATACACTCAAAGGCCATAAGAGCATTGTCCGTAATGAGCCGCCCCGGAATAAAAGCACTCTGAGTCGGGGAAATAATGTCCTGCAAAAATGGCCTTAATCTGTTAACCAAACATTTAGAAACTACCTTAAAAATCACGTTGCAGAGGCTAATTGGTCTGAAGTCCTTCAGTTCCTCCGGGTCATTTTTCTTTGGAATAAGCACGATTGCTGTTTCATTGACCCCATCTGGCATGGATCCAGAAATAAAGAACGCCTGAACTGCTGCAATAACGTCAGGCCTCATAAATTCCCAATTGCGCTGTAGGAACCGCGCAGGAAATCCATCGGGCCCAGGTGCTTTGAGAGGGCCGATTTGAAAGAGAGCGTCACTGATTTCTTTGTCGGTAAATGGTGCACATAGCCTCTCATTCATGGCATCATCCACACAGGTAGTCATGGCATCCAACACGGGTCCGGGATCAATCTCCTCTTCTCTAGTATACAGAGCCTGGAAGAAATTTGTTGCCATAGTTTCCATCTCAGCAGCTTCACAAGTCCACGTACCATCCGCACGTTTGAGTTTCCGAATATTATTTTTCCGCCGTCTCGCAGATGCTCGACGATGGAAGTATTTTGTATTACGATCTCCCTCCCTAAGCCACGCAATTCGCGACCTTTGCATCCACATAATTTCCTCGCGGTAAAGTAATTCATCCATTTCTTTCTCAATGGAAAAGGTAGACTGGATACTTGCCTCGTCCGATCGGTGTTGAAGTTCTGATAGTGCTGCCCTCTTCTTTTCCATCTCGATGGGAATGGATCTGAAATTCTTTTTTCGCCAGGCCTGCAGATTATCCATTACCGAGTGCAATGACGCCGCAATATCGCCCAGGTCATTGCATGGTGCACGCCTGGACCAGGCAACCTCCACGGCATCTGCAAGGGAGGGCTGATTGGCCTTGCGTAAACATGGGCTATCAGCAAACAATAGTATTGGACAGTGGTCCGATCTGGAGGAGGCAATATGCCGTAACCGATGCTCCGGGAACATATTCGACCATTCTGGTGTAGCAACCACTCTATCCAGACGTACTTTGACATTCCTCTCGCCCTTTTGCTTGTTATCAAAAGTCCACGGGACACCCATGAATCCGATGTCATGAAGGTCCAAAAAGGAGAGAAAATTTCGGAAATCCTGCATAAGTCTTTCTGATCTTTTTGTTAGAGAAAAATGTTCCTCTTGCCACATGGCCTCGTTGAAATCGCCGAGCATCATCCAGGGGCATGAAGAACGGGTTTTTAATTTGCCTGAGCCTTGTCCACATGAGATGACGATCACTTGCCTTTGGTTCTCCATAAATAAAAGTACCTCTCCACATGTGATCATACGGTCCTCCACTAACATGAACATCAACATGGAAGTTGCTATACGAAAGAAGATCGACTGTAACATCCTCTGTCCAGTATAGCGCTAGCCCTCCTCCTTTACCCTCACCTTTGACATGGAAGCATTCTTTCATGCCCAATCTGAAACGGAGATTTTCAACACGCACTGTACTCTGCCTTGTCTCACAGATAAAGACTAGGTTGGGCTTATATGTTTGCACCAGGCAAACAAGTTCTTGAACAGTCGCAGATTGCCCTAGTCCGCGGCTGTTCCATCCTAATGTCGTCATTGGGCCCGGCGGTCCTCCCCGAGGGGGGCCGCCGATGTTGCCAAGTCATTAGGTGTAGTCATCATCTTGAGTTGTTTTGATCTTTCCCGGGGGTTAGTATAGCTCGGTGGAGGGGGGGGGTACTGTGGTATTGGCCCCTGAGCTGTCGGTCTTGCTGCCATTACTAGGATCCTCTGAGCTAAAGTCAAGATTTTTCTTCGCCCCATCAAAGGATCAGGTGTATCCGGATTTGTAGCATGGGGTTTAAGGGGGCTGGACGCATCATCCATGAGCTCCGTCTCGTTATCAAGGTCTGCCTCCTGAGACGACCGTTTCCTTCCTATATCAGTAGGGGTTCTAGCAGTGCCCCTGAACCCTGCACGCCCCCCACGCCCCCGAGGGGCAAAAGATCTCGCCTCCACGACCGGTGGCGCCGCACGCCTCGTAGCTATCATAAAATCACCATATTGTAGCTCGCGAGTAGCCCAAACTCCGTCGCCACATTCTTCATGATTATGCCCAATCAAACCATAGTGTTTACAGAAGAACGGGATCTTTTCATATTTAATGAGTAGCCTTTTTGTTCCTTCCCCTTCAACGCAAAGCCCCACAACACGTTTCAGAGGCTTGTCCATGTCAATAAGCACCCGAATCCTCACATAGTTCCCTTCAAAGAATAGCTTCGGATTCATCTGAACCTCTTTTGTTTTTCCAATCCGGCGCGAGAGATCGTCAATCACCGAATTTTTGCGGTACAGTTCTGGAATTCCATGGATTTGAGCCCATACGTACAGACCACCAAATTGCACTTTCCCAGGGTCCTCTCTTCCATCATAATCCTCAATGAGCACTGCCCATCCCCGAAACGTCCATATCCCCTGGTGCACCACCTTCTTCCAATCTCCAAGACAGTACATCTGAAACACAAAGAGGTTGGTGCCTGCTTCTCTGCACGATGGTTCTCTCGAGAGGTTCCAAATCGCTTTCAGTTTGCCGAACAGGGCTTCAGAGCTGAACGATCTCACCGTATGAACCCTAGCCACCGCAAGCCACCTAGCGTCCTTCTCGAAGACGCGGACCTCATCGGCTCCAATCACCACGTCCTCCAGCTCATCATCGCGAAGATCCAGATGCGATAACATGTCGTCGATTTCCGTATTCGCCATACTAGCCGCCGCCGAACTTGCAGCCGCCGCCATCACAGAACCCGAGCCCGAAATCAGTCCGGGGTCAGGTAGAAGAAGACTCCCCGCGCCAGGGAACGATCGCTTGGATCGAGGGAAGGCCGGATCGGAGTAGAAACCAATCTCACGGGGCAGGATCGCCACCGGAGCCCTAAACCCTAACGAGAGGGTACGAGAGAATTTCTACTTGTGTGACTTAAGTGCACCCACTCGAGCACTTCAGTGACCACCAGTGCAATTAACTCGCCACAGAAGCCCCCAAGGTACAGCTAGCCTACTACACCCGCCCTCAGCACCAACACGTTTTGAAGATGCCAAGCTAGAAGATGCTCGACCACATTCGACCTATCCCCGTTTCCGGTTGCTACTTGAACGGTGTGGCTGACTGAGTGTAGGTAGGAGTGACGCTGGACAAAAGAGAAGGAAGTGATGGATCAACCCTGGCCGGACTGGAGGTCGGCAGTGTCGGTCCGCCGAACAAAACCGAACCAAAACATTCAACGATTGTCCGTTCATCGGGTCGGCCGGCGACACGATAGCCCATACGAGGAACGGGTTTCTTTTAGCTTTGCTTTCACCTCACCTCAACTCAGGGATTCTGTGCAGGTACTCGCGCTCGTAGAGAAGCTCGAAAAGAAAGATGCGAAGGCAGGCAGAAATCCTAGCTGCATGCACGCATATATGGCGACTACTCCTCTGCATCGCCACGTGTGACAACGCCGGCGAGTTGGCCCGCTGCCGACACGGGCACGACGAGCACGTACATATGCTGCGGGCTGTGTGGTCAACTGTTTCCACGACGAGCACCGCCCGGGTCATGTACATCACCATCACGTCCTAGCTAGTAGGCCTGCTCCCCGTTCCCATGGCACTGTCGAATCGGTCGGACCAGCCCCTCGGCTCCACGTACATGCCCATCTAGCTGAACAAGTCCAATATGCAGCGCTCTGTTCAATAATACTTGTCTTCTATTTGTCCAAATATGAATGCATCTAAACATGTTTTAGTGTGTAGATATATTTATATTTAAAGAAATGAAAGTCAAATATTTGGAGAAATGAAAGTCAAGTTTTTTTCTTTTTGAAAAGAAAAGTCAAGTATTGTTAAACGGAGAGTACGTATTTTCCAATACTACACATATGGATTCCAACCTCGCTAGCTGGCCGTTGTGCTGCCCACGTCGAGCTGCATGGAGTCCACAACAGTCGGTTCAGCGACTTCTAGACGCCCATACTTTTGACTTAATTTGTTTTCGATCAAGAAAGCAGGCCAAATGCCTTCCACGCAAGCACACTTGACTTCATCAGTCCGTAAAACGCAGATCGAGATTTATTTTATGTGGAACCGCCTTGACATCGCAGGAGGATATGATTGAACGAACGTAGTGTCGTGCTTGTTACTTCTTTAAACCACACGAAATTAATTAGATTTTGTGTTGACAGGGGTTGGCTTCTGTATAGATACACATTAATTAGTAGCTAATCATTTTGTCAATGTACATCGTACCTCAGTAGCCTCACACTTTTCTCTATCCGAGTCAAACCTTCTGAAAACGTCCGAGCCAGCTACATGTTGTTCACTCCCAGGGAACAAATCGTGTGAACCGACAAAATAGACAAAATGGCGTTGAGAAAATTGTTTTGTCCCCCCCCCCGCGCAAGACATGCGTACTACTACTGCCACATTCGATTTGATACGAGAACCTGTCCGAACTGCTATCAACGTGAACCAGTCTGGATTTTTTTTTTACGAAAAGTCTAACCAATCTATTGATCATCAACGACGACTCCACCATCCGCACCCCTCCCTCACTCGAGCCGAGTAAAACTTATCGTAATAGAACTTGTAGTAGACAGACAGAAAGTTATTGTGCTAACTCTCCGAAAGACCAGCACAAAAGGAGTAGACATGCCAATGATAACAATTGCAGATTGAAAGAGCCAGATGTGCAAACATACGGATGGACACGAACGAAAACGGAATGGATCCCAGAGAAAATCCGTCGGACAAACGCCTCCACGCGCCCTCCCCCAAATACATGCGTATTACTACTGCCACATCGAAGAACAAGAATCCCGAAGGACCTGCCGCACCACTGCCGCTATCCACGTGGCGCAAGACGTGCGGCTAGCGAGGAAAAGACAACGAGCACGGGCAATTTCCCTGCGTGGATTGGCTCGTTGTGCCCGGGGACAAAAAGCTAGCGAGGAGAGCGGCCTGAGACTAAAAACCTAACCTACCCCGATTAAATCTTGGTTTCTTTCTGAGGGAAAACTAGATGTTGTACTCTTTGTACCTTCCTCTTGGGGTCTCCCAACGAACGTGTGTTTACACGTCATCAAGCTCTTTTTTTTTGCGCCATTGTCGGGGAGGAAGAGGATTTCTGCAAAAGAAGTCTCTCACCTCTAATCTTTTTTACTTTGTTAATGTTTTGTTTAGTTTATTTTATTTTGTCTTGTTTGCTTCTTTATATGAAAAACACAAAAAAAAATTAGTTTCTATTATAGTTTTTATTTTTGTTATCTTGTTTTAATCTTGCTAAAATGAGTATTTCTGAAGTTGAGGTTCGTTCATTTAGACTACAACGCTTGAAAATGCTTGGTATAGAATATGTGATGCTTATTATAGATGTACTAAAAAACATTCTACCATGATTCTTCTTAGGAATTTTTATGTTGGTATTGCTAGCTGGTATAAATATGTTCTAGACACTCTTACATGTGGCAATTTTCGGAAAACTCCTGTTTTGGAAGCCTGTAATTTCATTGGAAGTTTGGTAGAAACACCACCTACTAAAGTTGTTAAGACTGAGATCACTTTAGAAGATGTTATAAAAAAGCTGAACTCCCTAGTGAAAATTTGACAAATTTGCCTGATAATGCCAGCAAAGTTAATGAATCAATAGTAAGTATCAAGAAAAAAATCACTGTTTTAGAGGCTATTTGGTTGAAATGCGGTAAGAACACGGATAAAAATGTCTCAATCCTACCCACTGGAGACTATGAAAGTGGTTAGAGTGTATGCCCAAATCCCTCTCAAATTGTGGCAACGAAATCCTATCCATAAGAATTCGGGCAGTATCATTCTTTTGAACCAAAGACAAACCATAGGAAACAAGTTGTAAGCATTAGAATCGTAGAGAAATCATATGACCTGCAATCCTCCAAGGAGGCTGTAGGATATCTTAAAACCGGCTTTCGGAGAGAGCCGAGTTTTCGGGCCGGGGACGACGACAGCTAGTACACGTTCCAGATTGTTTGAGAAAATATATATGGAACCATTTACGCACGTAGGCAATTAATGGTACGTACATACTCGCCCCGAAAATTTTCTGTAAACAATGTATGTTGTAGGAACAAAAATTAACCTGAAACCCGTTTGGAATTGTGGGCCTTTTTTTTTTTTTGCAAGGTAATACGTTCTCATTCATAAGATAGATATCCGGTTACAAGACACGTAAACACCGACATTACAGTACTGAAAGGATAGTATAATCCTATGCAAAAGACCAACGTCTGTCCATCTCCTTCGACACCACCGAAGTGACCACCAAGAGAGAAGACAAATCACCTCTTCACCCGAGCTCGACGCGGCTCCATCGCTGATCTGCAGCTTTACGGACCTCCAAAATAGTTTGCCAGAAGCAAAACCATTGTCGTTGAACGAATCAGACCGGGGCAACGTGTCCCCGGACACGCCATCGAACTCCAGAACTGACATCCCCGTACGACTACAACGTCGAAGGAAGAAACCAGAACTGCTAGCCTACATCCACAAACCCAGCACAAGATACACCATCTTCCAGCTGTTAACTGCGCAGGCAGCCGTCTGCGCATACTCCCGGATGACAAATCCTCCCTGCTCCACCATGACGTCGGAGACAACGCCGTAGCAACGGGGACAGAACAGAAGGAGAAACACACCCGATGGGATCGCCGCCACCGCCTCGCCGATACCATCCATGGACCCTAACGCCACCGATCTGAAAGATCGGCGAACACACGATGTCATCAACTTCGAGACGCCGGCTTGAAGGACGCCGTCGGTGTGGGAGTGGAGTTGAGACAGATTTATTCGTCGAAGCGCCGCTCCCACCACCCAACGACGCACCACGACCTACAAAACCAAACCCTAACTACAGAACGGAGGAACGAGGCCCCCACTCCCTCCTGCCGCCGGAGCGGCAGTCAGAGGGAGAGGGGACCAACGCCGTGACCGGTGGAGATCGGGGGTAGAAGGTCCTCTCCCTAGTTGCCAAGCTCCCGGCGGCGGCTAGGTTAGGAAAACTGGAATTGTGGGCCTTGGGCACCGTCGGAAACCCGCGTGGAATTCAGGCGCGGGTACGTACTCAGGATGCAAGGGGCGGACAGTCCACCAGGGTTCATAGCCTACAGGTGAAAAAAGAAGCAAATCCACCGATCATGAAAAATATTCTACGCGCGGGTGTATAACCATGTTGGCGGCGCGTAGCTGCTGGCGGGCGTCCGGCTGCATCCATGGTACGTACAGCCCCAGCCCGGAGTGCGAATGCGTGTTGGTCTGCATCCTGTGCGTATGTGTGCGCGCGACATAAAACATTTCCCTTTCAGAAAACAAAAAAGCAATCTCCGCTGAACGAACGGTTGCTCGAGCGATCGGTCGGATGGCGACGGCGCACGGTCGACGACTCCGGCGCTTCCTCGATCCCGGCCGGGCAACGAGTACCTAGCTAGCCTTGTATACTGTGTAGTGTATCAGTGTCTGATCGGCCGTAGCTTGGTAGGACCGTAGGAGTATGTTAACACTTAACAGTAGTAACCTGCTGCTGGCATCCTTTTCCGAATCCTCTTTGTTGCCCGATCGCTGCATGCTCGATCGATAGGTTAGTTAGCTAAGCAAATTAATACGGTAGTATTAGTCCTCTGCTAATTAGGCATCACGCATACTTGTCTGTACGACCAAGGCACGCTCTGACTAGCTACCCGCTTGCACTGCATGTCTGCACTCTGCCGCCGCTCGGTTAGCGTTAGCTAACCTAGTACTTACAAAATCAATCCTTTCCTAATTGGGCATCATGCACACTCACCTGTGTAACCAAGCGGCGCGCGTCGGTGTGGTGCTGCGACTTTTGCCTGCGTACGTGCGCCTGCGGTGGTCACGATATATTTCCGCCTCTCATGGATTTTAAGGCCGTCGGTGGTTGACACTGGCTTTTTCTCGCGTATACTGCTGTTGCTTTAGCTCATTTTTTGTTAGGGATCTGGTGGACCTGACCGGGTCAGGGTATATATATTCGGCCCGCGGTGGCTACAATAGTGCTAGCTGCTCGATTCGTTTTTCTCGTGCTGGCACGCATGTATACATATATCTTGGATTTATTTACAACGGCCGGGCTCCGAAACGAAGGGAAAAAAAAATATGCGACCATGATGCTGCCGGCGCAATAGAACATGTAAGAGTATACTATCCGTATACATATATTTACCTAATAATGTCAATGAAAGGTCAGATGCAAGGTCCCTAGCTAGCTAGGATGGAAATAGGACCAGCTAAACGATTCCTTCTATGGACAAAAATAAAACAAAATACATCTAAGCGATCTACAAAAATGGATCATGTGGATCGTGGGAAGCGACCCTGTTCCAGCTCAATTCGCTGACAACACTCCCCTTGGCCCTTGGTAATGTTTCCTGTCTGTCTGGCTCTCCCGGTTCAGCGTACATGTCTCCGTTGCATACTGTAGGCTGAGAGCTGACCGAAGCGGCGTAACCACCCCCATGCCGGCCCATCTATGTTGAGTTCGCTGTCTACGTTTTAATCTCTCCTTTTCTTCCCGTCTCCGATCGTGGGAGGCCGCCTCGCTTTCGTCACCGTCGCCGGTTCCTGAGTCCCCACAGCGTCTCGAGAGTTTGGCGAAAACGACAGTGAAACCCGAGTCGTGTCAGTTATTAGCCGTGGAGTTTCCAATTTAATTGGCGTGGCAACCGCTCAATGCTCGTCCACGTATGCTGGGGATTGGATTCTTCGACGCTTCATTGGTTCCAAATAATTTTGACGCGATGCTCTCTCTCTCTGTATATATTAGGGCGGGGGATTATTATGGATCGACGGACGGACCATACGACGCGGCTTTGCTTGCGCCGATCGATCGAAAGCTGTCCATCGGTCATATTATAACATCTGTCTCTACTCACTACAGATCAATAATTCGATCGGAGGAGCTTTGTTTGCATCGATCCGGAGAAGGCGGAATACAGTGCACATCAGCCGAACCGATCAATCGGCCAGGACAAGACAGTATGGGGGTTTATATACCTAGCCTTTGCACGCACATTCCCTTATGCCGGGTTCGTTGGTGTGTATACGCAATAATCGAGTGTCAAGTTTAAGTGGTTGCCAACTAAGCGCGCTTCGCTAGCTGGCGAGATCGACAGTAGTACGTTTTGCGATGTGAAACGAGATGCTTTAGGACAACCAAACTAAAGCGCGTCAGTTGGGAGGAGAGCTAGCGGACGCGGCTGAAAGAGTGGTTCGCTCTGTTCTGACCGCCTGCTCGTCTCAAAATGGAATCACTATGCGTACGAATTGATTGTCTATGTTGAGAATTTCGAAAAGTATGGTCGTACGTGTGTACGGTAGTAAAAGAAAAACATCGAGGAAAGCAGAACTTCTTGTTCTGATCGAAAAGTCATGTATACGTGATGGGCGATGGCCATGTGCAGGCCGGGCGTACGTAGATCCACGCTGCCACTACCATATAAATACGTACGGCCTAAGTATAGTACTCCCTCCGTTCCATATTACATGACTCATATATAGATGTATCTAGACATATATTTATACTAGATACATCTATTTGAGAGTCATCTAATATGGAACGGAGGGAGTACGTAAGTATATTATTCTTCTCGCACGCATGCATGATTAGCTGAGTTCGTTGTCATCTTGGTCTGTTGATCATGCATGCTTGATGACGCTAGCTAGCAGCACTTAGTGGCCGTGCCGTGCATGTGTGGAAGTTTGGATTTATCTGCATCTGCCATTAATTTGAAGAGTCAAACGCAAGTTGAGGGGGCACCATTTGAAGTTAGGCAGTATCGTTGTCAGGATTAAATTTATCTGTCCAAAGCACTTCGTCCCGTACGGACGCCTTTACTGTAACAGACGCATGTTCACCCCGAACATGCGCCTCCACACAAACAGACTCCTCCTACAGGCGCCTCTCTATTGTAACCGACAATGCCAAGAGTCGGCAATCCATGTATAAATACCTGTGTGATGATCAATGAAATTGAGAAGTTCATTCATTTACATTTTACTCACAACAATCGTGACCACACATGCCGCCCGGGTTGTTGACGCTTGACACCGTGAAATATGAATGGGCCGGAAGTCCTCTATTCACCTCAACTCGCTCGATCAGGGCTTCTGTCGCGCTCGTACGTAGAGAAGCTCGAAAAGAAAGATGCATGCCAAGGCAGACAGAATCCTAGCTGCATGCATATATGGCGACTACTCGTCCGCATCGCCACGTGTGACAACGACGGCGATTTGGCCCGCTGCCGACAAGGCCGGGCACGACGAGCACGTAGCTGCTATGTGGTCAACTGTTTCCACGACGATCACATACGGCATCAGGTCTAGCAGGCCTGTCGAATCAGTCGGACGAGCCCCGCAGCTCCACGTACCCATCTAGCTGAACAAGTCCAATATGTAATATATTTTCACTACCCATTTACCTCTTGCTGCAGGCTTTGATTGGAAAATTGTAGTAACCGGACCTTTTGTTTTATACTATCAAGAGAGCGAGCTAGCTGGCCGTCGTGCTGCCACGTCGAGCTGCATGGAGTTGAGAACAGTGTCGGGTCTCAGCGACTTCTTGACGCTGATCCTTTTGACTTTGTTTTAAAGAAAGCAGGCTAAATGACGTCCACGCAAGGACACTCCATTACACCACAAGACGCAGAGGTTTATTTTATGTACAACTGCTTTTGACATCGCTAGCTGGAAGATATAACTGAACTTAATTAGTGTGTCGTGCCTGCTGCTTCTTTAAACTACAAAGAAAATTAGATTTTGTGTTGAAAGACTGTCTTATGTATAGATAATATAATACACATTAGTAGCTAATCATTTTGTCAATGTGCATCGTGCATCACTTAGGAGATTCTTTTCCCCTCCTGCGTTTTGAGAGTCGACCTCCACCACCCGCGTTCGCTCCCAGCGCACTCCCGTTTCCACCCCGGCGGTTCTACCGTCCGGCGTCGGCGAGGATGTGTTGCCTGAGTTGTTAATAGAGTAGTTAGGTTTTTCTGTTCTTGCTTGTTGCAGGTTGTGTCTTCGAGTAGAGCACCAGCTCTCATCAGCCAGATCTGGTGCGTGCTCACCGTGGCCTTCGTCGCCACACAGCTCTGGTGGCAGGAGCTGATGCGGGCGGTGGAGCTCCGGGGAGTCATCTCGGCGTATAAGGCTGTCTTCCCTGCTTTTTCGAGCAAGTCCGTTCCTGTGTTGGGGTGTGGCACAGGAAGGTTGTGGCGGCGCATCTTCATCGAGCTTCCGAGGTGGAGGAGAGGTGTGGGTAGCGTGAGCGCAGCTCGATTCAATAAGCGCCCTGGTTCCTTTGCTGCTGCAGTGGCTACTCTGCTCCCTGTTTCTTGCTGCCGTGGAGGTAGTGCGGCGGAGGTGGAGGGGGTGCTGCGGCTTGGGAGTTCGTCGATGGAGCTCGCATACGGAGAAGACCCGCTCAAGGCAAGGTTGCCAAGGCGATTTGTGGTCGTTGGAGACCTCTTCGTGCCATGGTGGTGGGAGCCGGCCATGGTTTCTTCTTCCTCCAGGCCATTGTGCCGATGCGGAGGATCTTCGACTTCAGCGCGGCGTTCAAGGCTGGCGGTGGCCCAAGTGGTTTCGTCCCCGGCGTTGTCGTCGGTCGCCGCGTTTCGAGGTCTGCGCGGAGCGGCAGCGGAGAAGAAGGGCTGGATTAAGTTTCTGCCTTTTCTTCCAGGGTCTTGATTGTAATAGTTGGAGTCCCTTGTTTCTTTGTTCTTTTCTTTAGGGGTCTCCTTGTATTTTTGTCTGCCGCGTAATAGAGCTTCGGGGGCCTTCCAGCCACTCCCCGATGTTCAAAAAAAAAATCGTGCATCACCAGCCTCACATTTCTCTATGCGTGTCAAAACTTTTGAAAACGTCCGAGCCAGATACATGTTGTTCTCTCATGCTATCTCCGTTCTATAATGTAATCTTTTCTAACAAGATAGTTATGAAAATTCTTATATTGTGAAACCGAGAGAGTCGAACATAAATCTTGCGAACCGACAAAGTACATAAAATGGCGTTAAGAAAATTGTTTTGTTTTCTCCCTCAAGACATGACTGCGTGCTACTACTGCCACATTCGATTTGGCCGGAAAACATGTCAGGGACTGCTAGTGTCGTTGAGAATCGGTCTGGAGGAAGTCTTAGATACCCTAGCTAGTATAACCAATACTTCATATCCTCTTGATTTTCCACTACTGAAAGCATCTCCACTCGTTCGTCCCTCCCCAAGGCCTTTTTCGAGCCAAAAATTCATCACGCTGGGGCGGTGCCAGCGATTTGTTCAGCCTGGGGGACGCCAGTTCTAACTCGTGACACCCCAAGCCCGCCGAAGGGTGATTCGGCACAAAACTCAACACCACACACATTCTTGCACATAATTCATCACATAAATCAGTACAAATCAAATAGTTTAACAAAGCAATTTCATAATTTAACAATTTTTGCATACACACTGAAACACATGAAACTATGCGTTGCCCCTTTGCCTCCATAGATGCTCCACTAGATCATACTGCAGTCGTTGATGCGTCGGCGGGTAATATATTTGCGAACGCATAGTGAGGAAGGCAGTCAATGCTGCAAGAGAACTATGTCTGAAATATGGTTCGATGTCAACCCTGGATCATTTTTCTCGCTCTCAATGATCATGTTATGCAAGATCACGCAAACAATCTCACAGACCACATCTGATCTTTCATCCAGGTTAGAGCCGGGTACCGGACAATAACGAAACGAGATTGAAGCACACCAAATGCCCTCTCTACATCCTTCCTGCAAACCTCCTGGCACGTTACAAACCAAGAAGTCTTTTCTTCAGGTATGGGATTTGAGATGGTCTTCACAAATGTTGCCCACTTAGAATAATATGCCATCTGCTAGATAATATCACTTGTTGTACTGGTTTCCATTGACCTCGAAGTTCATCGGAGGAGCATGACCTTCCATAAGGTTTATGCCAAAGACAGAGGAGCACTGCAGGACGTTGATGTCATTGTGAGTTCCTGACATGGCAAACAAGCAGTGCCAAATGTGAAGATCCTGTGTTGCGACTGTCTTGAGCACCAAACTGCAAAATCCTTTAGCATCTTTGTACATTCCCTGCCATGTAAAACGACAGCTTTTCCAGCTCCAATGCATACAGTTTATACTTCCAACCATCCCAGAGAATCCTCTTGTTTCATTCTCTGTTAGGATCTGAGAAGTGTCTTCGCCACTGGGTTTCCTCATGTATTTTAGTCCAAACAATGGCACCACTGTATTGCAGATTTTGTACAAGCACTTAATAGCGGTGGACTCGGCCATTCACAAGTAGTCATCTTGCGAATCACCGGGAACTCCATAGCGGCCTCGTACATAACTAAGCTACCAGTGTGCAGTGTAGTGTTCTACCTGTAGCCCTGCACGTTCGGTTTTTCTTTTTCTTTTTATGTCGAAGTGTTGACAGTAACAAGCAACTCTTCCATTACGAAACTATGTAATGGCGCAGATGCAACTAACTAATGCAAACGAGTCGAGTATATACCAGACATCCAAGAAGAAGGAACAGAAAAGGCTGTTACGATGTTAGCTGCTGGCGCAACAGAACTCGTATAATACGGTACAACATTACCAATACGTAATGTCAACGATACAAAGGTGTCTATGAAGGAGAAATGCCGATAGAAGAAAATGACACGACCTACCAAACAGCCACCTCTAAAAATATCGTGTGGATCAGTCCCTGTGCCTGAGTTCGCTGACATGACAGCACGTACTCGATCGCCAACAGTTCTCCTTGGTAAGAGCATGTCTAACGGACCCCTTATGTTTTCGCCCCCTAAAACGCGTGTAGAGGGCCCTGTATACATATTTCGCCGGCCAAAAACTCGTGCGAGCTAGCAGACCCCCTACCCCCACCCCGTAAAACAGAATATTCTGTTTTATGGGGTGGGGGTAGGGGGTCTGCTAGCTCGCACGAGCTTTTGGCCCCTCACAAAACAGGGTTCTGCAGGGTTTAGCACAACTACACAAGCATATCAAATATGGCTTGATCGTGTTCCACCGGGCTTCAAGGGAGCGGTAGGATCGATCCGCCAAAGTCTTCGTGCGAGGCTTGAGCTTGTGGTAAACATCCTCAATGCGTTGCCAATAGCGCTTGCCGGTTTGATCGGTGCCGGTGGCAGCATCCATGGACACTTTGCCCCACGCACGGACAAATGTGACATCTTCAATCTCGGTGTAGTTGGGCTGCTTCCCCGATTTGCTCCGCCGCGTAGTAGCCGCGTCCACCTCAACCACGTCGTCGTCCACCTCTTCGTCCGCCTCTTCATCCTCGCCATAGTCAGCGTACTCGTCGTCGAAGCCAGCAATGCCCGAATCCAAGTCCACCGCAGAATCGTTGAGCATATCCATGTAGGATGTCGCGACGGCAGGCGCAGGCACTTCGTCGAGCACCTGGCGGGCACCAGCCGGCGGCGGCGTGGGCAACCGCGTGGGAGCTGGCGGAACGGCCGGTGACGGAACCTCGGCGACCACCGGCGTGGGCGGATCGTCCGCTGCAGGCGTCGCGGCCTTCTTCACCTTTGGCGGCCGCCCCCTCGTCGCGAATGACTTCACCTTCTTCGCGACGAGGGGCGCAGTAGTGGTCGCCGCCGCCGCCGCTACCGCAGGCCCCGGCGGTGTGTCGAAAAAGAGCTTCGGGATCCTCTTCCTCTTCATCGGCATGGTGGCGGAGATGATGGCCGCCACATCGGCGGAGGCCGCGGCGTCGACGGTGGCAGCATTCACCACCTCAGACATGGGTGGCGCGTCGTCGGCGGTCGGAGGGGCTTGTGAGGAGTCCATGGCGGCGAGATCTGGCGACGCGGTGGCCGGGGAGGGCGAGGAGGCGGATTTCCGGCGGCGGCGGCGGCGGTTGGGAGCTTCGCGCGCAGTTGGGGAAAGGGTGAGGGGTTGGCCCTGTACATCTCCTCCCGACCCGCACATGTAGAGGTCGACGGGCCGCCCCCTACCCAAACTTGTAAAAAATCGTCCGGGGTGATCCATTTACGGGGTCTGCTAGATGGCCGGGTAGAGCCCAAACCCGTATATCAGCGGTTATTATACGGGTTTGGGCCATATAGGGGGTCTGTTAGACATGCTCTAATAATATTCCTTGTCTGGCAAACTCTCCCGGTCACTGGTCTTGTCCAACGTCCATGTCTGATCCGTTGCAAAGTGTCGTCGGAGGGCTAAGCTGGGCTGATCGCGACGCCCACTGACCGTCTCAAAATGGAAGCACTATGCGTACGGATTAATTGTTTATGTACTGTATTCAGAATTTCGAAAAGTATGGTCACCCGCACCCGCACGGCCCTCAAAAAATACGGTAAGTAAAAGAAGGAGCTTGCATTTTCTTCTTCTTCTTGTCGAAAAACTCATGTATAATGGGCAATGGCATGTCCGCACGGCGTAATTTTTTTTTCTTGTTTTGAAGAATACATGTGCAGGGCGTTCTTAAGCTGGTCCAAGCTCCCACTAAAGCGCAAATACGGCGTAAATATGTTATTCTTCTTGCATGCATCCATGATGAGCAGAATTCATTGTCAACTTGATATCCCGATCCCTTTTTTTTCGAAGTATATGTAGCTAGATATTTTGATCCCTGCATGCATGATTCATGCATGATCCTGACCATAATCTGGGTGTAGAATACTCCCAGATTGCCCTTAGAGGTAGCAGCACTAAGGGGTACAATGTCAATGGATATCGGCTTGATGATGCTAGCTAGCAGCACTTAGTGGTAGTGTCGTGCATGTGGGGATTTGTCTATATCTGCATCTGCCATGTGAGGAGTCAATAGCTAGCGACCAGTTGAAGTTAGGCAGAAGTATAGTAGACCAGACATGCAGGGTTGACGTTTGACACTTGTTGCCACCGTGGCATCTGCACGGGAAGTCCTTTATTTTTGCACGCCCGACGATCAGCGTACGTGTCTGGCTCGAGCAAAAGAAGCTGCCGTCCATGCAAAACGGAGTGTGCATGGCAGGCACATGAAAAAGAGGCAAAGAAAGTCAGGTCCGTGCCAGAAATTTGTAGGATCAGGTTTGCTCAAAACAGTACAGTAGCATGTACGGAGTATATCTTTCATGTTATTGTACAGATGCAACGTGGGAAGCGCAGGTCGGCACCGAGCTCATCGGTATCGCCCCGAGCACCACAGCAATGAGGCTGACTATGCGCGCATGCATACGTAGGGCTAGCCGACTCGGCCGAGTTGACGCCGGAGAAATGATGTCGATTTGAGCGTGTGTATGCTCCACGGTCAATTATTTAACTCGGTGAACTTTGCTCCGGGAAGGGTTAATTTGGAACATCAAGTCGGCAATAAAAGTGATCCTTGGTCACCACTCACCCGGTAGATTCATAGGTTGGGCCGCCGAAGCTCCCAAAGCTACAGCCAACCAACGTACACGTTTCAAGATGCCAAGCTAAAAGATGCATGCTCGATCGACCACGCTCGTCCTTTCCCCGTTTCTAATTCATACTTGAACAGCGTGCCTCGGTACGAGTGATGCATGGTGGACAAAAGAGAAGGAAGTGATCGACGTGCCCTACGGGTTGGTCGGCAGAGTGGCACCGCGAACAAAACCACAAGCCTCTCATAAACCATGAGGTTGGTCGCAAGTTTTCACTTCTTTTTTTTAACTTTCTACCAAAAGTAGGTCAAATGTTTTGTTTTTCTTTTGAAGTTTCAGCAAAATTCAAACTACATGCGTTAGCAAAATCAATAAATTTTGAAGCCCATTTTAACTTTAGAAAATTTGGCATTTTGCTTAACTTTCGGCTACGGTTTGTTCAATATTCTTTTTTGGAATAACAAGTTTCTGAAAAAAAATCAGTAATATAAATTATATATAGTGAGTAAACTGATAATACCATCTCATTCCATGCTAATCTTAAGTTTCGGTAGGTTTCGATCTGGTGTTCCGTCGGTTCTTAAGAAATGGTTGTGTTTGCCCATTGCCAAATCCGACGATCTATGGCGAGTTCTTGAACACTCCCTAAATGATCTGTTGAATCCGATAGTGAAGCTACATTTTGGAAAATTGGTCCCAGGTTCGTGTGAACTCAATAATGGAAGATCGATGAAACGACAAATCGCTAAGTTCCAAATGCTTATGAAAATGAGTAAATTTAACAAATCCACAACCTATTGGGTTTAGGCTTTCATAAAATCACAATCGAAACATTTTTTTTCATGATAACCAACAATTTTTTAGTAGGATTTTTTCAAAACCCAAATCTCACGATTTAGTTAGCTTGACACTGTTTATGACAACCCAGGCCCGCCAGCTAGGTTCCACGTGGCATAATAGGCGGTTCTTCTAGGTTTTTACATGCGGATCAGATTTGAACCGAACCGTTTGGAAGTTTTCACATTTTTTTTACTTTTTAACAAAATTAATTCAAATATAACAAAATAAAAAATAAAAATTCTAGTAATTTCAAACTACATGTAGTGGTAAAAATTGGAAAATTCCAATAGTGCAATTTTCAGCTACAATTTGTTCAAATTTCCATATCAATATAAATTCTAGAAAATCCAATGGTGAAAAGTACATATATTGAGTAAATTCAGAATATTTTCATCTCATTTCGTTCAACTGATTCGAAGTTTTTGTGCATTTTGGTAATTTTGATCAAAAATCAATTAGAAGATAAACGTTTTCAAACAAATATTAAGAATACAGTAGCTCAATTCAGTTCCACCGATGGTTTCATTGTGAATTTTTGAACTAACTTAGGACAATATTTATAAAAAAAGGTGAAAACTTCCAAACCATTCTATTAAATATGGGTTTGTCTACCTGAAAACTACAAGTAAACCGGTCACCTTTGTCATGTGGACCAACTCGTGGGACTAGGTTGTCGGCATCCCTGTGAAATAGACTAAATCAAGTCAGTTGGGTTCTTTTAAACAACTTAGATAGAAGTTGTAGTTTTTATAAAATAAAAAGGCGAAACCCTAACCCCAATAATCAGGGTTTTGTGAAATTTGATTTACGAATTTTTTTGGGGTGCATATTATTTTTCATGAGATGGCTTGATATACCTTAGTTACGAAGAGTCGGAGAAGCCGATATTGAACTATTTGATATTTTTATAGGCTTGATGCAATGGCTCCGAGTCAATAGAAAAATGGTCAACAGTTCACCCTTCGATTTCGGATATCTGAGTTATGCAATAACTGAATAGACTTGTTCGTGTCCGGTTATCGTGTGGCACGAAGCCACATTGTGCACAGCGTGGACAAAGCTCCCGGAAGCTAGGTTAAAAATTTGGCCGCGGTAGATATCACCAGCGACACGACGATCTCTCATTCCGAGGCACACTGACACGACCCGGGTTCAGGTCGGCCGGACAGGATGAACGAGATGGGTTTCCACTTAGCTACACCTGTCAGCAAACGACACAGCCGTAGCCTTGCTTTCACCTCACCTCTGGGAGTAGAAGCAAGGGCAGGATCCTAGCATGCAACGTGTGACTTGCTGCCGACAAGGGCACGACGAGCACGCACGAACGCACTGATGCTGCTATGCGGTCAACTGTTTCCACTCAGCTAGCCAGGTTAGTGAAACGGAATTATCAACACTGAAAACTTGTGCGCAAGTCAGCACCTATGTCTTCTCAAACAGAGACATAGAATTTTCCAAGACAAGTTAATATGTGAAATAATAATGTCAATCATATGAAGAAGTCCATTATATATACGGATTTTCCAAGACTAGATCCCATTGACCTCTTGCTGGCTTGATCGATGAGAAAATGGTATTAATAGAACCTTTTGTTATATATGGGGAGAGTCGTCAGAGTAGAGTGGCCATGGATTCCAGACGTCAGTGGCGGAGCTGCTGTATACCTGTTGGGTTCGGATGAACCCAATAAAATACCTATGTTCTTCAATAATCTAGTGTCTTTTGTTGGTGATTGGTGAAAAATTACACTACACACAAGTGACTGAACCCAATAGTTTTATTCCTAGCTTCGCCACTGCCAGACGTGGCAACAACAAGCTGCCCGTCGTGCTGCTCATGTCGAGCTACATGCATGGAATTCAGAACAGTCGGTTCAACTGACTTCTTGACACCCCCCTTTTGACTTTGTTTTTAAAAAAAGCAGGCACACTTCATATATTACTCCGCAGAACGCAGATATTTATTTTATGTAGAGAGCAGCTAAGCCATCGCGGGAAGATATGTAATTGGAGAGTACAGTATTTCTTTACACTACAGGAAATTAGATGTAGATGCCATTTTGTGTTGACAACGCATTAGTAGCTAATCATTTAGTCGATGTACATCGTACCTCAGCAGCCTCGCATTTCTCTATCCGTGTCAAACATTCTGAAACCATCCGAGCCAGCTACATGCTGTTCTTTGAAGAAAACTAGTGTTTCCTTAATTAGATTCTCATAGTAAAGCAATCGTGCGAATAGATATAATGGCGATGTAAAAAGTGTTTCGTTTTCTCTCTGAAGACGTGTGTGGTACTACTGTCATATGCGATTTGATAGGAAAACCTGTCGAAACTGGCATCAGTGAGACTTTCATACCCTAGTAGTATGAACAATGCTTTATTTCCTCTTCATGTTCAACTAGTGCAAAAAGGGCATGAACCTTTAAAAGCGGTGTACACAGCAGCAGCATATGATTACTGAACTTTCTTTCTTCCCTTTTGGACAAGTGGTGAGCTATCTATCTTGGTTTAGCATGGCCTGAAAAAATGCGAATAAAAAGGGGCACAATTAGGGCTTCTCATGCACTAGCTTTAACTTGCTAGAATATGCTTTTGGGTGAATAACTCAAACCGCCGCTCCGTATTTTTTTTATCATGTATCATATTTTCCAACGATAAAGTATATGCCGACAACAGGTTCGGCGACCGAATTGTAGATAATCAAGTTTGACTAGGCTTCCATTGCGGCGGCAAACGCGACGACTTGTGATTCCCCCAGGGAGGGGGTTTCCAGGCCTCAGCCCGAGAATAGTGTTGCGTGTGGGGTGGTCTCGCCTTCGGGGAGCCCGGGTGCTGCTGAGGTTACAGCGCCACCCCCCCTCAGCCAGGAAACGCTCGAAATCTGCGGCACCGCTAGGCCGGCACCCAGTGACCCGCCTAGAACGGGCCGGTGGGTTGAAGTTGTAATGCGGATATTGTTCTGGAACATTAGAGGGTTTGGCCGCAAGGGGTGCCGAACCCTGATTATGGACTTGCTCCGCAATCATAGGATAGACATTTTAGTTCTCCAAGAGACAATGAAGCAGGACTTCTCCGATCTCGAACTCCAGGGCTTGGAGGTTGGCGAGATTTTTTTTTTGGTTCCGGTTGCCCGCCACGGGCCGTTCAGGTGGTATCCTGTTTGGGCTCCGGGATAGTGCCTTTGAGGTTGAAAGCATCGACAGGGGTCATTCTTTCATTAGTGTTAATTGCTTGATTCGAGCTCAGAACAAAATCATGATGTTTGTCGGGGTTTACGGGCCGTCCAGGCACGCTGACTCTCCAGCGTTTCTGGCCGAAATTTCTGCTAAAGTAGAGGCGTCTCGTTTCCCTGTCCTCATGGGAGGAGACTTTAACCTCATTAGGAGGGCTAAGGACAAGAATAACGATAATATCAACTTGAAGCGCATCGAAATGTTCAACAACCACATCGCTGATTGGGCACTTACAGAGGTACCTCGCTCGGGGGCAAGATACACGTGGACAAACCGCCAACACGACCCGGTGCGTTGCGTCTTAGATAGAGTGATGATCGACCCTGAACTTGATGCCCTCTTTCCCCTTTCGTCTCTCGCTGCGGACCCGATTCTTGGGTCGGATCACTCGCCTCTTATCTAGGACTCGGGAGGGGGACCTCCCATTCGTTCCAATCGCTTATTCTTTGAACTTGGCTGGTACCTTCTCCAGTCCCAGTGGACCAGCCTCATGGCGCGGGCGGGAGGCAGCGACATCCTAGACTGGTGGAAACACATGGTCGGGGGCCTACGCCAATACTTACGCGGGTGGAGTCGCAATATGGGTAGAGAGGCCCGAGTCTGCAAGCTCAACCTCCTCACCCAAATCGAAGCGCTGGATGAAAAAGCTGATTCCTTAGGCATTGATGAAGACGAGTGGGCTCTCCGCTATCACCTGGAAGACCAGCTCCTCGAGATCTACCGGCAGGAGGAGGAATATTGGCGGCAACGCGGGCGTGTTAGGTGGTCCTTGCAAGGGGGATGCAAATACGTCCTACTTTCACGCCGTAGCTAATGAGAGAAGAAGAAAATGCGTCATCACAACGCTCCTAGATGCGGAGGGACCAATCAACGATCCTGTCCGCATTCAAGAAAACGTGTACGATTTCTACCGTGAACTTATGGGCACGGAAGTTCCACGCCGTCTTGGCTTAGCGACTAACATCTGGAATTCGGAGGGCCGTGTCTCGAGGGCAGAGAACGAGGGTCTCCTCCTTACCTTTTCTGAGGCGGGGCTAGAAGCCATAGTGAATGACATGAAGGTGAACACGGCACCTGGGTTAAATGGGTTCCCGGTGGCCTTCTTCAGGCGATGCTGGCCTGTATGTAAGCTGGGGGTGCTTCATATGCTTAATGACTTCATGTTGGGTCGGGTGGATGTTTCTCGCCTGAACTTTGGGGTCATTTCGTTGATTCCAAAAGTCCAAGGGGCTGACCAGATTTCTCAATTTAGACCCATCGCCTTAATCAACGTCATTTTCAAGATCATCTCTAAAGCAGTGGCCTCTAGGCTGGATCCAATTGCTAACAGAGTGATCAGCCATAACCAGACAACCTTTCTCAAAGGTCTGTTCATCCTTGACGGTGCCCTGGCCCTGCACGAGGTCGTTCACGAGCTGAGGGTTAAAAAACTGGGGAGCATCCTTCTCAAGCTAGATTTTGAAAAGGCCTACGACCGAGTCAATTGGTCCTTTCTCTTAGAGGTCCTTCGTCAAAAAGGGTTCGACCAAGGCTTCATCCACAGAATTGATCAGCTAATTGCCGGTGGGAAACGGCAATCTCAATCAATGGGCAGATTGGCCCTTATTTCCTCAACAGAAGAGGGGTGCGCCAGGGGGACCCTCTGTCCCCCTCATGTTTAACTTTATTGCCGAAGCCCTCTCGGCCATCTTATCGGCAACTTGCTCTCCGGGCCACATTAGTGGAGTGATCCCTAACTTGATCCCGGGCGGGATCTGTAACATCCCAAGTATGAAAACCACCCCTAGAATGTTTGTTTCTTGCTTTATTATTGTTTTGCATCATGGCATCTTAATCATTGCATTTGTTTTCCTTTGGTTTGCATCTGTTTTCCTTTGTTTTCCCATTTGAAATTCAAACAATATTCAAACCTTTGTTTCATACTTGTTATGTTACAATTTTCCAAATAAAAAGTTCAAATAAAACATCCATTTTGTTTCCATGAAAATGGGAAGGTCAAACTATTAATTTGTTCTTTTTAATAATTCACTTAATTCAATTTGCATTCAAATTCAAATAAAATTCCAAACATCAACCATTTGAAATTGATGAGAATTACAAAACATTTCCAATCAATTTGTTTCAAATAAACTTGAGGGTCCAAAACTAATTAAATGTTTCTTTTTAATAAATCACTTGATCTCAAAATTCATTCAAGTTTCAAACAAATTGCAAACAACACTTAAATTCAAATCATTTTGTAAAACAAAAGTTGCACTTTGTGCTGTTACAATAAATAAGCAATATAAAATTTTTGCCCTAATTTTTCTAACCACAAAAATCTTTCTTTTCTTCCTATTCCTCTTCAGCAAAAAAAAAAAAAGAAACAGCAGAAAAAGAATAAAACAAAACGAGAGAGAGAGGGGCAGGCCAGCCAGGCCCAGCCCACAAACTGGCCTGGTACCCTTTCACTCTTCTTCCTCCCTCGTACGGCTCGCATCTCTGCGTGTCCACGTCGATGGCAGTGAACAGGGAACGGCCACGGGCGCTCCCTCCTCCTCTTTATAGCTCCACCCTCGAGCCCCCCTCGCTGCCCTAACCGTAGCCTCCACCTATATCCCTCGCCGCCGTCGTTTTCCTCTCTCTCACCGGCGATTCCTCTCTGTTTCTGAACCTCACCATCGCCACCGCGCCACCACCTCTGAATCCGTGATGAACGCCGGCGACCTGTCCCTCCTCACCTCTGGCTAGCAACGGGAATCATTTCCCCGCTGCTCCCTCTCCCTCTTGGACACCTCAGCGAGCACGGGGGGGGGGGGTCTGCTTCCACGCCGCCGTCCTCGACGTCGACGCCGCCGTCCACTGCACCGGGCCTCTGCCACGGCGACCTCGCGAGTGAGCAGCACCCTTCCCTCTCCCTCCTCTCTGCATCGCTTCGCAAGCACACGCACGCGCGCATCCACGGCAACGCCAGCACGCAGCAGCAGCCACGCAGATCACCGTTACAAGCGCGGCCAAGTTCAGGTTCAGTTAACTGACAAAATTTCAGTTAACGCAGACTGAAGAATAACCTCGCTGCGTAGCCTCTACTGACAAGCGAACGATCACAGCGCAGTGGTAGCGCAATAGCGAGCGCGCGCAGGAGGCCAGGGTTCGATCCCTGCCTCCCGCAGATAAAAATCCACCCTTTTTTCGCTAGGGTGTTGACAGGCAGGCCCCCCTGTCAGCGACCACTGCTGCCACGCTGGCCACGTTGGCCCCAGGGCCCACTGGCAGTGACCTAGGCTAGTTCACTGCGCGGTGTAAAAAGATTTCAGCTTTTTCTTTTTCAGTTTAAGTCCATTTCTTTTACAGTTTGGTCCCTAACATTAAAATGCCAATAACTTTTATTTTCCAACTCCAAATAATATAAATAAAATATGTTTTCTGCACCAAATTAAATTCTCTACCTGTTTAAAACATTTGTTTCCTGTTTTGAACAATTCAAATGCATTCAAATTTCAAATTCAAACAATTCATTTCAAATTTGATTAGATGCATAACTAATTCAAACTTAATTCAAATAACACAAATAAAATATGTTTTCCATGCCATTTTGAACCACCTTTTCAAATATAAATTTTGTTTCATGTTTTGAATAATTAAAATTCGTTAAATAATTTAAACCTTGTTTAAATCATTTAAATTTGCTAAGTTCATAACTTGCTCAAACTGAATTATTTTTGAACATGTAAAATATGTTTTCAAACCAGAAAAGTATAAACTTTTCAAATATGAATTTGGTTTAATGTTTTGAACAAATAAAATTCAAATAATTCATACTTGAATTTAATTCATTTAAATCTTGTTTGACTTGTTTAATTCATAAATAATTCATTCTAATTCCTTTTTCAACAATTGAAACATGTATTCCACCTAAAATTTTGTGTACTTTCCAAATATGAATTTTGTTATATGTTTTGAACAATTAAAATTGATGAAAACAACAAATGCTTGTGTAACACCTTTAAGGAACCAAAATTCCTTAACTTAATAAATAAAATCCCAAACTTGGTAAACCTTATTTCAAAATTGTTTCTATTGTTGTTATTTTTCTGTTTTCTTCATCCATGCATCATGATAATCCACTTTCACCTGTTGTTTAGTTGTAAAACAATTATTTCAACCTTAATTCATGGGTTTTCCACATGCAATCCAAATTGCATGTGGGTCCATTTAATTATGTTATGTTACCTTGTCAACTAGCTTACCTTTGATGCATCAATTAAATTGACATGCATCATCCCATGATTGTGCATTATGCCATGTTATTGATTGTTTGTCTCTCTGCGTTGTTTGTTTGCTTCTTCTCGAATAGACGACGACGTTGAGACAGACGAGGTTTACGACACTACTTCTGAGGAGTTAGCCCAGTACCAGGCTACTGAGTTTGCAGGCAAAAATTCACTCACATGAACCATTGTGTTCCTTTCCACATTGGATACCGATACTTTCCGTTGTCTATTTCTGCTAGCCATATGAATCGTTGCTTCTGTTCGATCCTATCACATGTTACCCTGTAACCCTGATATAGCCTTACCTCCATACCTATCACCCCGTTGCTTGTTGCCCGTGTCTTACTAGCATGCTTAGGGTTGTTTTTGCTTGAGTCTGTTACTCGTTACTTTCTGTTACTATATTTCTATTATGTTCTGGGGCTCGAGGTTTAAACAATCAACATGTTAATATTGTGGATAATAATAATTTGATGATAAGGCACCGGCAGGAGGCCCGGCGTGGTTTTGAGGCCTGCTAGTGTCGACCCTAATTGGGAAAAGAGTCTTGTCTACCGATCCATGATGAGCGCACTATCCGCATGTGGGAAGCGTGTATGGGCGCCCCCCTCAATTTGATTCGATTCGCGTCTCGTCCAAATCGCCTCATTTAGTTCGGGTTTTCCATTTGCCGCACGCATATGTAGGTACGAACCCGAGGCCAGGGTGGAAACTTTTGTAGTCGGCATTTAGGGAGACACGTTCTTAGAGTGCTATGAGGGTCCCCTTTTCTTCGTGGGGCTCGATTAGCCGTGCGCTCAATTGCACGGGGTTCTTTGGGCTTGATGCGAAGAAGAGTTGAGTTGTGTTGAGTGCCCCGCTTGGTGGGAGGCATTCCATCTGGCGGGTTATTCTTACGTGTACGGCCAAATTGGTGCATCCCTGCAGGGTTAAATCTTCTCGAGAAGCTGTGTTTTCCGCGGTTATGGTTGACTTGGTGAAAGTACTGGCTAACAAGTACTCAGAATAACTTACACCTAACTAATGATACTTGACTAGTAATAGTCTTATTGACACAATAACTGGAACCATCATTAATCCAAATGTGTGAGTTATCCTCGGATTGCTTCTTTGGATAAGGGGCGAGATCCAGGATGGGTTTGTTTGGAGTTAGTTGGTAGTTGGTTACGATACGCTATCTTATCTCCTTTCTGTTAGCCGGAAGTTGTAGTATATTTTGTAGTTGGTTAGTGCAGCCAGCTGCCGCATCTTTTGTATCACCCCTTTCTTCCGTTGAACCCAAAGCATCTGTGCTTGATGTTGTGGGGTACACTTTGGTGAACTGTGAGTCTTGCTTGCCAGTACGTTTATGTACTGACCCCTTTGGGGCTGTGGTTTCCGCAGACTACGCTTACGAGGATCCCCGTGATGGCTACTACGTGGAGTATGACGAGGCTGCTGACGAGTAGATAGAGGACCCCGGCAGGATCCGAGACATCGTGGATGGGCTCCGTCTTTTCGTTTCCGGCCTCTTAGGCCTATTTGGATCTTGTATGTACTCAGACACTTTGGATGCTTCCGCTGTGATGTAATGATGAATTGTTGGGACATGTGTCCTCTGGATGATTGTATTTGCTATCTCTGCTCTAGTGAGAGCTATTTGCAACTTATTTCCATCTTTTGTGTCCTAGAGATATGTTGTGTTATCACTTGTTTAAAAGCCGTTGACGTACCGTGTGTGAATGTTATGAAGTACGTCAATGGTAGTGTCCTGATTTCT
Source organism: Alopecurus myosuroides (assembly GCA_028641055.1). Lineage (NCBI taxonomy): Eukaryota > Viridiplantae > Streptophyta > Magnoliopsida > Poales > Poaceae > Alopecurus > Alopecurus myosuroides. Next base: position 724,311,680 of record CM054057.1, read on the forward strand.
ATGGGATGGTTTACGCAGACGATGGATAGTAGAGAATGGTTGTCACACGTTTACGTGTTGGCCTGCTCATATTGAGATACGGGTGCCGGTATGCCCCGTAAGCCATTTGTTCTACTGTCTAGCGGACTGTGAGTATCTTCTAGAAGTCCGGGTGCGACAGGATCTCCCATCTGCAGTATGCAGATGATTCCATCATCATGATCCAGAACAAGGATCTCGACATTGCCAATCTGAAATTCATGTTACTCTTGAGGAGATGTCCGGACTGCGCATCAACTTCCATAAATCTAGGTTCGCCTTGCCCCCACGGACCATCAGACTTGATCTTCTTGATTCAGCAGATCAACGCATCCCACTATCTGAAAGAAAAGAAGGACCACAACCTTTCTCTTCTCCAGAACTGGACGGGAGAGTAGTATCCTGCACTAACCAATTAGAAGCAAGAGCTATGGGCATACTTAACTAGAACTCCCTCTTACTTAACTTCACTAACCAGCCCTAACTTAATGGAACTTACCTTAGTACTCTATTTCTATTATACAGAGCAAGAGGAAGAAAACGATATACTTATATTATCAATCCTAAGAAGGAAAGTCCTGTTAGTGAGTGGTAAACCAATAGATCCGACTAAGTCTTTGTGCTTGCCGAGTCCCTTGGCGAACAGACCTGCATTGCCAATATGCTCAATTGCAAGCTCGGCTCCTTCCCTTTTCTTTACCTTGGCCTCCCTATCTCAGACAGAAAGCTGACTATCCACCAATGGAATTAATTAGTGAATAAATTGGGTGCTTGGGTGGAGGTTTGGATGGGTCGACTACTTTCCTCGAGGGGAAGTTTGATCCTCTCCAACGCATGCTTAGAGGCACTGCCCACCTACGCCATGGGACTATTCTTGCCTCAAGACGGGGTGCACGAGAAATTCGACTCCGTTCGCGCCTGATTCTTCTGGGAAGGTTCTGGCACCAAGCGCAAAGGCCACATGATTAACTGGCCAGCGGTTTGTCGACCCAAAGACTGCGGGGGTCTTGGGCTGACCAACACCAAGCCCATGAATAAAGCGTTGTTGCTCAAGTGGGTCTGGAAACTATTCAAGAATTACACCTCGCTTTGGCATGAGATAGTCTTTGAAAAATACTCCGAGGCGTCTAACATTTTTGCCGCGGACCCTAGGGGGATACCATTTTTGGAATAGCCTCCACAAGATTAAGCATCTGTTTAAGTTGGGTGCAAGGTTCGAGGTTCGGGATGGACTGCAGACTCCCTTTTGGTCTGACTGGTGGACAGGGGATGGCCCTCTAAAGGACATATACCCTCTGTTATTTGAGATCTGCGAGTTTCCTTCCATTTCTGCTGATGCGGCCTTTGACATTGAGGGGCTCCATTTCAGACGCACTTTCTCCCCACCGTGCATGGCTCAATGGCATGGGCTTAATGCAGAACTGACTGAGGTGGGTCTCTCAGTGGGTGCAGACTCCATTTCTTGGGCCTTGAAATCCTCGGGGGGCTTCTTAGTGGCCTCGATGTACAATAAGCTTGCTCAAGGGGCAACTATTGTCATGTGTCGGGACATTTGGTCCGCGAACACCCCGCTCAAAGTGAAAATCTTCACTTGGCAGCTCGCTCAAGATAGGCTCCCATCTCGCAATAGACTCTTTGGGCGCTTTGCCCCGCCACGGCGGTTTTGCGCCCTTTGTGGTTCTGTGGAAGATGCTGCGCACATCGTATTTCAGTGCTCCCTGGCCAAACTAGGCTGGAGTGTGATCAGGCAGCTGCTAGGGTGCAGTTGGAGCCTGGCCACCTTCCCCCAGTTTTTCTCCATTGAACAATCTCTGTTAGGCTGCCAACACCGCACCCGTTGGGTGCTGTTTGCGACGCTAGGATGGGTTCTTTTGCTTACTCGCAACAAACTCGCTATTGAATCCGTTGTTCCCAAACGTCCGGCTGACGTTATTTTCAAAATGTTGATCTTTGTGCAGGCTTGGGAAATCTCGCAAAGGAACCTGACAAGTTGGCGCTGCTCCAGTTGGCGACCGGGCTCAAGACCATCTTCCACTCTTTGCTGCCGCTGCCGAAATCACCCTTAGTTCCCTTCCGGTCGGTTTTGGGGAGGCTAGCCCCTTGCTGTTTTCCTGTTTTTCTGTTTGGCGAAGCTGTAGGCCTCAGCATGTTTAAGTCCCATCTCTGTTCAACTGAATTCCTTGCTTTATTAATTTAAAGTAGGGCATAAGTGATGCCTTTTATCTAATTTTTTTTATACAATAGTAGACACCAAATAAATATCTTAGCCGACCACCAAAATCACACCACCATCACAATAATATATAAAAATCATTCTTCGGCCGCCTGGGCCTTTGCTTTCCTTTCCTCCGTTATGTGCTTTATTTCCTAGATAAAGTATGCTTTCTGATCGCATGTTGCTCGTGTTGGCGGACATGATATGCGCTATTAGGCCCTCTTCTTGATTTCCCTGTCATCTTCCTACTCCTTGAGTTTTTTTCTCTTGCACGACAAAGTAGGTGCTCCACCTTCAGTGGTTATCTTCATGCATCTTCAATTTGGTAGCCGAGCATGATGAGACCTCCTTCATGTACTCGGCTACCACCTTGAATGGAGGGAGATGATGCCTCCTTCTTTCACACCCTTGATTTGTTTGTCCCAACTTAGACGTTCCAAGCAGGCCCTAGCATCCGATCTGTGTAGATCGGCACCTCTCCTCCCCTCGGCCGTTCAAAATGAGTCAGCGTTTTCCACTTTGACAATTATTAATCCTGGACCAACAATGCATCAAACCGAAGGTCGTTTTCTCGTGATTGATTTCTATGTACATTTCTAGAGCATCTTGCAACTAGATAAAAGGTCACAAGTCAAATACAAATGAACTTGAGATCATGGAAAGTTATAGCAATTTCATGAGCATGCAAGTTTGCAGGAGTATGTAGGATCTTACATTGTCGGAAAAGTTCTCGCCACTCCCATTTTTCATCATTATTTGATCATGGCACTGGTGAAACTTTTTACAAAGAGCCCTTGTATGGCGCTCCACCAATGTCCGACTTCACTCACATTGCGATCAATGTGTGGCGGGTATGCCTTTTTTAAAAGTCCTTGGGGACCCTACTCTAATATGATTCACGATGTGTTGTGCGTCTGTAATGGGGTCTTGCTTATTGTCATCTAAGCTTCACACAATAATTCATTCTCGGGTGCTAACCACGTCTTGCCTCTTGAATCTGAACAGATCACCTTCGCCTTCTTGATTTTCTTGCCGGCTGCAACATATTGCACTCACGTTCCTCTTGGACGGCCTCCCCAGCGTGGCCCTAGGCCAACCTCCCTAGTGGCTCTGGCTGGCATCCCCACCCTGGCCCTGGCCTCATCGCCATAATAACCATCGTGGATAAGCTGATTAAACGCGTTGGTGGACGTCTCCTACGACATTGAATGGACAATTCATCACATTGTCGGTTTCATTGAAAGAACATGTGCACAGTGCCGGCTTCATTCGATGCAAACGCGCACAAACATACGCACCTTGCCAAGCTCGGACATTTTGACGAGCATGTTGGCGCCACAATGACCCAAGAGTTTCTACCGGGAAGTCGTGATGCCGGAATCACCATTTCGTGATTCCCGGTAGCTCGTGTGCTAAATCGTTGTAGATGGATTCCTGGTTGAGGTTGATGCCTCGGCCTGGGTTTATGACTGCAATAGGCGAGAATAATGCATTCCTTGGGTTGGTGGTGTCGTTCTCGCCTACCTCAGGGCGAGACGAAGAAAAGTGTCTGTGTCAGCACCATGGCTCGCCATTGAAGTAGGTGGTGGAAGACGACGAGGAGCTCCGAGAAGGGATGGCTATCGTGCTCCCTTGGCTCAAATCGAGCAGTACGTCCTTTTCCTCATGCATTTTAGCCTGCCAGCTTGACCGGTGGATGCCACCGCGTGAATCTGCTCGATTGTAGATCCCACCGGCTCCCACTTCATCAGCGACATCATCTCCTCGCCTTACGCCGATGCCTTGCGGGGTTGCGAGTAGAGAGTCATTCGTATAGTCGAGGAGTGAGGGAAGGAGAGGGTTGCACTAGCGGCGGCAATGTGAAAATGTAGAGGAAATTTGGGATTCCGACGATCGGAGAAGCAATATAGAAGGAGAAGAAGAATTTTGCCCAACTTCTGTGTAAGACCCCCCTATCGGAGGCCTTGTCCGGGCGTTGTCCGGCGCCCCCCGAGCAGGCCTCTAGATTTTGACGACGGCTCCGGGGTGACATGGCAGAAACTCGGTTGTCCCGGATAGATGGGGAATATAGCCGGTGTCTTTTTTTTTGTCCGGACCTTAATAAACCTTCCAGAGTCCTTTGTGTGGTGCCAATGGAAATGCTTTTAGATTGGGCCCTTTGTCCAATGAGAAAAATGATGATGTATCGGTGATATTCATGGCCGCATATCAACACTAAAGGTATACGAGTTATGATCCAAACAAAACACCGTAAAATCGTGGAGAACTCGGCACTCATCCCCGAGTAACTTTTTTTTTTACTTTAAAAACTGGATGTCATGGAACGGGTTGGGTGTTTTTGTTCCATTATGGGAACTGGCCCTATTTTTTTTTTGGTTTGTACAGAAAAACAATCGGCAGCCATGTCTTCACAAATAGAGACACAGGTATTTCTATGTTAGATTCCTTCACGTTTTGCTGGCTTGATAGGAAAATGGTATAAAACTTCGAACGGCGACTGTAACCACCGGCGACGAGACCCGCTAGCCTGACTCCCGACCGGATGGCGCCGGCCGCGTCCCCAGTTGGGGGGACGGCAGCTGCTTCTATCCGGGGGAGGCGGTGGGCTGACCTCGCTGACGAGGAGGATGAAGAAGTAGCAATGGCGGCGGAGCTCCTGGCGCGGTGTTCTATCCCTCCATCCCCGACCTTCGGTGATTTCCTGCTGGGTGCTAGACGGGTACCGAGGATGATCCAGCGACGGGGTACGGTGCTAGGCCGTCGGCCGCGGGAAGGTCACCATGACCGGCCGGAAGTGCCTCCGGCAACGACGCTCGTCACTGCGGCTCTGAGCCAGCCGGGGAGGGGCGGGGTGCTGCCCGTGGACACGGGGAGAGGCCCTGGGTCCGTGGACGCGCCTCTCCCTCCTCCAGGCCCGGGGTGCAGCGGCGGTGCATTGGCCGGTGCGGCCGTACCGACGGCGGCGGCGCCCTCGCCCAACGAAGCCGCTCCTGCGTGCGGGGCTTGCCCTAGGCTGGATGGGCCAGATGGGCCGGCCCAGGCACTCGAGTGGAGACGGCCGCGGGCTGAAGGGGCTGCTGTACGCGGATGGGCCAGGAGGCCGGGCACGGGCCGGCCCAACGGGCCCTGGCTCTGGATCCCGCGGGGCTCAAGAGATCTGCAGTTAGGGTTTCCGGCCCCCGCACATTCTATTCGCCACTTCGCTGCGCGTGCTCGCACCGTTACCCCAACGCCGCCGCCGCCTCCCTTGACGCGCTCGTTCGCCGTCGTTGCCGCCACCGACCCCATGAAGCGCGGCCGCCCGGAGGAAGACGAGGCGGACGTCCATCCCCGCCGGCGCGCGCGGTCCCCTTCCCCCATCCCCGCCCCTGGTCGCCCCCGTACCCGGTCTCCACGCGACCGGACGTATCGTCCGCCGGCGCGGCGCTCGCCGGCGCGGCGCTCCCCGGCGCGGCTCCCCTCTCCTCGCAGGTCCTCTGCTGCCCGGCAGCCTCCACGCACTGCCTCTGACCAGGGGAGGGGCCGGTCGCCGCCTCGCTCGCCTAGGCGTGCTGCCTCGCCGACTGGGGCTCGCCGGGAAGCGGAGATGCGGGAGGAGCTGCTGCTCCGGCGCCAGGAGCAGGCCCGGTCGCCCCCATGTCGCCACGCGCTGCCGTTGGCTCGCTCGCATGTCGTAGGGACTGGTCGTGAGGCTGAGCGCAGCTCCTGGTGGGGTCGGACCGATGACCGCCTGCCACAGCACCATGCTGGTCTGGGGCGTTCCGCTCAGGGTCGTGCTGGGGATGGGATGGATGCGGCTCCATCGAATGCGAACAAGAAGAAGGCAAACAACAAGAAGAAAAAGAAGCCGCGACAGATGGTGCCGGATGGCGTCGGAGGGAACCAGATGGGGTACCCACCGATGCCGTCTACCACCGTCTCCCCGGGAGCTCCGCGCGACTCGACCCACACAGGGTTGGGTGCGACACACTCTCAGGCGGAGGGTGGGACAAGGTCTCCGCGGCGGATCCAGTGCTTTAACTGTGGGATCTTTGGGCACTTTCTGTCAGACTGTACCCAGCCGGAGTGCTGCCTGCGTTGTGGCGATCCGGGTCACCGCCTGACTATGTGCTCGGTTCCGGCTGGTCCACCGCGCAGGCCTCACCTTGAGCTCCTTGGTCACGGGGTGGAGTCGATCTTCTACTACATCGATCTAGGCGGAGTCCCGATGGTGGTCCCCGAGAACCTGGCTCGCGTCTCCGTGCTCCCTGACCAGCTCCCGACTCTCTCCGCTGGCCTCACGGTGGAGATCTTGCGTGATGAGCTGGCCCAGATCATGCCCGGCCATGAGTGGAAGGTGCGTGAGGTCTCACCCACTGAGTTTGCGGTGGTCTTCCCGACTGCCGAGATGCTCCGACTGTGTTCCATGGGCTCGACCTTCACTCTTCCAATCAACAAGATTCAGGTGTCTATCAAAGCTTCTACTGCTGCTTCCTCGACGAACATGCTTCGCTCCACTTGGGTTCGCCTGTTTGGTCTTCCTGACGCGGCTAGGACCCCCGCGGTTCTCGAGCTGCTCTCCCAGGCGCTTGGCAAGGTGGATGAGATCGATCAGGCATCCCTTGCTGGCCCTGGTGCAGTTCGCATCCGCATCCTCTGTCCGGACCCGAGCCTCCTACCTGGTCTTCTGCCTCCTGTCTACTTTGGTGGACGTGGTGGGAACGAGGGGGCGACTGTGCGGGTGGAGCTGGAGGAGGACCGTCCCCCTCCCCACCCCCCAGTCGCCCCGAGGGGGGTCCGTCCGGGCAGGACGGCGACTCCTCGGACGCTGATTCCTCGGACGACGACGACGACGAGACCGACCAGCGGGAGTCTCAGGAGCCCGACCCCTCGGCTGACGTTGCCCCACCTGTGGCCCCGGCGGCCTCTTCTGCTGCGCCGCCACAGGGAGCAGCCGTGGACTCTGGGCACTCTGTGTCGCTGGGCGTGGAGGGTGCGCTCCCCAAGGCCCCCTTCTCTCAGTACGGTTCTAACTTTGGGCTTCCGGGCCTCGACGCCGCTGCTCTTGGACTGGGGGAGGGAGACCTGGAGGAGGACTACGCCAACGTAGGGTTGGAGGTGGTCCCGCCGTCCTCGTCACGCTCAGGAGGGGCCCTCTGCTACACCCTCTCCCCGGGTTCGTCCCCCACCTCTCCGGTGAGCTCCCCGCCCCCGGTCCCGGTGACCCCGGCGTCGGGCCCTTGCGAGCAGGTCACAGTCTTCCCCGACACCCCTGTGGCCTCCACGCAGGAGCCGACGCGGCGAGTCTCTAGGCCGCCTGCCCAGCCGTCTCGCTGCAGTGCTCGTCTGGCCCGGGCCAGGGGGGATCTGGACGGGCCAGTTCCTACTGTGGAGGCACAGGCGATTCAGCTGACGGCCGCGCGCCGCGACACCACAGGTACGCCGCGCCTTCCCCCCCTTTGCTCCCCTTCCTCGGGCTCTATATTTTCTGTTCTCGATGAGGTCCCCCTGGACCATCTGGCTCAGGTTGCCGCTGATTGTGGGGTGGTGTTCCGGGGGGAGCGAGTCCCCCGGTTGGAGCAGATCGCCACTATAAAGGCAAAGGAGGTTATTGAGGGGGCCCTGGCTACCGCACGAGCTCAGGCGGAGCTTGTGCGGACGGCGGTCCCCTCCTCAGGTCCTCTGGTGCAGATGGCCCCGGACCCGAGCAGTAGTTCCCAGATTGTGCCTAGTGGGACGGAGGCTCCTGCGCAGGGTGCCCAGACGGGGAGCCCACGCGGGCGGCCTCCCAAGGTCCCCAAGGCTTCGTCTCGGCCCTCGACCATTGGTAGGGCCCGCTCTGTCCCCCGTAAGGGGACACCCCCCGATAGTGTTTCCCAATGAGTGCTCCTATCCGATCATTCATATGGAACATGCGGGGTTTTGGGCGGGAGGGCTCTTCAAAGCAGCTTAGCGAATATATGCGACGTGAAGTTGTTGATATTGTCGGGCTTCAGGAAACGATTCGACAAGACTTCTCCATCCATGAGTTACAGCGCCTTAGCCCTTTCAAATTTGCCTGGCAATGGCTGCCGGCTACCGGTCACTCAGGCGGGATCCTCCTTGGTGCAAAGGAGGAGACCTTTGAGGTGGAGGACATGGACCGCGGGGAATTTTTCGTGAGTATGCTTCTTACTCATAGACACACCTCCTTCCAATGGGAGGTGATCATCGTCTATGGCCCCGCCGACCACAGACGATCGCCGGCCTTTCTTGCCGAGTTACGCGGCAAGGTAGAGAGATGCTCTACCCCGGTAGTTATTGCCGGGGACTTTAACCTCATAAGGTCTCCGGACGATAAAAGTTCGGCTAACATGGATCATCGGCGGATTGATATGTTCAACGACTGCATCGCCGACCTTGCCCTTAAGGAAATTAGGCGGATAGGAGCTAGATACACTTGGTCTAACAACCGAGCTGACCCGGTCCGGAGTGTGCTGGACCGAGTCCTTGTATCGGTAGACTGGGAGATAGCGTTCCCTCTGTGCTCATTACAGGCACTGACTAGGGTTGGTTCGGATCACACCCCCCTATTGCTTTCGTCTGGCGGCACCATTCCACCAAAATTGAACCGATTCCACTTTGAAAATTTCTGGCTTGAGAAACCAGGATTTGTGGAAGCAGTCCAGGCTCGCTGGACTGAGGCTGCGGCTAATCCACCTCGCATGTTTAATGCGGTGGACGCTTGGCACCACTGTGCCCAGATGTCGCGCAAATTCATGAGAGGGCGGGGTGCCAACCTTGGCGCGGAGGTGAAGAGAAGAAAAGGTACGATCTTGGAGGCGATCCAGTCCCTCGATCGCGCTTCGGACTCGGTAGGGCTAACCGCAGAGGAGTGGCTTCAGCGGTATGCCCTTGAGGATTCCCTTATGGAGATTTACAAGGGCGAAGAGGTATTTTGGCGACAGCGGAGTCGCCAAAACTGGATCCTTCGAGGCGAGTCTAATACAGCATACTTCCACGCGATCGCTAACGGACGTCGGCGGAAATACTCTATTCCTTGCCTTTGGGAGGGCGATCGTCTCTTGGAGGAACCGAGAGAGATCTCCGCCCATATTTACTCCTTCTATAAGGAGTTATTTTCCGCGGGTCCACGCTCGGGGACCTCGCTAGTCCAGGATCTGTGGCCAGTGGGGGCACAGGTCTCGGATGCGGAAAACGCGGACCTTACCCTCCCCTTCCTTGAGGAGGAGGTGGCCCATGCGATCATGGATATGAAGGCAAACTCGGCCCCGGGGCCTGATGGCCTTCCAGTGACCTTCTTCCAGAAATTCTGGGAGACGATCAAGGCGGTCATCATGCCAATGTTCCAGGAATTCTATATTGGAACCTTGGTGATGACCCGTCTTAATTTTGGCGTGATTACCTTGATCCCCAAGGTAGTGGGGGGCTCGGACATCCGCCAATTCAGACCGATTACTGTCCTGAACGTCATCCATCGAATCTTCTCCAAAGTGTGCGCCACCAGACTTGCTCCAGTTCTGGAACGCCTCACACATCCGTACCAATTCGCCTTCCTAAAAGGACGGTACATCCATGATGGGATCCTAGCCCTCCATGAAATAGTTAACGAGGTGAAGGCACGACGCCAGAAGGGCGTCTTCCTTAAGCTGGACTTTCAAAAGGCTTACGACCGCCTGGAGTGGCCCTTCCTTCGCCTAGCGTTAGAGCGAAGGGGAGTGGATAACCGGATGATTTGCTGGATTATGCAATTGGTGATGAGAGGGAATACCTCCATTAACATTAACGGGGTAGTCGGCCCTTATTTTAAATCCACGTGTGGTGTTAGACAGGGTGATCCCATTGCACCCCTATTGTTCAACGCTGCAGTGGACGTCCTTGCAGAGGTCTTGGAGCGCGCCAAGACCTCTGGCCACATCTCTGGGGTGGTTGGACATCTAGTCCCAGGAGGAGGGGTGACCCATCTTCAGTATGCGGATGACACCATGATCATGGTTGAGGGGTCGGAACTTGACATTATTAATCTAAAATTCCTCCTCCTTTGCTTTGAATCCATGTATGGCCTCAAGATCAACTTCGACAAGAGCGAAGTTGTGATTCTTGGTTACTCCGCGGCAGACCAACAGCGGATTGCTGATAACCTTAACTGTAGACTGACGCAGTTCCCAGTCTGCTACCTGGGAATGCCTATCCGTGATTCTAGGATCCTTATCAAGGATCTAGACCCGCTAGTAGGGCGGGTCAGGACTAGATCGGAGCCATGGCAAGGGAGGTTCACTTCCAAAGGGAGTAAGACTATCCTTATTGACTCCTGCCTGTCTAGCCTCCCCATGTATATGATGGGGCTATACTTGCTTCCGGAGGGCGTCCATGCCAGCTTCGATAAGGAACTCTCTCGCTTCTTCTGGCAGGATGCGAAGGGTCACCAAAAGTATCATATGGTGAAATGGGCGGATCTCTGCGCCCCTAAGGAGTTTGGGGGCATAGGGATTTTGGCCTCTCGCCAGATGAATAAAGCACTCATGCTGAAATGGGTGTGGCGGATTTTACGGGACGACGGGGGCCTCTGGCTCCAACTCATTAAGGCTAAATACCTTAGGGGTAGTCCGCTCCTGGCGTGTGAGCGAAAGGAGGGTTCGCAGTTTTGGCGAACGATCCAGACTATCAAACATGAGATCCGCCGAGGGATCTCCTTTTCCGTAGGTGACGGACGAGGGATCCTGTTCTGGATGGACCCCTGGTTAGGTGCTCACCCCCTCCGCCACGAGTTCCCGGAATTGTTCGCGATATGCTCAGATCCGGGATTGTTGGTGGCGGGGGCGGTCCAGAACGGGCAGTGGAACATTGGATTTCGTCGCACGTTTGGCCCGGTGGAGGCCGTTAAGTGGGAGCTGCTCTTGACCTCTCTCCCCCAGGCCTTAGGTGCCAATCCGGACTCGACTGCGTGGTCTCTGACATCATCGGGTATCTTCTCGGTTGGATAGGCATACCGGGCCCTTTTTAGTGGGCCCAAGACTCCTTGGGCGATCCATCTTTGGAAAGCTCCTATGCCATTGAAGATTAAGATTTTCACTTGGCAGTTACTGCGTGACCGTCTCCCTTCGGGGGTGGAGGTCACCAAGCGGTTTGGTCCAGGTGATGGGACCTGCCCTCTTTGTGCGGTCCTAGAGACGGGGACCCACATTTTATTCTCTTGCCCCGCAGCTCGCTTCCTTTGGAGCTTCATTGCCGAGGCGCTGGGGCCTGAGTGGCGGGCCCTTGACCTCAGTGAGTTCTTGGAAGCGCAGGCAAACCGCAACGGGGGGAGGAGACGCCTCTTCTGGTTATTGTTTGCCGCGATGACCTGGACTCTATGGACTATTCGTAATAAGATGGTTATCGAGCATGTCTTTCTGAGACGGGCTTCTGACTCTGTGTTTAAATTCTTGGCTTTCTTGCAGCAGTGGCACCCTCTCTGTAGACAGCGGGACTTGGAGCGGCTGGACAACATGATTCAGGACCTCGTCACGACGGCTCGCCGCCTATCTTCTGCTTCCAGCCGCTGAGCTTTGATCTGAGCTGTATCTTTTATTTTCGTTTGCTCGTAGGGCAGTATTGTGCTGTTGCCCCAGCAGACTCTGGATTGCATTCGGGTGTGTGTGTTTGGGTCCTCGTTGTATGACGGTTGCTTGCTTTATTTATAAAGCGGGGCGTAAAGCCTGTTTCGAGGATAGGAAAATGGTATTAAGATAAGGTAAGAGAGTGGACCTTCGAATAAGACTTGCGTTTCCCAGGAAGAGAACCTATTTTTTCATATCGATAGCCACACGGGTAGCGTCCATGGATTCCAGAACTGGCTAGCCTAGGTGGCTGTTAAGCTGCCCATGTCGAGCGACATGCTTGGAATTCAGAACGGTCGGTGCAACGACGAGTCCATGACCAGAGGCGGATCTAGAGGGGGGCGAGGGGTGGCTAGGCCACCCCCATGGTTCTGCCACCCCCGATCATATGTAGCAGGGGCCAGCGGGTAATATTAGTCTCCCAATTAGCCTAATTCTAATATTTCCAATCCATCGGTCGTGGCTGCATTCAGTTTTTGTGGACCGAAGCCAATGCACCTAATCAAGGCCCTAAGGCTATAATGGTACGCGTATCAAACTTGTTTACTGCACTGTGTGCACGCAATCGCATCTACTATCCATGTTCCCGTCTGCCGAACCGCACAAGTTCATATCGAGCGACGATGCCGCCGCCGCAATAAGACATATCTACAGATTCGAAGGATCAAGCAAGCTCAATTGGAGACGACGACCTATTGCTGCTACCGTCCCACGCGACATGGTCCCAAGATCAATTTTCATGAATGATCCTATGATTGCCAAAGCTACATATTGTACATCTACATGTCTATATATGCTATATAGTTGTGTTATCACGATCAATTCAAATAATTACTTCTTGATAATTTGTCTGGCTAGTTATAATGGTTTATTAATTATTTTCTACTTGTATAGCTGGTTGCCATGAAGAGGAAGACAACGCAAATTAGTAATTTTTTTCAATCCGGTTTGTTCAAACTCCAACTCCACGTCTGAAAATACAAATCCACGAGAGGAAACAACTATTCCAGCACAAGCCACCATAGATAATAATTCCAAACCTGATCCGGAAGATGTGCAACCTTCCGACGAAATACCGGTAGTTTGATAAAACTTGATATATTTTCATAGTTTGATAAGATCGGAATTTTTCCCAAGTGTACCGATTTTACGATCAACGTCTTGTTCGGCCCCCGCCATGCTCAAATCCTGGATCCGCCCCTGTCCATGACACTGCTTTTGACTTCCTTTAAAGAAAGCTAGCCAAATGCCCTTCCACGCACGCACAAGCACAGATAATGTTTGTAGCCTACACAGCACACTTCATTAATCAACAGAACGCAGGAGTAGTTGAAATAAGTGTCGTCCTTAATTGGTAGTTCGATAAACAACAATAAAATAGATTTATGGGTGATTTTGTGTTAAAAATTGGTTAACTAGTATAGAAATTATACAAGTTTTAGTGTGGTTGGCAATAATAAGAACCGTACATCTGCACCAATCCAACGGCGGTAAAATAGAGGTACAAACTGAAAGTACCCGAAAGTACCCAGAAGTACTAAAATTTTGATTTATTTTATTTAATAAATAATTAGCGGTTGTTCCATGGCCACCTCCTAGAACCATATTCTGGTTAAGGCTGGTGCCAATGCACCGCCCCACTCTCGCCTCGCCACGTTAACTTTACTCTCACTCTCACCCCCACTCTCACCTCACTCTCGCCCCACGGTACCAGTGCACGGGCTGTAGTGCCACTCTCACTTCTCTCTTCTCCACTCTCGCCTCCACTCTCGCCTCCCTCTCGCTCCCACTAGCACCGCTATCGCCTCCCTCTCGCCCCGCTCTCGCCCCGCTCTCGCCCTCTCGCCCCGCCAACGCGGGCGGTAGCGCGCCCTCTCGCCCGCTATCGACGGGCGAGTCTGCTACCGCCCGGCCCACTCCTCTCGCCCCTCCTCTCGCCTCCTCTCGGCGGTAACGCTCCTCTCGCCTCCTCCTCTAGCCTGCGTTGGCACCAGCCTAATTGCCGCCTTGGTCGTCGCCACGGCTGCTTGTCAGGCGAAGAAGAGCGACGCGTCATGCCCGCTGAAGGCGCTTCGTCCGGCGGACTGGATCGCACTCTGCAGCCGGATCTGTTTGAAGCAGAGCATTTTCACGGCCATCTGCACCAGCAGCTGCTCGTTCTGCGCCGAGTGGCTGCACGCGTCCGGCGTCAATGCTGGCAGTCCATCTCCTTTCCTTGCACATCCGGTTCCTCTCCGCCACTTAGATGTTCGGACCTGCAATTCAATTCCAACCATGAAGACGATGATTAATTATATATGAACTAAAACTAAATGAAAAAGAGAAATCAGTGTGTGCGTGTGTGCCTTGATGAAGATGTCGACGACGTGGTAGATGCTGTTGCTGACAAGGCGGACATGGTCGGGGAGGAGCTCGGCGGTGGAGATGAACACGGGAGGGGAGAGATTAGAGTCAAAGCGCAATCTCCGCTAGGTAACTCTCCAGCAGCTTGGAGGCCTCGGCCTCTGCGCCTCTGCTTCGGGGCTGTCATAGTCGAAGCTGTCCTCCTCGTTGTCGTTGTCGAGTTTGAGGAACAGCGAGCAGATCCTCAAAACCATGTCGGTATCATACAGAGTTTGGAGTTGCTGAACGGCTGCCGCTGCCGGCGTCGGCGATGTCGTCGTGCAGGTGTTCATCACGATGTATGATCAAGCTGCATGCCCGTCCTACACATGGTGGACGCGGACAGTGCCATCGGTGTCGAGGAGCCTGGAGGAAGGCCATGGGCACGGGTCTCTAAATGGGCTGCGCCGGCAACTTCCCGACTATGGTCTTGATGGCGCGTCGTTAGTGTCCGGAACGACGCCGATTTATTTGTCCGATGCCTGCATGTCCCTCCAGGCCGGGAGCCCCGTGTTTTGCTTTTGTCTCACCTAATGGAGGATGAAGCTGGGCGTACGTGCTGACATCAACGGTGAGGTCACTAGAGACATCGGCTGGAGGCCTGGAAGAGACGAGCAGCCTTGATGGATTAGTCTTAATAAATTTAATTACGTATTTAATCAACGGTCCAAAATATTCAGGGGAAGAGGTACCTAAAGGTACCCACGGTACCTGGCCAATCACCGTAACAGAGCTAGAAATTAATATATAAGTCAAGCATTTAGTTTACGTACGTTGTACTTGAGCCTCTTTTCACATTTCTCTATCCGAGTCAAAACCAGCCGAAGCAGCTAGGCTGTTCTCGAGATTAAAAAGAGAGGTGTTCCTTTACGCAAAAAAAAAGAAAAGAAAGAGAGGATAGTTACCGCACACCTAATCGTTATGCTGGATGCATGTATTTATATACAGGTCATACAATGTACAAGGAAGGTCAGAGACCGTATCCTAATCACCTAAGCACCGTGTTGGACACAGATTCAATTACATGATCTTGCATGCCAAGTTTACTTGGCTTACATCCCCCCTAAGCCGCAGCGTCCCAAACGCTAAGGCTGACTCGAAACACCGTAAACAAACCGCTAGGGAGCCCTTTAGTGAAGATATCCGCATACTGATGAGCAGATGGCACGTGAAAAACTCGAACACTACCAAGCTGTACCTTTTCCCGGACAAAATGGAGATCAATTTCGATGTGTTTCGTCCGACGGTGCTGAACAGGGTTAGCTGACATATAACATGCACTCACATTGTCACAATAAACAACAGTAGCCTTGGTCAGAGGATGATGAAGCTCAGATAGGAGTTGTCGCAGCCAACAAGATTTTGCCACAACATTAACGACGGCTCGATATTCAGCTTCGGCGGAAGAACGGGAAACCGTCGGTTGACGCTTCGAGGACCAAGAAACAAGACTGTCGCCCAAAAATATACAATACCCAGAAGTAGACCGCCTCGTATCGGGACAGCCAGCCCAGTCCGCATCAGAATAAGCAGTCAATGTTAGGGACGACGAAGCATAAAGCTGTAGACCAAACCCCAATGTTCCTTTGACATATCGAAGGATGCGACAAACAAGCTGCATGTGAGGCTCGCGAGGTTGGTGCATATGCAGGCAAACCTGCTGAACAGCATGTGATAAATCCGGGCGCGTAACAGTCAGATACTGGAGAGCACCTGCCAAACTCCTATAATAAGAGGGGTCGGCCACAAGAGGACCTGTAGTAGCATCCAATTTGGCTCGAGTGTCAAGTGGAGTAATGCATGGATTACATGATTCCATGCCAGCACGCTCCAAAAGGTCTTCAGCATATGCACGTTGAGACAAAAACATGCCTTGTGAATTACGGCTCGCCGAAATACCAAGAAAATGGTGCAAGGGGCCAAGATCCGAGAGTGCAAACTCATTTGCAAGGGAACGAACAACGGATCGAAGAAGAGATAGATTTGAAGCCGTGAGAATTATATCATCGACATAAAGCAATATGTAGGCAACCGAAGAACCCGACTTACAAATGAATAAAGAAGCATCAGAGCGGGATGGGACAAAGCCCAAGGAAGAGATGAATGTCGAAAATCGGGTGTACCAAGCTCGGGGAGCCTGCTTAAGACCATATAAAGATTTTGTGAGGCGACAAATATGATCAGGAGTTGAGGCGTCAACGAAACCTTGGGGTTGTTGACAAAAGACAGTCTCGGCAAGAGAACCATGAAGAAAGGCATTTTTTACGTCGAGCTGATGAATCGGCCAAGAGGAACGAGCAGCGAGAGAAAGCACAACCCGGATAGTAGCTGGTTTAACAACCGGACTGAATGTCTCCGAGTAATCGATGCCGGCTTGTTGAGAAAAACCACGGACCACCCACCGAGCTTTGTAACGGGACAAAGCTACCGTCGGGATTGAACTTGTGTCGGAATACCCATTTACCAGTGATAACATTAGCACCTAAAGGACGAGGAACAAGACGCCATGTACGGTTACGAACAAGAGCCTGATATTCATCAACCATAGCTCATTTCCAATTTGGATCTTGAAGAGCAGCTTTGTAGGATTTAGGAAGAGGGGAGACAGAGGACACTTCGGCGGAAAGATTGAGACGCTCTGGAGGAAAGATCGGAGTACCAGTGCGAGTGCGCGTACTCATGTGATGTGTGGTGATGTGTGCGTACAGGAGCAGCAGAAGTAGACGGCACAAGCAGAGAGCGCCGCGCGTCTGCTGCAGGCTGTGCAACTGGTGGAGACGGGATTGACTGAGCAATCTGATTATTTGGCTCATCATAAGGTGCAGCACCGGAACTAGGCTGCATGGTGCCATCCACCACAGGAACTGGACGTGGACCAGGAACAGAAGAAATTGACGAGGTGATCTCCAAGTCCAGAAGAAAATCCAAATAAGAAGGAGGTGACGACTTAGTTTGGGAAAAAGGAAAAACATGCTCACTGAATACAACATGACGGGAAATATAGACGCGGTCCGCGACGGGATCATAACAACGATACCCTCGATGGTTTGGAGAGACCCCCAAATAGACGCATGGAACAGAATGGGGAGCGAGCTTATGAGGGGTTGTCGACGCAATGTTTGGAAAACACAAGCAACCAAAAACTCTAATATCATGGAAAGGTGGTGCAAAGTGGAATAGAAGTTCAAATGGGAGCTGATTGTGGATGGCTTTAGAAGGACGAATATTGATGAGATATGTCGCGACATGAAGTGCTTCGGCCCAAAAGAAATTTGGCATGTAAGCATGAAAAAGTAGAGTACGGACAATATTGTTAACCGTACGAATAGCGCGTTCGGCTTTCCCGTTTTGTTGCGACGTATAAGGACAAGACATCCGAAGATGAATGCCATGCGAAAGAAGAAAGGTTTGGATTTGGGAGTTGTCGAACTCACGGCCGTTGTCACATTGGATGGCTTTAATTTTACGGGAAAATTGGGTGTCGGCATAGGCATGAAAGGAAATGAGTAGGTTGGCGACCTTGGATTTGCGATGCAAAGGAAACGTCCAGAAATAATGTGTAAAGTCATCGACAATAATAAGGTAGTATCGAAAACCGGATTTGCTAAGAATAGGTGATCGTCCAAAGATCACAGTGAATAAGTTCAAACGCACTCTTAGTACGGGTAATAGACGGTACAAAAGGTTGTCGTATATGACGACCAAGCTGACAAGCACGACATACTGAAGATGACAAAGATTTAACACATGAAATATGACGCCTAGACTGAAGACTAGATAAAGTTTGGTGTCCCGGATGCCCTAGACGATGATGCCAAGGGTCGGCGGTAGACGCGGTGGCGATGTAGGCTTGTGGAGATGTAGAGGACTTGATGTGGATGGTGTAAAGGTCGCCGGAACTATTGCACCGAAGAATCTCCCTCCTGGTTGGGACGTCCTTTATAGAGAAACCAAATTTGTCAAATTCAATGGATACATTGTTATCAGAAGTAAGTCGGCGAACAGAAAGTAGACTTTTGATGAGGGAAGGAACAACAAGAACATTGGACAAGGAAAGTGGTTGCGAAGATGTCGGAAACGAATAAGAGCCAATAGAAGACACAGGAAGAGAAGCCCCATTGCCAAAAGTGACAAAGGGAGAGATCGTGGAGAGGGAGAATGTGTGAGTATACCGTTCTCGGGTGTCATGTGGGCTGATAGTTGTTGAGGGCCGAGATGAAGGAGGCCTGATCCCACTGTGGCGGAGCAGGTTGCTGTTGCTGGTATTGATTGTAGGCGTGGAAGGCTTGAGGTGGCCGCGGTGGCGGACGAGCACCAAGAACGCCGGGGCCGCCGGAGGATTGCCACGGGCTGGACCATGGAGACCATGCCTGAAAGTAGCCGGCAAGGGGATTGGCCATGTTCCAGGGCTGCTGCTGGTAGCGACCACCACCATGATTATTGTTGTTGCCGTTGCCTTGATATCCACGACCATGGTTCCTCCCACGGCCACGCCCACCACCGCCTTGATAATTGTAGCCGCGGCCACCACCGCCTCCCTGGTTACCACCACCAGTTGCACGTGTGTTGTTGTTGTAGTTGTGAGGGCGATCAGGAAGGTGATCGGAACCGCGGTCAGAGCGATCACCGCGAGCAGAGGACTCGGTGGAGACGGAGGACACCATGGCAGAGACGGAGGTCTTCTTCTTCTTGCTTTTCTCCTCGAGGATTAGAGAAGACCGCACCTGTAGAAAGGTCGGGAAGGGCGTCTGGAGCGGGATGAAGGAGCGCAGCGCCGACTAGTCATCGTGGAGACCATTGAGTAGAGTCAGCAGCAGCGTGTCGTCCGTGACAGGCTGGTCGACATCGCCGAGCGCGTCGGCGAGGGCCTTCAGCTGAGCGCAGTATTCAGAGATAGACATGTTCCCCTGCGCGAGCGCGCGAAACTCGGCTTCGAGGTGGATTGCTCGAGCCTTCTTGTTTTCACGGAAGAGGTTTCCGAGCGTCGTCCAGATGGCTGCTGCAGATGACGAGGAGGAGGCCACCATGGTGAGGAGCTCGGTGGAGATAGAGCCGTACAGCCAGGACTTGACCGTGAAGTCGTCGCGAGTCCAGTTGGAGTCGACCGCGCCGGAGGTGCCACCGGCGACATGAGCAGTAAGCTCGTACTTGCCCAGCATTGTGAGGAAGAGCTCTCGCCAGAGACCATAGTTGGAGTCGGCTAGACTGAGCACGATAGGGACATGAGTGCGGATCGAGGCGACGTTCACGGCTTGAGTAGGAAGATAGGAAGGTACGGTGTCTTTTCCTCTGTCGAGGGCGGCCTGGCGGTCACGCTCCTCTTGCTCGCGCTCCTCGCGAGCCTTACGATCAGCATCGGTCTCAACCATGGTGGAAGAAAAGGCAGAGGAGGCGTCAACAAAAGTGTCGAGATTGGCAGCAGGGAACTCGTCGAGAGATTGGATCTAGCTGCTATGAGCGTGGGAATCTGATACCATGAAAGAGAGGATAGTTACCTCACACCTAATCGTGGTGCCGGATGCATGTATTTATATACAGGACATACAATGTACAAGGAAGGTCAAAGACCGTATCCTAATCAACTAAGCACCGTGTTGGACACAGATTCAATTGCATGATCTTGCATGCCAAAGTTTACTTGGCTTACATTTACTTGGCTTACAGAGAGGTGTTCCATTATTTTCTCATACGAAATAAATCATGCCTATATTGACTTCGATTTGGCCATTTGGGGCTCATGCTTCATTCGTATGGGCCGGCGTGCCAACGTCCAACCAGGGTTAAAACTATGGTTTGGGTAGGGTCTGCACTAGGCCCCACATATCAATGACAGGGGCTAACTCATCCCTAGGTGAGAAAAGGTTTTTTTCTTAAATTCTATTTTCTGTTTTGAGAGAGGGTTCTTTTTGCAAAAGTTTACATGGTCCGGGATAGGAAAAACCCACGACAGTACCTGTTCGTGATCAATTCACTCATCTCATAAATGCTCATTGACCTACAGTGTGTTTATCTCTTAGGCCTTTCGTAATGGTCCTAGTCAGCCGTCTCTTAACATCTACCACGTAGGATTGCGCTTACGTGGAGTGGTAATTAATGAAGTGCGAGAAGGTTACCGTATGTTATATAAGAAACGGATCTTGTACCGTGATTCCAGGAAAAGTAATACCCAGCTGATCTTATGCGGCGCATTGTGCGTTTTTCTTTCACATCAAAGGTTGCTGTGAGCGCGGAAGATCCCGTAGTGCAATAACTCTGCATGCAAAGAAGAAAATGATGCGTGCGACTTTTCTCTTGGCAGCTGACGTGGAATAAATTGGATACAGTCTTTACCGTTTAGCACTACGGACGGCCTTAGAGTAACAACAAGGAAATGGATTTAGGGTTGACATTACGTTGACAAATTGGTTAGATATATAAGTCAATCATTTAGCCTAGATACGTTGTACCTGAGCCACTTCACATTTATCTATCCGAGTCAAAACCACCCGAGGCAACTATAAGGCTAGTCACAATGGGCAGAAACTTAGTAGTAACATAGATGCCACGTAGGACAAAAACTGATGTGACAAGTAATTAATGTAAAAAGAGAGGGTAGTAGTAACATAGCTAGTTACCGTAACATCACATATCCCAATACAATTTGAGTCTACAAGCTAATTAATAAAGCTTTGCTTGACACCATTTGTTGGTTACTACCAACTATGTAGGTGGTAAAAATAGCCTAGGATTACGTGTATGTTACTAGTCTATGTTACTCCCCATTGTGACTAGCCTAAGGCTGTGTTCTTGAGATTAAAATGAAATTTATTTCATTATTTTCTCATATTAATGAGATCATACACATACTGACTTTACTTTGGGGCTCATGCTTCACTTGCATGCCAACCGGCAATATACATAAAATGGCATATTATTTTGTTTTCTTTTCGAACACTTGCATGCTACTTATGATTGATAGGAAAACCTGTCAAAACGGGTATAAGTGAGAACAGGTCCGGCATAAGATTTTGATACCCTAGTATGAACAATGCTTTATTTGGTCTTCATTTTCCACTACAAAAGGGACATGAATCTTTTAAAGCGGTGTACACAACAGCAGCACATTACTACTGAACTTTCTTTCTCCCCTTTTAGACAGCTGATGAGCTATCTATCTTAGCTTTTGCATGGCCTGATTAAAATGAGAATAAAAAAGTTGTGCAATTAGGGCTTTCCATGAACTGGCTTCAACTAACTTGGAATCGGCTTTTGGGTGAATTATTCTCTTTTGCTTGTTTAGTGACACATATTGGATTGGGTCCTTCATATGGACAAGGAGATAACGCTGGTGCTGTATTGCATTGTGTGGACCAAATCTTTAGCCAATTAACCTGATTTTCGATATGTACATTCACCTATTAATTGATTGATTTGGCCCACTGATCCTACATGCCTAGGGTAATTGCTCCACTTGTAAGCATGTTAGGCACCGCCGATGTGGATTATTAGTGAATCTTTTGGAATGGAAACATTTCAATCTACAGAAGTCATGTCGGGTGTGTATTACAGAGAGGCTTTTTCCCACCTGGTACTTCTCTCCAGCCTTGGTTCATCTGCCAATTAAGCGATTGATTCGTCGAAAGCATGTGCTTAATCGACCTGGTGAAAATAAGTTAAGGATCTAAGTGGCATGCTGGTGTTATGGATCTGCAGGGTGCAATTTCAAAGGATGATTTCTGATCTATCTCTTGGCTTAAGCAATGCATCTTCTGTCGTTTTAGCTAAAACCGTTGTATTTTCTGTATCTTTTCAGGTATGCAATTTTAAGCGAGCTGAGGGTAGCTACTGGGGTATCTTTGTCGAAAAGAGGCTTGCAAATAATATCGGAGAGTAGTGGCTGTCATCAGGATACGCGTCATCTGACAGAAACAGAATGCATGGATGCTTTTCAAAGTGATGGAGCGTAGAACGTCATAACGACATGATGCGATGTTCTGAAGGGGACACAACATGACCGGCCGGCTTAATGTTGATCATTAAAACGAGGAGGTTATAATATTCAGGGGACAGATTGTAGCTGACTTTGTTGGTGCGGAGGCCAGAAAGTAAAATTCAACCCCAAATTTGGGGAGGCTATATGCGTTCCTTTTTGCAAAAAAAAAAAGAAGATATTTTGTTTCGTAGCAACAAGATGGTAAAAAAGAAAATTAGGGCAGTACTGGAGCTGCGGTTGAGCCGGTGCTATCACACCCACCGTCAGATGCGAGTGGAGTTTCAGGTGTGATTTAACTAATTGTCTAAATATGTTACTTTGTAGCCTTGTCTAGTGTCAATTTTGGGCCTGAGATTTGCATGTGCTTGCACTTAGGTTGTGTTTGTTTGGGCTGGAGCTCCACGGCTGCAGCTGCTATGGCTCCAGCTACCAGAATCGGCTGTAGCTGCCAGCTTGGGCGGGAAGGTTGGAGCCGTCTGATGTTTGTTTCGCCGGCTGTTATAGTTGCGGCTGCACCTAAACATGTTAAAATGACCCGAATACCCTGTAGTTCTACGGATCGGGCTTAAGTGCTAATTGCACTATTATAGCTGCAAACAAGAACTTTGATAACTATTTTTGCAGGAGATAATCAGTTTTAACTGAATTTTATGGTAATTATATTTGTTTTACATCTAAATAATTTTTTTTATTAAACATATATATCATCATCTAATTAGAAAAAGATATTGGACATTTTGGGAAAGAATCATCATCATCTAATACTGTACAAGTACGGTGCCCCTTTGGCAGTACATGGCTGGACAGAATCGGGATCCATCGACTGTAGTAGATAGAAACAGAGGAGCCTCGCCATGGTGGTCGCATCCGCTGGTGGATTCATGACAACGGACCAGAGGGTCTCGCCATGGAGGACGGCGGCGATTGTTGAGGGCGCATGTTGGGGACCGGGCCTGATTGGGGGAGGCCGAAGAGGGACGAGAGCGGTGCGGGCGGAGGCCGAGGCATCGGGGAGAGGCCGGGACGGAGGCTTGGTCGTCGGAGCGGGGGCCATGTCGGCGGCGGCACCGGAACAGAGGAGTTTTCCTCTTACCTCCGGTCGGGGCAGGGGAGCTCGCCGGAAGCTCTTCCTTCGGTCGGGGCAGGGGTTGAGAGCTGGCGCACGGAGGCGGGGCCTTGGAGGAACCGTTCCGCCGTACAGAAGAGGTCGGCGGCGCCGATAGTCGGAGATCGAGCCGGCGGCGGCTCCGATGTGGATGCAGGACGCGGACAAACTGTAACAATTGTGTCTCTTTTTTTCTTTTGAAAGTGTCGGTCGGGTGCCAGGATGAAAAGGAGAAGAAAACGTTTGAGAGCATTTGGTGCGTAATATGGAGTTTGATGGGAGGGTAAACTTGTCAAAATCGTGTTTGGAGCTGGCTTCAGCTGGAACAAGCAGCGAAATCATGGCTTCCACCTCGTAATTCAATTTTTGGCAGCGCTCCACTCAAGCCGCTGCATGGAGCTGGGCAAAAAAACATTGTTTGTTTCGGGTCCGGCTTCTACGGGCAAGAATCTGTTGGAGTAGCTGATTGAAGCCCAAACAAACGGACCCTTAAAGGCGTGGTATAACTAATTGTTTAAATATGCTGATGGAGGTCTCTCTGCTTAACCAACTGCAGATAGCTCAGTGGTGAGTGGATCAGGTTGGCAGGCTTGCATATGCACCTTGGATGGCTGGAACGGATGATCAACTTAATTGCCTATTTGGAAGATTCTTGGAGTTGCAAGTAAGTTCTGACAAGAAAATGATTGATACTAGAGATGCTCTATGTACTCTTGGCCGTTTGTCGATGCTGTGCCCCGGAAACATCAGCGCCCTA